>CM060176.1:60334564-60904564 GCA_030549775.1 Tamarix chinensis | reverse complement strand
TTAATCATTACATATATATATATAAACTAAAACCGTGAATAAAACACAAAAGTAACTTTTACATCCAACTAATCTGTTTCTAGTACATGACGTTCGATAATGATGAATCAATGAATGAGATATTATTTTGTTGTATTGATATGGAGTTTCAGTAATCTACTGTAGTTATTTGCACCTTGCTGATCTCTCCTTGCACATGACAAAACACTGAGTTCATCTATCATGCAATTGAATTCGTAGAATGCAATGCGTAAAGCTTATATACAATTGCCAGGATTTTGTTTACTTTATGAAATCATTGTTTCTGTAAATTTTTAGTAAGTTATCCACAAGCTCCTTGTTGGAGAGGCAATTGTATGGTCAAGTTCTGAGTTGAATGTGGCTTCCTGGCAAGTTTGATGTAGACGAATTTACCTGCTGTCTAATGAATGACTTCTGATTCAATAGTGCTGTCCTTTTCATATTTACCAAGAAAAGAAGAAAAATTTTATGTATTGACTGATGAGTTGCTTTTTTATTAGCTCCATTATTGTTTCAAAGTTTATTATACTCTTCTTGCTATTAGGGAAGAACTCTCCTTTGCAATATGACATATAATGTTCATTCCTGGTGCAGGTGAGAAAAGGAAAAAAATTATATTATAAAGTTTGACATGCTTATGCATCGCGTTCCTTGCTTATACATCACAGAATTAAGTTCAGGCCTTCTATTGTCTGAGACTGATGTTTTTGTGTTTGACATCTTGGCAATTTAATTTTCTCATTTGATTCTCTGTAATGTACCCTTTCAGTGAGTAATGCCATGTTTCTGACTCTGGTATAGACTGTGATTTCAGTCCCCTTTTATCCTTTTTTTTTTCACTTTTCTAGGTGTAACATGCTCTGTTTGGCCATAGTGGAGGAAAAGGAAGGAAATCAACGAGTTGAAGCTTTGTGTAAGAAGATATTAATGCATGTCCAGTCGACAATACTCCTAATGGATTAGGACACTAGGTATAAAATATTGTTTGGTAAAAACATTATGATTTTTCAATCAGTCTACTTTTGTCGGATAGTTTTTCATGGGTGCGAATTTTGACCACTTGGTAACAACTTGTTTACTCTCTCTCTCTCTCATACACACGCGCGTGTACATGTGGCAAAGGGTAGGTACAAGTGCTTTGTATTGATTCTTATAGGCATGAACATTTTAAACATCATGAATCCCCAATATAAGTATTCGCAGGAAAGTGGTGCTGCTAACTCTTTTTTTTTTTCTCCAAATAATTTTATCTGGAGTTCTCTTTTAGCATTTGGTTGATGTTACTGTTATGATGTTTTGTCGACACTTGACAGGGATGGTGACGGACCCTTTCAATGCAATGTTTCATTAGCTTGCTTGCCGGTCTTCTTTTGTGCTCATGCTCGTTCCCCGTTTTCTTTCATTATGTCATCTGTTCTGGGGTGTGGAGATATCATGTACCATAAAAAACCTTTGGATTCATCCTGGTGACATCGTGGGCTCAAAACAAAGTGTCTAAATTTTCGACAGGAATCCTCATATCCTGATCAACATTGTCATCCCCCCTCTCTTCGTACTGATGGATTGCCTCTTTCTAAAACACTTTCATCCAAAGTTGGTTTCCGTGGCAATTTGTTTACTCTCTCTCTCTCTCATACACACGCGCGTGTACATGTGGCAAAGGGTAGGTAACAACTAAGAAAATATACTAAATATTAGTGTCATACTAAGAAAATCCTGATCGGCCGTCAACCACTCTATTTTAGGAAAAATTAGTGTCAACATTGCGTGCACTAGGTATATATTTATTATAAACATAATATATTTTTAGTATATTTTAGTGTAAATTTATAAAAATATACTAAATATATATCAAAATATACTAAAAGTATATCATAATTATACTAAATATATAGGTGGTTTGTCTAAAATTAGGTTCATCACATGTATATTTAGTACAATAGTGTTGTACTTTTAGTACGTATTGGTATATATTTAACACATCTATAACAATATATTAAATGTATACCAAGATATACTAAAAGTATATCATAATTATACTAAATGTACAAGTGGTGCACTTAAAATTAGGTGTATCGGGTTCATGCAATAATATATCCTATTTCAGTATTCTTCAAAGGATGTCAGTTGATCATTTTGATCTTTTGTTGATACGCCTTTCACATTTGCTAATGCTATGCTATTGTTATTTCCTACGAAAGTGGTATCAAAATACCAACGGTGATGCAGCAACTGCTACATCTCCAGTTCTATTGCTTTTAAGGTCGGACTTCTCTGTACTGTACTTTTATGTTATGCATTGTATTTATGTTACCTTCTGAGATGAAACTAGCTAGAATGCCTCACATTTCTTGACCAGGTTTTGTTAAAGCTTTTGCACATGGTAGAATTGCTGCTAAGAGTCTCGCCTTGGTCTGCAAGGACATGCAAATTAATATTAATGAATAATCACATTTAAGCTTCTCTATAAGACTGAGGGTCACAAGAGGAGCTACCTATCAAATAAGGTTTTGATGAATGCAGGTTTCAAGTGATACGCTATTATTGTGGTGTGGGCCATAAAATGACAGCAATTGCATGCGATTTCTACTAGATTTGGTGGGGTACGCCAGGCCCATGCTGTAGTGCAGCACATGAGCGACGCATGAATTCCAGTGGCAAGCCACTGCTTTCAACTCTCCCCCTAAAAAATTAATTTAATATCATGTGGGTCTATGACCCACGTATCAGATATTAAACTGATAAGAACAGATACTACACTTGATCTTAGCCAAAAGGCCGAGAAAGGTATGATGAATTATTATGCTGTCTTTTGATTTTATGCCTCTTACAATGTTTGACACTTTCTTCTATCCTGTGTGGGAGAAACATACTTCCCAAACAGACCCTGGTCTAGCGCTCTTTCAAACATGTAAAGTAGGTTGTTCTTTTTAGAGTCTGTCGAAGCAAGTTGGAAAGAATAAAACAGCTGCGATGAATGGGGGACAGAATTTTGGCTCCACTGTCGGTAGAAGAACATCAATAGTGAATGTTACAGCTGTATGAATCATAGATCACCTATCAAGAAGCATGCTGTATTCGAGGTTGGCGAATTACAAACTTTTTATTATTAATTATTAGATTTGGCTTATAGCTTATTGAAAAATACTTATTTAGACATGTTTCAATTGCCATGTTTTCTGATCAAAGCATCAAAAGTCACCTAAAGTTGAACCATGAGTCTTATGGTCTTAACTCCTTTGATTATTCTGTAGCGTTTGCTGCAGAACTTAGCTTCGCGTCACGCCTTTGATGAATCATATAGTGAAGCAATCATTGAGAGAAAAAGAATCAACGTGAACGGCAGGATTCAAACCTGCGTGGGCAGAGCCCACATGATTTCTAGTCATGGCTGATTACCATTCCAGCACGTCCACAGCTCATGAACAGTTCCGATTGTGTCACTAGTTGAGATTAATAGCCATATTATTAAATTTTAGGTGAAATTAGTAAGTCACCTAACTATATAATTATTGTGGGCACTAAATCAAAGTGGGATGGATTCAAATGCTACAAGACAAAACGAAATATTTTATGTAGAGAAAGCCATTTGGGAATTTGAAGCTGTTCTAGTTTAGGAACTATGTAGACATTTTATGAGCCATATCCAGGTATTCTTCATCAACCTCTCATTAGCTGAATCATTGCACCAGATGCAAAGATGTTTTGGAATTGACGACAGTTATTGCTTTTAACTAAACGTGCAAATGACATTTATCTTTTTTCTGTGGGAAGGAAACCTCACTTCAGCTCCTTCCCTGGTTTAAGAGTGAATATTCATTGTGTACCTGACCTCAAGCTGAGATCTTATGGAAGGGCCGCATCATCCCTTAGTTTTAGAATGTTGCATTGGAGGCTAGATTCAGGTACATCCGTAAACATCTTTAATGCCAAATATTTTCAGCTTAAAATTGGAGGAAAAGTACAGTTCGCCATTTAAGCTATCCACAGGAGTATTAAGAAATAGCTTATTTGCTCTTTTGATATGAAAACTGATACATGCTTTGCTGGAAAGCCCGCTAAGGCATTTCCTCCAAAAATAGGAGTATGCCATTTGTTGCAGCGAGCACACGGTATTCTTTAGTAAAAGGCGAAATAATAGTTCGCTTTGTGCTCACTGCATGGCTGCTTGTTTAATATCAGGAGACTTGTGTCTGGTTTTACGTAAAGTTCCACCGGTCTTTCGTGTGATTACTCGATGTGGGGCATGATTTCAAAACCCATTTGTTGACCCTCTCACGGTCTTACCCATAGTTTTAAAAACCGAACCGGTCATCGAACCGGTCGGATTACTGGTTCACTGGTTTAGTGGTCGGACCAGTGATTCGAACTGGTCGAACCAAGTGGTTCAACTGGTTCACTCAATTAAAGTCAAATCTATCCGTATTTGTTTAAAAATATAGTTTAAGTATTTAATACTTAATATTACAAAATAACATAATTAAAGATCAATTAAAGTGATCATTACATATTCCATATAAGATCAATCGTACTACCAATTATTTACATTTTATATTATCTAATTTTTAATTTATATTAATCTATAAATATCAATTAATAAACGTTATTATTATTATTGTTGTTATTAATATCAATTACTTTTTTTTGAAAAAAACACCTCATATCTAATGGTAGCAGCTCTAATGTACATCCAAGTACCTCGATTTTAAAATACCTAATTACTTTTATCAATCAAATAATAAATTATTTACATTTTATACTATTTATATTTAATTTTATATTAATATATAAATATCAATTAATATATACTTTTTTATTATCATTAATAATTATTATTATTTTTTAATAAAAAAACATCTAACATACACTCAAACAATAAAAATCAGCTTAAAATTAGCATTAAAAAAAGATAAAACGATACTCATCGGAGGCAGGAGGTTCCGATTATCGATCACAGGAGCACTATGGCGAACCGATTACATGGGCGCACGACACTCACGCATCAGACGTTGGCAGATTTTGCCAGTACCCGGGGAGATCGACCAGCATAGGCAGCGTAGTCATGCGAATTGCCAAGACGCAGCTCGCAGCACAGGCAGTGCAGTCGTGCGAATTGCCGGCACCACCACCGGCACAGGCAGCGCAGTTGACCAAAGTGTTCGTTCGTCGGGACGGGAGATCGACTGAAGAAGACGCAACACTAGCAGAGCAGCTCGCAGCACCAACAGAGCAGCACGCACAATGTGCCCTGTTTGGTTTGGTTTAGGGTTAGGATTTAATTTGTTAAAAAGACATATGTACCCCTCAACACACAACACCCTAAAAAATAAATTTGAGGGCGAAAAGGTAAATTTGGACGAAAAACAAAACCGGCCGGTTTTGTCTACATCACCCGGTTTTTTTGTAAAACTGGTTTTAATGACCTTTTTGCCCGGTTTTATCACCGGTTCACGGGTTAACTGGTTCAACCGGCCGGTTCGGTCCGATTTTTAATACTATGGTCTCACCTGTAATAGAGCCAATAAAGGGTACTTGCCTCATTGGTTTGCTTTGGTCGCCAAGAAATGAATGATCAATGGTCAAGTTGCACAGGCGAATTGCAATGAAGTCACAATAATAGCAATTTTAAGGTTAAATAAATCAATTTCAAGGTGGATGGCCATCAAATTAGAAATATCAACGTAGTTCTTTTTCCCCTTTCACCGTCATTCACCTCAAACTTCTAATTACATCTGATCATATGGCTGGCCATCGAATTTTGCCTACACTTAGCAGTATCCTATTAATCATTGAAAACAATTGTTCAATGCTTCCGCTCTTTATCCATTTTCTAATAAGTACACCTTGCAATTTGCATCATGTTTGGTTCTTAAATGCGCATATTTCTAGCTAATGTCTATATTTAGTATTCTTTTCGTATCAAAGAAAAAATCATTCTATTATTAAAATTTTATATAAAAGAAAAGTCATTTTAAAAAAGTTAACACCTATTTTTTATTTTTATCCTTACTTTTTTTTAATTATATATTACTAAATGCTTTGTTATTTTTCATTAAAAGGTTTAAGTGTAATTTTAAGACTATTTTGATTACTTCCTTAAAAAGTATGTAAATTGTTAGAATGACTTCCTTTTTGATACATATGGAGTATTAATTTTTTTTAGTGGGCCCATATTTAGTAGTTTAACTTGTAAATATTTGTGGTTAGTTATTTGAGTTAGGAAAATTGTACCAAATAACTCATAGTTTATAGAAAATATATGAAACAATTTCGACTTTTTGAAAATTTACCAGACAACCTTGAATTTTAAAAGCTATGTGACCCTTTGTCTAAACACTTAGGGTTATATGGTGCAATTATATTGTATATGAAGGGTAAATGTGAGGAATATGTGTAATATATCAATTTGATACATCTAAGTAATCCTACATTTTGGTCTAAGTTGTAAAAACTCGAACAATCGAGATCCTTGTTGCCACATGGACTTGTTTGAACAAGGTATAAATGAGATGAAGTTTAAGCAAGCTTTATAAACATCAATAAAAGGGATAGCAAGGGTAATCAAGAGACTATTAATGAAAGGAATGAAGTAATCGAGATAATCATGAAGATAAGTATTAAAGAGGAAATTAGAAGGTTCATGAAGCATTTAGGTCATAAATAAAGCAGGCTTATTGATAAGAAAATGTAAGGAACACATCTGGAACTCCAATTATATGGCAAATGGGGAAGGAACTTCCTTATCTCAAAAATGGAGAAAGTGTGAGACTAAAGCTCAAACTTGCCTCTTCCACTTATCCACTTGTCTCACTTCAATGGTAAGAATCTTGTTTATCCGTTCACCTTCCTTGCCTTCTGATTTGTATTTATATTGATGAATGACATTGGCCTAATCTTTTTCTTCTTGTGCATTGATGGCATCATGCCCCTTAGGGTGTCGTTTGGGGTTTGAACCCCATTGTTGCCAAAAGGTCTTCCGCCCTAGAAGTGACAATCAAGTTGATCAGGTTGAATTGTAGCGGATTGGGTCATTTTCATGCCGAATTATTGGGGGTTATTTTTCTTTGTGGGTCAAGTTGTGCCATTTTGTTGTTTGGGTTGGGCTTAGAAGATTGTTATAGATTTGGGTCATTTTATTTTTTGAACTTTAGTTGAAATAAATATGACATCCATAATTTATTAGTTATAATAAACACAAGTTGTAGCTAAGCTTCATCAATTAAGCATAAGCATCATTAAGTGTAATTTGATTTTTCTTTGAGTCTATAGCTCATGGAAGATATATTCTAAGTGGTTGTTTTATTTATAATCTCAATCTTGTCTTCTCACCCCTTAAGGTTGAGGAAACAAATATTTTTAGCCTTCTTTGTAGCATAATTTCATATTCATGGGGGAGTGTAGGAATATATAATACTCTTGTAATTTTTTAAGATGAACATTATTTTCATTTCAATTGACTCGATTTAAGGGATAATGTGACATGCGATTGGTATGTATTAAAAACCTTTACATGCATATTGAAATATCACTTCTAGTTCTCACTAATAAATGTTTATGTATCAAATGTGTAATCAATGACTCTACCATGTTATTCTACTTTCAACGTGAATCATTAATATCATTTTTATCCTAATTAGATGTCTATTCTCTTATGTATCAATGCAATAATATCAGTTACAAAATATAATATGTGACCTTATATTGATGTATTATGATATAATATGGTATATTTATTTGGTGCACATGTGTATACTTGAATTCTATAAAAAACATAGAAGGTTTTGTGTTTGTGCACATATGTATACTTGAATTCTATAAAAAAACATAGATGGTTTTGTGTTTTCTTACATTATAATGACTTAATTGTAAATTTGACATGAATAATATGTTGTTCATATGATATTATCCGTTAAAAGAATCTTTAGGACTCTAAGTTGGTGTTCATGTAAGTTTCAAGGATATTTTCTATCATTGTTGTACTAATGTGATCTCATTTTTCATATTTATAGTACATTTTTATTTTTCACTTTTTGCTAATTAGAATAAAAATAAATTAACTAATTCCTAATTTATGCCTTGAATTAAATGTGTGTATAAATTATGGAATACTAATTGATTCACACACATAGACATAGAGACATATATACATTTATGTCAATAAATTATAGTTATAATGTATAGTTAGGGTGGAAAATAGTACTACATTGCCTGTTTGAGATACAAGAAAATTATTTCTATAATACCCTAAAATTTTGAAATCCTAAATTTTATTTATCGACAAATTAATTTAACCCAATTTCTAAATTTTACATTATTTAATAATCCTAAATTAATTATAGGCAATTTATATATTTTCTTATTTATTAGTACAAATTAAAAAATTTACTCTAAAAATCTAACCTAAATCCCACACCCAAAAAATTTCTTTTTCCCTTTAACTCTTTTTTTCTTTTTTCCTTTATTTTTCCTTATTTTCCTTTTTCTCCCTTTCTTTTTTTCTTCCTCCCCTCCATCTTCCTAGGCTACACCGTCCCTGGCCAAGGACTTCTTTTTTTTCTTTTCTTTCTTCTCCGTCGGGTGGCCATACCTGTTCTCTTTTATTTTCTTTTCTTCTGTTTCCTTTTTCTCCCTTTTATCTTTTCTCTCTTTCTTCTTCCTCCCACTTGTCTCCTTCCTCACATCACCTTCTCCTTCCATTTATATGCTTGTACTTCCCCCTACATGTTACTCATTCTCCTCACCTTTCCTCTTTAGGCTATGCACACTAGCCTGCACCCTGCACCCCTACACCCTTGCCTTGCCCTTGTCATCGGCAACTACCTTGTCCCATTGCAGCCATGCATGTAGAGGCTGTGGGCCACCTTTACCTCTTTTGATCTCCCTTGAACTCACCCCCATCTATAAATACCCCTTGAGATCTCCTTCCTCTCCTTTCCCACCTGCTGTACCTTCTATATTTTTCTTGCCTCCCTTGTCCTACCAGCTCTAGCAGAGTGGGGACAGAGTATATGGGGTTAAAGATGGCATTTTTTGGGTAGTTATACATATTTTTGAAGTCCTTTAAGCATCAGGGGAGGAAATATGACCAAAAGGTGGAATTAGCGTTTAGGAGGCTAAGGCGTGAAACCCTAGGGGTAGGCTATTATTGCATGTACTAAATGGAGTATTTTGTAATACCCCAAAGTAAGCGGAGGAGTATGAGATTAACCATGAAATTTTTGGAATGTGTACTAAATTTAGTAGGCATGCAAGATAGAGGGAAGTAGTTACAACCAAAATGAGGAATAAGATTTTGGAGGGGGCTCAAGTAAGAAGGGTATTATCACATGTGCAAAATGGGGTATTTAGGCTACAATATTTAATTTGATGGTTATCCATAGCATGATATGCATGGGTATGAAAATTGAGGCCTCAATAAGCAATAGGGGAGGGGTTATGCCAATCAGGAGAAATTAGGGTTTTTAGGGATAACCCTATAGGCTAGTTATTATCATATATGGAAAATGGGGGTAATAGGCCATGATCCTTAACCATGGGTTTCTAATGACAAGTTAAGGTTTATTGGGTAGATTGGAACTCAAAAGGGACACTAGAGGTGAGGATATGCTAGGGCTATAAAATTAGGGTTTTAAAGGGAAATATAGATGTCTCGGGGTAGTAGTAGGGAAGGTGCCATGCGTGGAGTAGGTGTACATGTTTGTGTGATTAACTTGAGATAAATAAAATACAAATAATACACTAATTTTTAAAGTGGAAGATCATTTAGGCTAGGCCTAGTTATACCTGCCAATCTATCAATAAGAATAATGGTTAGGAGCGTCTTGCCCTTGAAGTTGTACCCTGTTACCATTCCACCGATGAGAATAGTGGGGTCCCAAACCCAAGTAAACCAAACCATTGGATGATAATAACCCATGGCAAGACACTAATTACTTATAGTGGAATACCACATGGTTCAGAACTGATTATACCTTGATTATCGATCCATCGATGAGAATAGTGGCTAATAGCGTTATGTCATGAGGTTGTGCTTTAATTACCAATCCACCAGTGTAAATAGTGGCCAAGAATGTCCTGTCTTGAAAGTTGTACTTGTTTACCGTTCCACAAGTTGAGAATAGTAGGGTCCCTAAATCCCACGTTGATAAAATCATGAGTTGATTATTTGAAATACCCCGAAACCCTAACTTAGGAAATTATGGTAAAATAAGGATTTAGTAGAAAATTTAAGTAAATAAATTCTTTTATTAAAATAAAGGAGGGATTAATTAAGGAAAATAAATAGAAGATAATAAATAAATTATTTAGAAAATTTTGGAAATTTTACTAATTAAAATGGAAGTTATGGAAATTTATTCCAATAACCCAATTAATCTAAAAAGGAATTTAATTATTATTCTTATAATAATAATTATTAATTTTAAATATCCAAATAAATAAATAAATAAAGACCAAATATCCCCACCCATCTATTTTCTCCTTTTTTCCTTTTTTTTTCTTTTTTCTTTTTCTCCTTTCTTTCCCTTTTTCTTTCTTTCTCTCCTTTCTCCTTTTCTCATTTTCCCTTCCCCTTCCCCAGTTTGGGCCAACCCACGGCCCAAACTCTCCTCCCTTCCCCATCCCACGCAGCTTGGCTCGCCCCATCTTCTTTTTTTCCTTTTCCCTTCGCCCGTTCCCCTAGTCGACCGACCCTCTTTTTTTTCCCCTGGACCGACTGATCCAGCCTGTCGCCCTCCTTCTTCCCCAACCCCAACTTGCAATGCCGACCTACAACCCCGATTCCACCGGCACCGCCAGCCCAACGACCGGCTGTCCTTCCCTGCCCATCTGCCTGTCTTTTTCTTTCATTTTTTTAACCCCAACAAGCCCCATAGCTACCCTCCATGCGTGCATCCCCTTTCCTTTTCTCTCCCCCTCCCCAACCTAACATGCCATGGTAGGACTACACCGCCTGTCACCGCCGGTCGGTGGTTCTGCCTCACCTGCCCGCTTGTCCTCTTCCCCTTCATCGTTTCCCCCCCTCAATTAGCCTATAAATACCCCCATGGGCAGCCATAACTGAGCTTTCTTTCCACAGCCCAAAAATCCCGATTTTTCACCGCCGCCCAAATAGACCCTTATTCCGCCACCGTCGGCGACCGTCGCAGCTAACTCCGCCCACCAAATCCTTCCTTGCACCACCCCTTGAAGAACTAAGCTTCCCTCCTTCCTCGATTTGACCTGCACGAGCCACCCCAACCATGCAAAGTCAGCTTCCTAATCAGCCCTCACCAACCCCGCGCCATTGCCTGCCGCCAATTCTGCCGCAACCAACGCCTCCTCCACCCCCCAAAATGACTAGGGGACCTTCCCCTACCTTCCCATACCTCCATCTCTCCCTGCCTCCCTCTCTTTCTACTTTCTCCATCTTCCAACACTTTTGGCCACCACACCAACTACTGTGCGCCGCCACTTCCGGCTGCACCACCACCTCCATTCCACCCCTCTCCACCTAACACACCTCACACCACCTCAAACACCCCTCCACGTCCTCTCCTATAGCCTATAAACCCATCTTTCCACCTCTCTTCCTCCTCCACCACCGCCGGTCCTGCCACCAACCCTAGGTGGTATTCTAATTTCCCCAGTCCTTAAACTATTTTTCTATAAGTGTTAATAATTTTTAGTAATATTAATAATATTACCCTTATTATTATTATTATTATCATCATCATCATCATCATCATCATCATCATCATCATCATCATTCTTACAACCTAACCTAGCTTCGGAAATAATTATAACTATGGTATTATCATTTAAAAGGCTACAAATTTAGTATTAATATAGTTATCTTTATTATTATTATTAATATTATTATTATTATTATTATTATTATTATTATTATTATTATCCTTATTACTAATACTACTATCATCATCATCATCATCATCATCATCATCATCATCATCATTATTATTATTATTATTATTATTATTATTATTATTATTATTATTATTATTATTTTCTTACCTATATTAACTTGGCCATTATCACTTTTACTACAGGTGTAAATGTAAGGAGAATAATAAAATAACACACAATTTTACGTGGTTCACCCAATGTGGGCTACGTCCACGGACAACAACGAGCAAGGATAATTTTACTATGTAGAGAAAGAATACAATAAATCATCAATTGAATAGAGGATTGTAGAGATCTATCACTCTCAATTATTCTAACTCTCAAATGTGAGTAGAACTATGATGGATATTGTGAGTCATGTTTTGAGAAAGGGTTAGGGACTATATATATATATATAGTCTTCAAAAGAAAACCCTAAAAAACTGCTAATTAATGGAGATTAAAAACTGTAACTCTCCGTTGATGGCAATTAATACTACCAATTAATTTAGTAGTAAATTCTTCGGTTACATTAGCTTCATATTTAAGTCTTCCATAACCTCTGGTTTTAAATTCTTCATTGATGGTAGTAAAAACTACTAATTAAAACTATTCGGTTACTTCAACTTCACATTAAAGACTTTCATAACCATCAGATTTGAGTCATAAACTCAACAATCTCCACCTTGGCTCAAATCCACAATACTCATCGTCATCATAAACCTCGAAAGGTAATCATATGCTGCAAGTACCAACTAAGTCTAAGCAATGCTTGAACTGAGCAGTCGGTAGTGGCTTCGTAAGCATGTCTGCAGGATTATATGATGTGTGAACTTTTTCCACCACAACATCTCCTACAGCAATAATGTCTCTGATAAAATGGAACCTGGCATCAATGTGTTTGGTCTTCGAATGATAAGAATCGTTCTTGGTTAAACAAATAGCACTCTAACTATCTGAGAACACAACAGTAGTACCTTGTGCAACACCAAGCTCAAGAATGAGACCTCGCAACCAAATGGCCTCCTTCACACCTTCAGTAGCTGCAACATATTCTACTTCTGTAGTAGACAAGGCAGCAATAGATTGCAACGATGCTTTCCAACTAACAACACCGGAAGATAGTGTGAAGATATAACCAAAAATAGACCTACGTTTATCCAAGTCAGCAACATAATCAGAATCAATGAAACCAGCAATATCAGTGGTTTGTGCTCTATTCCTATCGAACACCAAACCAATATCAGAGGAACCCTTCAAATAACGTAAAATCCACTTGATTGAGTTCCAATGACCCTTACCAGGGTTGTGCATAAACCGGCTCACCATACTCACAGCATAAGCTAGATCAGGTCTAGTGCAGACCATAGCGTACATCAAACTGCCAACTGCACTAGAATAGGGAGTGCTAGACATTAGCTCCTTCTCTTCCTCGGACTCTAGACAAAGCTTTGATGATAGTCTGAAGTGAGCAGCTAAAGGTGTAGACACAGGTTTACAGTTACCCATATTGAACCTGTCTAACACCTTCTTAATATACTTTTGTTGTGAAAGAAATAACTTCCCAGCCTTTCGATCTCTGATAATCTCCATGCCAAGAATCTTCTTAGCTGCACCAAGATCTTTCATCTTGAACTCCTTGTTAAGTTGTGATTTCAACCTGTTGATTAAGGACTTATCCTTGGAAGCAATCAACATATCATCAACATAAATCAATAGATAAACAAAGGAGCCACCTTCAAACTCTTTAAAATAAACACAACTATCAAACTTGCTTCTTGTGTAGCCTTTCCCAATCATAAAAGAGTCAAACCTCATATACCATTGTCTTGGAGCTTGCTTTAAACCATACAAGGACCTCTTCAACCGACAGACATAATTCTTCTTATCAGAAGTAACAAAACCTTCAGATTGATGCATATAAATCTCCTCTTCCAACTCTCCATGGAGGAAAGATGTCTTGACATCTAACTACTCTAACTCAAGATCAAATAGAGCAACAAAAGCAAGGAGAACTCGAATGAAGGTATGACGAACAACTGGTGAGAATACCTCATTAAAGTCAATATCTTCCTTCTGACTGAAACCTCTAACAACGAGGCGTGCCTTCCATCTAGCATCTTCAACCCCAGGTATGCCTTCCTTCCGTTTAAAGATCCATTTGCAGCTCAATGCTCTTCGACCCTTAGGTAACTCAACTAACTCCCAAGTTTCATTCTTGTGCAACCTCTCAATTTCTTCATTTATGGCAACTAGCCACTTAGAAGAATCAGGGCTGGATATGGCCTCAGAATAAGAAGAAGGTTCAACACCTTCGGTAATCTCTTTAGAAACCGCTAGAGCATAAGCAATCAAGCCATCATCATCTCCATCTGCATATCTAGCGGGCCTTCGAATATTTCTCCTTGGCCTATCACGAGCAATAGAATAACCATCCACCTGCTGCTGCTGGATGGGACTAGTGGTATGAGCTAGATGGTTAATATCATCGACATCACTGCTAGATTGTGTAGATGAGGAAGAGGGAGCACTATGATCTGAATTAGCGGGCATCACTTCTAACTCCACCTTCTCGCTAGTACCCTGTTGATCACTTGTACCATGCAAGAAAATAGTAGATTCTTTTCCAGAAGATAGTAATGCATTCTCATTAAAAGTTACATCCCTACTCAGAATAATTTTTTTAGAGTCGGGACACCAAAACCTATACCCCTTGGACTCAGAAGCATAGCCTAAGAAAATGCATTTAACAGCTCTAGGAGCTAATTTACCATGATTAACATGAATATATGCAGGACATCCAAAAACTCTAAGAATAGAGTAATCAACAAGATTACCTGACCAAACTTCCTCTGGAATCCTGAAATCAATAGATGTATGTGGAGATCTATTGATGATGTAACAAGCTGTAGAAACAGCTTCAGCCCAAAACTCACGTTTGCTCCACAATCCAGCATTAGAGAGCATACACCTTGCCCTCTCAAGTAGAGTCCGATTAATGCGTTCTACAACTCCGTTTTGTTGAGGCTTCCCAACCAGAGTCTTATGTCTAGCAATACCACGATCTGAACAGAACTCATTAAAATCTATCTCAACGAACTCTAACCCATTATCTGTCCTGAGCTTCTTTACCTTCTTCCCTGTCTGGTTTTCAACAAGAGCTTTCCACTTCTTGAAAGTAGGAAAGGATTCATTCTTGTGGCGTAGAAAATAAACCCAAACCTTCCGGGAGAAGTCATCAATTAGATTCATCATATAGCGCCTACCTCCAAAGGAAGAAACTTTGGATGGTCCCCATAAATCAGAATGGATATAATCTAGAATATCCTTAGTACAGTGTGTTGCAGTAGAGAATCCGACCTTTATCTTTTTTCCTAAAACACAATGCTCACAAAACTCTAACTTTCCCGTACCATTACCGAGATGACCACGCTTGCTCAAAAGATTCATACCTTTCTCACTCATATGACCAAGACGCATATGCCATAATTGAGTGAAGCCTTCATCAGACATAGATGTGGATACAGCAGTTGAACCTGTAACTGTAGAACCCTGCAAGATATAGAGACTGCCATGTCTGTTGCCCTTCATTAGGACAAGAGCACCTTTGGAGACCTTTAGAACTCCACCTTCAGCTGAATACTTGCAACCAAGAGACTCAAGGGTGTCCAAAGAGATCAAATTATGTTTTAAATCAGGAATATGCCTAACATTGGTCAATGTCCTAATACATCCGTCATGGGCCTTGATTTGCACACTACCTATGCCAATAACCTTGCACTGAGCATCATTGCCCATCAAGACAACACCACAATCAACCTGCTCATAAGTGGTGAACCAATCCCTATTGGGAAACATATGATAGGTACAACCAGAATCTAGAACCCATTCAGATTGACTCCTTTTATCATCAAATGTAGCCAACAATACATCACCCTCAGAATTATTTTCAACAATTGTATCGGCTTCAACATTACTAGAATTTTTCGGTGGTTTTCCTTTATCCTCCTTATCTTTCTTATTTTTCAATTTATAGTAGTTAGAAATCTCATGCCCAAATTTCTTTCAATATCTACAAGTCACATTGGAATTACGTCCTCTAGATTTAGACCGGGATTTTTTCTTATTTTTACTACCACGGTCATTAGATCTACCTCTAACAGATAAGCCTTCAGCTTTATCATCAGAACAAACTTCAAGATCAAATTTCTCTTTCGAGAGCAAATTAGATTTAACATCCTCAAAGGTAAGCGTATCAGAATTACCATATAACATAATTTCCTTGAAGTGTTTAAAGGTAGATGGTAAAGAGACGACCAATAAAACAGCTTTATCCTCATCATCAATTTTCACATCTAGATTCTCAAGATCAATAATAATTGAATTAAATTCATCTAGATGGGATTGAATAGGAGTACCTTCAACCATACGTAGAGTATATAAATGTTCTTTGAGACAAAGCTTGTTCGCTAGACTCTTTGTCATATAAAGCGATTCAAGCTTGAGCCATAAGGCAGATGTAGTAGTCTCATGAACAACCTCACGAAGAACCTCCTTAGATAGAGACAATTGGATTGTTGATAGCGCCTTCTCATCCAATTCGTCCCATTGCTCATCCATCATAGTCTCGGGCTTCTTAGATTTACCATCTAAAGCCTTCTTTAATCCATTCTGGGTCAACACTGCTTTCATCTGGACCCTCCAGATACTAAAACTGATCTTGCCATCAAACTTCTCGATCTCAAATTTGGTAGACATCATGAACCTGAAGCTCTGATACCACTTGTAAGGCAAAAAGTAAAATAACACACAATTTTACGTGGTTCACCCAATGTGGGCTATGTCCACGGACGACAACGAGCAAGGATAATTTTACTATGTAGAGAAAGAATACAATAAATCATCAATTGAATAGAGGATTGTAGAGATCTATCACTCTCAATTATTCTAACTCTCAAATGTGTGTAGAACTATGATGGATATTGTGAGTCATGTTTTGAGAAAGGGTCAGGGACTATATATATATATATATAGTCTTCAAAAGAGAACCCTAAAAAACTGCTAATTAATGGAGATTAAAAACTGTAACTCTCTGTTGATGGCAATTAATACTACCAATTAATTTAGTAGTAAATTCTTCGGTTACATTAGCTTTTGCATGGGGATGACTTTTACGTGCGGAAAGTTGATTTGAGGATCGAGTAAGGTAAGGGAAAAATCATTAGGGTGATTGGAGTCCATATGTAAAAAATAGTACGTGGGTTGATGTAAGGATGCATGGGGGATTTGACTAGGGTTTGGGAGAAAACCCTAAGTGAGAGAAATGTGTAAGTGAGGAAAAAAAAGAAATTAATGCAAATGGATAGAATGAGGATAAAAGATGAGAGGGGTGTCATATGGGGGAAAAAGTGAATCAAGAGAGAAGATTGTATTTGGGTGTTGAGTGAGTGGCATAAAATAAAGGAGAAGTACTAGGGTTTTTGGGAAGCTAACTATGGTTTTGGTGATCATGTGTGGGAGTTGGATAGTGAGGTTGTATGGTCAAGTGGGGGTCGAGAGAAGTGATGGTTTTAATAATAAAGAAGAGTTTTGGGTTCGTAGTGACTGGGAAAAAGATCGAAGGAAGTCCTGGGATCATAGGTTGTGTTGGATATATGTGTTATATGGAAGAAGTGATGGTAAGTAAGAGTGATAAACGAATAATATTGTATTGGAAAAGATAGTTGCTAGGGTTTTGGAATGGCTGAATAGGGTTATATGGCCACATATATTATATGGGAAGCAAAATGTGATATTTGGGGAAGAATCGAGCGAAGTGATAAATTGGAGGAGTATGATAGAGGCAGGTTAGGCCATATAGGCCGAATTAGGGTTTTCCTAGAAAAAAACCCTAGAGAGTTATATTATGTTGATTTAGAAATATGGGAAGTGGGCCTCGGTTTTGAGTATTCATGGTAATGAGGGAAGAGTGAGGAAGGATATTAGGATACACTAGTAGAAGTAAAAGTCCCAAGATATGGGATAGAATTATCGGAAAGTTGAGTGAGTCGTGCATGTCAAGTCGGGGTTGTGTACGGAATAAGATACAATAAAACACTAAACACTTAACTAAAAGATTATCGAGCCAGGGCTCGGTGAGGTTATATATTCTCTGATCCACCGGCTATAATAGGGGTCAGATGCATTTTACCCTACTGAGTGATTTTCCGGTCCACCGGCTATAATAGTGGGGGATTTTGGGCTCGATAAACCAAACCATGTATGGTAATAAGTCTTGAAAAGATACTATTTATTTATAGTGGAACACCTCGTGAGTCGAGGCCAGTGAGGATATATATATTTTTCGGTCTACCGACAATAATAGTGGTCGGGTACGTTTTGCCCTATGGAGTGTTTCTGGTCCACCGGTTATAATAGTGGGGTTCCCGTACTCATACGAAAATAATATAAGAAATGTGTGATCCATAAGTATACGGAATGGAAAGATACTAATAATTTACAGTGGAACACCATGTGATTCGGGGCCAGTGAGGTTATTATATATTTTCTGATCCATCGGCTATAATAGTGGTCAGGTGTGTATTACCCTACTGAGTGATTCTGGTCCATCGACTATAATAGTTGGCAGGTGTGTTCTGCCCTATGGAGTGCTTCTAGTCTACCGGCTATAATAGTGGGGTTCCCGTATTCACATGAAATTATTATAAAAGAGATATAAGGTAAATTACTAGTATAAGTTCGGCCTAACCTTGTAAATCTTGATTATTGTCTTGTATGCCTTATGTGTTTATTCTCTTGTATGGCCTTACTTGCATGCTTCTTGCTAACCTTACCCATATGGTTACCTTATTCAATATGTAGCGTACTAACCACCCGTGCCATGGGTGCTGCTCATTCCTACGAGTAGAAGACTCATCTGAGCTTGTGCAGATAGGGGACGACATCTTCGATGCCTACGATACTTCCGAGGCATCGGGTGGGTCTGAGCATTGAGCCTAGATTTGACTTGGGAATCGAGAGCAACTCTGTCAGACTTTGTTTTCTTTTTTTCAATGGACCATGTATTATTTTATTCTAGTTATTTGGTATCGTACGGTGCTTTATGTTTTGAAAAACTCTAGTTACTTGCTCTTGGGTTTGTAATTCTAAACCGCACTCTGATTTATGTATGACTTGTGTTTTTATTAATGACTTGTGTTTTTATTATTGACTTGTGTTTGAAGTTAATCCCTTTTAACCTTAGCACTTAGTATTGGAACGGTAGGAATGAACCGGTCTAATACTAAGTGTGGCGGTAATACCCTTAGAATTTACAGTTTTGCTCACTTATTTTTGTCTAACACTTATCATTGAATGAAATTTTTCAGTAGTAAATTTTGGGGGCGTTACATTATTATTGTACTAATGCCTTATGTTCATATAATAATGAATAAGTCGGTATGATCTACTTATGCATGTGTCATCCCTTAATGTGATATTATTGATCTCCGTGACCTTCTTAACTGTATTGTTACCATACTTAGTATGTAACATACTTATCACCCCTATTATGGGTGTTGCTTATTCCCACTCGTATAGACCCCTTTTGAGCTTGTGCATTTGAATGAGAACTTGCTAGATAACTTTGCTGCATACGACGCTATGATGAAGGTAGAGTGATGCTATTGTGGCCGGGGCTGGGGATCTAAGAGTGTGACATCTAGTTGTTGTTTTAATTAGTTTTCTTCTTGTTAATTTTCAATTGCACATCATTTATGTATTTTAGTACTTTTTTTAAAACAAACACCTTACTCTTATTTATGATATGGATTGTACTTATGCTACACTTATCATGTTTTACATTCTATTTTATCTTGTTATGTAGTTGGTATGAAGATGGTTTGTAGCGAGACTTATACCAATTACGGTGGTAATGCTCCTCTTATGTTTGAATGTTTTTCCTCTTAAAAAAATTTGTTTAGCAATAAATTTCAGAGTTGTTATAGTTTCCATTAGGTAGAGTGATGTTATAGGAATTTGATAAGGTCATTGTATTGATAAATAGGATAAAAGTGCAACACATGTGATCACTGGATCTTGAGTGAATGATCTAAGGTTTATTGAGATTAAAAAATTGCATACACTAAAAACAAATACAAGAATGCATACTATGATAGGAGAGGGTGTCAATGTAACACCCAAAATTTACTATTTTTTTAAATGGAAGCAATTAAAATAGAAATATTTAAATTAAAACCCATGAATTATGGGGATGTTACTGCCACACTTAGTACCAAACTGGTTCTCTCCGACCGTTTCAGTATCAAGTGCTAAGGTTAAAAGGAATATAATAATTAATTATAAATCAAAACAATCTAACTTCAAATGAGAGTTAATGTAATCCCTCAAAATTTTAAAAGCCTATAATTTAATAAATAAATTTTATTTGGGATAAATTAGCCTTTAAATCTATTTAATTTAATTATTTTATGGATTTTCGATTATATATAATTGGGTATAAATATTTAGTAAATTAAAATAAATATTTTATTATTCTATCACACTCATATTATTTAAATAATTTTTCAAACCATTATTTTACTAAAATTATCCTTTTTAAACCCTTATATTTTAATTATATTAAATTAAATTATTAAATAAATTTATTACCCATAAATATTGTATTTTATTATTTTATAAATTACATTATTTTATTTAATTCCCTTCTCCTTTCCCCCTTTTCTTCTCCTCTTTCTCTTTTCTTTCTTCTCGTTTTTTTCTTTCCTTGGGCTGCCGACTGGCCCGGCCTACCTCTTCCCCTCTTACGCATTGGGTCGCTGGCCCATCTCTCTTCCCCTTCCCCTCCTTCTCCCGCGTCGTCTATCCGGCCTGGATCCCGTTTTTCTTTCTTTCCCCTCTCCCCTGATCGGGCCGGCCCGCGTTCTTTCCCCCTTCGGTCGGCCTGCACTCACGCCAGCCGCACCAGCCCCCTCCCCTCTTCTTTCTTTCTTCTTCTTCCTCTTTCCCCAGCGAAAAACCCGACCACCCTACCATCTCTACCGCCCAACCTGCAACCCTCTCCCCCTACTACTTCCCCTATCTCTCTCTCTCCCGCCATTTCTCTACACCATAATGACCCCACCATCCCTGTCTTCCTTCCCACATGCCCTGCCATACCTTTCTTCTCCCTCTCCCTTCCATCACCATTCCCTACCACCCTACCGCTGCCCTCGAGCCACCCTATCCCCTCCTTTCTCTTCCTCTTCTTTTTCTTCCTCCTTCCCTGCCTCATTCTACATTTTTTCGAACTCCCCATGCCTTCCCTGACCTCCTCTTCTTCCTTATCCTCCAACCTCTCACCCTATTTTTGCTTCGCCGCCACCATTCCGCAGCTGTCGCAGCCTCAACCACCAGTTGCACCACCCCCTACCACCCTCTACCTCACCCCCAAACCATCACAGTACCCCTCGAGTTACCCCGCAGCCTCCTTCTTCCTCCTCTCTTCTTTTTCTCTTCTTTCCCTCCCTTCTCGGCAACCACCCTGTATAGCCTTGATCTGCCGCCTTTGCTGCCACCTAAGCCACCAAACTAATCCCTGCAACCCCTTCTACCACTCCAAACCTCCTTTTGCCTAAACCACCACCTACAGGCCTTCATTTTCCCTCTCCCTTTTCCTTCCTCCTCAGCCCCTCCATCTCGACCCACCTCGGCAACACCACTTCGCAGCCTCGTTGCTGCCACCTCCGCCACCCTTAGCCACCGTCAACCCATCCCCGACCACCACCTACACCCCCTCTCCACCTCCGCATCCTTCCCTTGCCCTAAATCCTCTCCCATCCATCTTCTTTTCTAGCCCCAAACCATTAACCCAAAAATAACCATTTTTCTCTCCTTTCACCCACCTTCGAGCCCCTCCTCCTCATTTCTCTGCATGCAGCATGAGCTGCTGCCTTTCTTGATTTAGTTGGGTAATAATTTTAAGGTATAATAATATTTTAATTCAAGTAATTGATTAGTTAAGTGTTATAAAGTCTTATACTTTGATTTTTGTTATTTCTAATATAATAAATCTTGATATTATTTTTAGGTATTGGTTTTGATAATCAAAGCTTGAACCTTTAACTGGAATACCAGTGAGGTTCGTTTTTATGGGAATCAAGGTAACCGTTAAATCCCACTTAAACGCATGGATTAACATATGTTAGCACATTAGGATTTTTAATATGTTATTATGCTTAATAATTGTTGTTTAATAGAATATATGTAGTTTCTTGTGATGGTTGATAAAAAGGAAGCATGTTAGGTTATATGTTATGTATGGAAATATTGTTTAAGGTAAGAATTTGGTTGTTAATGAAAATGTTAAGTATTATCCATGTTTTATTATGCTATTGTGATCTTTAATGCATGGTTAATATTTTTGTGAGCCCTAGGGGTATTTGAATAATATATCTTGTGTAAGAATGTGGCCTAATATGGGTGGATGCTAATAAGTATTATATTAAATATAAGAGTTGCGGATGAGGTATTAATATTAATATTTTATGTAGTGATGATAATTTAATATAAGTGATGTAATAAGGGGAAAAATGGTAATTTTTAATTAAAAAGGGTATTATGGTAATTTTGGAGGCAAGGGCAAAGTGGTAATCTTGTAATTCAAGGGTAAAATGGTAATCTTGTAATTAAAGGGTAAAATGATAATTTTGTAATTAAAGGGTAAAATGGTAATTTTATAAGTGATAGGGTGTCATGGTAATTTTTGGAAGTTAAGGGGTAAAAATGATAAATTTGAAAGTAAAGGGGTAAAATGATAATTTTGTAAATAAAAGGGGTAACGTGGAAATTAGAAAGGAGTAACTTGGTAATTATAATAATTGAGAAGGGTAAAATGATAATTTAATAATGGAGAAGGGTAAAATGGTAAATATGATAAATGTGAAGGGTAATTTGGTAATTTAACCAACTAAAGGGGTAATTTGATAATTATGATAATGAACAGGGGTAATTTGGTAACTTAACCAACTAAAGGGCAATTTGTTAATTATAATAAAGGAAATAGGGAAATTGGTAATCTAACCAACCAAATGGGAAATATATTAAGTGTAACAATTACGAAGGGTGATTAGTGGTCTAACAAGTGTGGGAGATAGCTCGATAACCTAAACCGAGTAAGGGTATAACTAAGGCTGAATGTGTGATATGTGTCCTACATGCCTTGGATGTCCTATATAATTATATGTCGTGTTCTATATGCTATTATCTTAACTATTTCATGTGTGGCGTGGCTTAGAACAGAGGTATGTTCATGTGCCCTCTTGTGGTATGTGCTAATATGGATATGTTGTAAGTTATGATGTGATGTGATGTGGTTCGTTAGGACATACATGCTAGGATAATCAATGTGGTGATGTGGGATGGAGGCATGAAAAAAAGAAATGGGAGAGAAAGATAACCATAGGGAAGTAAGTTGGCTAACGTAGGTAAGCATGACCTAAATAATCCATGAAGTAAAAGGGGACTAAAATAAAATGAAAGAGTGGGAGAATCGAGGGTTTGCATGGGATGGTTAGAGTTTTCATAGGGGCAAACTTTACGTATGGAAAGTTTCCTCGGGGCATGAGGAAGGTAATAGCAGTGTTGTTTGGGTGTCTAGGGGCTTCGGGTGAAAAATAGTACGTGGGACAGTATAAGGGTGCGTAGGAGACCAAGCTAGGGTTTGGGAGGAAACCCTAATTTGAGAAGTTGGATAAATAAAAATAAAATAATAAAAGTAAAGGAGAATGAGTGGGGTATGAAGTGAGAGTTGAATATAAGGGTTGTGACACGTGGAATGTTGAAATAGTTTGAGATCTGTAAGGCGGAGAAGGATGGGCCACATAGACCTAAATTAGGGGTTTTTTGGAGAAACCCTAGGGTAAGGCGGTGAGTGGGCTTGACCCACACACTTACGAGTCGGGCTCCCGGTGTGAGAAGGTGGATTAAGGGAAGGATGTCGGGGCGAGTTAGGAGGTGCAGAAGTCTCAAGATGCCATGCATGTCTAGGGTGAAATATTTTGAATAAGATACGAATAAGACACTAATCACTTAAAGAGGAAGATGTTAAGCCAGACCCAGACCGGTCCACCAGCAAATAATAGTGGCTAGGAGCCGGGGTGCTCTGGAGACCGGTCCATCGATGAATAATAGTGGTAAGGAACCTTTTGCCCTATGTGTATTCCGGTCCACCAGCTATAGTAGTGGGGGATTCCATGCTCAGCAAACCAAACGTAATAACGATAAGACACAGGGAAGACACTAAGTACTTATAGTGGAACATCATGTGAGTCGGGGCCAGACTGGTCCACCGGCGAATAATAGTGGCTAGGAGCGTTTTGCCCTGCATGACCGGTCTACCGGCTATAATAGTGAGGTTCCCGCACTCACATGGACATTTATAATCCAAGATGATTGATTAATGATGGAATAATGGTCTTAAGGCCCTAAAAGTATCGATTATTCATTATGGCCTATTAATATTTGGTTGACTTGTTAAGTATGCGAATGCCCGAAAGCAAATATTACTTATACACCATTAATATCTGATTGTCTTGTCAAATATGTGAATGTATGGAGCTGAATATTATGTTTACACCTGTCGTTATGTATGGATATAGTAGCATATCATGTGTTACATTGCATGCCTACTTTTAAGTGTGTTTTTAAAGGGTTACTTTGTACCGTAGTGCTGAAGGGTTCCATTCGTGGGGCCCCTGCCTATTCAATGGGTAGTGTCCCTTGCAGGTCATTTTCGGGTGCTATTCAAGCAGGCTCTCGGGAAAGAGTGTAATGAATTATCCAAAACTGTTAGGGTTTTACTCTGTCTTCTTTAAATTCACAGCTTAAATGTATTCGTTGTTTTGTAACCACCACCGGTGGATTATACTCTTATAAAATGTTTACTTGCGCTACTCTGATTTAATCATTGGTTTGAGTTTCTCGTAAGTGGTATTTTTCTCTTTTAGCCTTAGCACTTAGTACTGGAACAATATGAGTGAATTGGTCTGGTACTAAGTGTGATGGTAATATCCCTAGAATTCACGATTTTTTTATTTCGCTTCCGCTAATTATTTTAATAAAACAAAAATTTTCAGTAGTAAATTTTGGGGGTGTTACAGTTAAACGGTTATAAAATAAAAATCAGAGTATGCATAATGAATTATTATTCATATTCAAAATAGAAATAGCTTACAATCGATAAAAAATTCATTTAAAATACTCAATATAAGGTAATAAATCAAAAGGGATCAATCGGATACAGAAGAAATAACAAAAGGAATTAGATCGCGTAAAGAGTGAATACGACCACGACACTCTCGAACCTTGAGCCAAAATACGCTCAACACTTAGCCCCGCTGGATGTCTCGCCCACCTGCACAAAGTCAGAAGGACATACTACTCGTGGGAATGAGCGGTACTCATGAAAAGGGTGATTAGTACGCTACGTACTGAGTAAGGTAACTGAGCACTAAGGCCAACATATAAAATCACATAAACCATGCATAAGAATAAAAGAACATAAAGACCATCATGATAACGTAACAACAAACAGTTATTCGGGTAGAGATATAAAGGATCATTTATAGTCTAGATTAATTATTTAATTAATCTCTGATTAGAACATATTTCACACCATGCTTTTTGTCAAATCTATACAAGTACGGGAACCCCACTATTATAGTCGGTGGACTAGAAACACACAGGGCATAAAGCTCCCTACCACTATTATAGTCGGTGCACTAAAAACACATTGGGCATAAAGTTCTTGACCACTATTATTCACCGGTGGAGTGGTCTAGCCCCTTCTCGCACGGTGTTCCACTATAAGTAATTAGTGTCTTTCCCATGTCTTGGCACAAATATGTTTGGTTTTGTTGAGAACGAAATCTCCCACTATTATAGACGGTGGATAGGAAACGCACAGGTACAAAGCCTGACCACTATTATAGCCGGTAGACCGAAAACACATAGGACATCATGCCCTAACCACTATTATTCATCGGTGGACCGATCTGGACCCGGCTCAACAATCTTCCACTTTAAATGATTAGTGTCTTAAGTATCTTATTTAGAAGCTTTCACCTTGGACATTCATGAATCATTCCCTTTACGCTTCACACATCACAAAATATTGATTCCATATTCATCATCATACTTTATTCACCAAGTACACACGTACTACCACCGAATCCTAGTTAGCCATGCATATCCAAACCTTAGTTAACCACAACAACCCATAGTTAATCACTCCAAACCCTAGTTATCTACAACCAACCATAGTTAACCACTCCAAACCCTAGTTAATCACAACAACCCATAATTAGCCACTCCAAACCCTAGGTCAGTCTCCTACGTACCCATATAATGCTCCACATACTATTTTCCATATAAAGTGTTTAACCACCCAAACAACGCTTACACTATCATCCTCACATCCCAAATCAACTTTTTATACGTAAATTTCACTCCCATGTAGACTTTACACATGCCATGCAACCTTTTCGAATTTTTATTCAGAACTCGAAACCCTAAATTCTTTCATATAAAGCCCAAGATTCCGTCATTCAAAACCCTAGATTCAATCCACACAAAACCAAAGATTCATCCATACCAAACCCTAAATTCAAATCATATAAAACCAAAGATTCATCCATACCAAACCCTAAATTCAACCCATACGAAACCAAAGATTCATCCATACCAAACCCTAAATTTAAACCATATAAAACCAAAGATCCATTCATACCAAATCCTAAATTCCAATCATATAAAACCAAAGATTCATCCATACAAAACCCTACATTAGATCCTCCCATACAAAACCATAAATTAGATTCTCGCATATAACATCATAACTTACATTCTCCCATACATCATAAATTAGATTCTCCCATATAACATCATAAATTAGATTCTCTCACATAACACCGTAAATTAGATTCTCCCATACAAACCATAAAATATATTCTCCCATATAACATCATAAATTACATTCTCCCATACAACATCATAAATTAGATTCTCCCATACAAACCATAAATTATATTCTCCATATAACATCATAAATTATATTCTCCCATACAAAATCATAAATTAGATTATCCCATATAACATCATAAATTACATTCTCCCATACAATATCATAAATTATATTCTCCCATACAAACCATAAATTACCCATTTTACTCTTCCCCACACGGATCATTAAAAGTACTTAGGTCAATTTACATCCCTTGGTCAAATTATTTTCCTATCCTCCTTTTTCATTCTTTCCCACCACACAAACCATAAATTAACATCCTCACATGCATGTCTTACAAGGTAACCATACATATCATCACATATACATAATATTCATGCCATATAACAATACAAGAACATGCTTGAACTCCACATCATACCACACATGAAATCAATATAATGATAACAATAGGATGCATAACATATAAGGCATACAATGCACATTAACACATAAAAGGCCTTAGTAACACCCTTACCTAAAATGACACTGGTCTTGGAGCATTCTCCTACGCCTCCTTAGAGATTTGACAAAATAATAGCATATTAATAAAAATAACATTAATTAATTTCTAACTTTGCTAAAGATATAAGAAATAATAGAATTATTATAAAAGTTGATAATATAAAGTTGAAGACTTTACCCTAATAATAATAATAATAACGATACCAAAATAATAATAGTAAAGATACTAAAAATAATATCAATGATAATATTAACGAGAATAATAAAAATAGTAACAATAATAATAAAAATGGCATTACTAAAAAACATAGTAAAATAAGAGCTTCGGCCCCTTTATCAAAATAATACTAATAATAACATTAGTAAAATTAATAAAAAAAATTTGTAATAATAATAATAATGAAATAGTAATAATAATAATAATAATAATAATAATAATAATAATAATAATAATGAAATAGTAATAATGATAATGATAAAAACCATACTAATATTGGAAAAATGATAACAATCATAATTGTTATAATAGTAAGGATAATATTTGAAGATAAAATGAAGTAGGGTTTCTACCCCACATTGAATAATAATAACACTAATAAATAATAATAAATGCATATGATAAAAATATTAATAATATTAGTAATAATAAGACTTGATATTTATAATATTACTACTACAATTCCAAAATAGGCACAATAGGGTTTCAGCCCTATATAGAATAATAATATTATTATTGAAAATAATAATAATAATAATAATAATAATAATAATAATAATAATTGCAACACTAATAGTAAAATAGTTGTAATATTAATAATGGAATAATAATAATAGTAATTTAAAATAGTAATAATAATTATAATAATTATAATAACATATTAATATTAATAATAAAGATAATGGCAAAAATAAGAATAATAATAAAATCGAAATAAAAATTATAATAGGGCTTCGGCCCTCAACAGAAATAATAATCAAAACATTAATAATGGCAAAAATAGTAGTAGTAGTAGTAGTAGTAGTAGTAGTAGTAGTAGTAGTAGTAGTAGTAGTAGTAGTATCTATATTCAAATAAATGAAATAAAATAAATTAAGACTTATAAAAATAGGGAAAAGGGTTGAGAGGGTCTAGGGTTCAACCTTAGGCTGGAGGGGACGGGCGGTACCGACAGTGGTGCATGGAGGCGGCGGTGGTGGCCGGAAAAAGGAAAGAAAAGGGTAAAAGTTGGATGCTGGGAAAAAGATAGGTAGAATGGAGGTGGAAGTTGGGGTGTTTAAGATTTCCTAGAGGGAGAGGAGTAGAATAATGGTAGTGGCACAGCCAAAGGTGGTAGCGAACAGTGGTAGTGGTGGTGGCCGAATAGGGAAGAAGAAGAGAAAGAGAGGCAGAGAGGGAGAAAGAGGAAAAGAGAGGTAGGGGAAGATAGAGGAGGGTCTGTAGAACAGAATGAGAGGTGAAATAAGCAGCGGAAGCGACATAAGAGATGGCTAATGGTGGTTCGAAGGGGGGGCGGAGGTTGAAGATAGGGTTGATCGGGAAGGGAACTTCGCATAGATGGGGTGGCTTGTGCAGGAAAAATTGAGGGATGAGGGAGATCTAGTTGGGTGAAGTAGGTGGCGTGGTTGGCCGATGGCGGCGAGTCTGGCGTATGAAAAGGCAGCGGCGACAAAGGGAGTTTTCTAGGTTGGGGATCAAGATCTCGATACTAGGCTCATTATGGGTATATTTATAGAGAAAAGAAGAGAGGGTAGGGTTCTGTGGGTCGGCTAGGGGGTAAGCAAGTAGGGATAGGGTTCACCGGCGGTAATAAAATCGGCGAAGATCAAGAAGACGTGGCAAGGTGTGGCTGGCTGGGAGAAGGGGAAACACACAAGAAGAGGGAGCGTTGGTTAGGTCAAAAGGGCCGGAGAATTGGGGGGAAGAGAGAGGAAGGAGAAAGGCTAGTCAAAATGGACGTAACCGGCGGCGAAAAACCAGGGCGGGCGACGAAGTTACAGGTGCTCGACGGCGGGGGAAAGGAGGAAGGAAGAAGAAGAAAGAAAGGGGGGTGAACCCGCGGTTCGGGAGAAAGAAAAGAAAATAAAGGGAAGGCAGACTAGGCCGGACGACGCAAGGTAAGGGCATTTAAATTAAACGCTGCGCTTTGGGAAAAAAGGAGACAAAACTCGGCACGCTGGCTGCCGAAGGAAGAAGAAAAGAAAGAAACAGGAGTGGGTCGCGGTAGGAGAAGAAAAAGAAAGAAGGAAATTGGGCCGCGCCAAGCCCAAATCAAGGGAGGGGAGGAAGAAAAAGAAAAGAAGAAGAAAGAAAAAGAAAGAAAAAGAAAGGAAAAAGGAAGAAAGAAAAGAAAAAAGGAAAAAGAGAAAAATAAAAATATGAGGGTTAGGTTAATTAAATTAATTAGAATATTTAGGATATTTAAACATATTAATATTTAAATAAAATAATATTTAAATCCCTTTTTAGGCTAATTTAGGATTTTTAAAAGGTTTTTCATAAATTCCCTTTTAATTATCAAAACACCCTAATTTTCTTAAGTTAAATTATTCATAAAAATTCATATTAAATTGGAACTATTTTCTCTTTCTTATATTAAATAAAATAATTAATTTGATTAATTTTCAAAATAAAATCCTTAATTAGTTAAAATATCCAAATTTCTCCTAATTAAAATACTTATAAATTTCTTCTTGATTTTCCCCAATTAAATCTCCTTTTATTTTAATAAAAATAATTTATTAAATTAAATTTTCCAATAAACCTTTTTTAATTATAATTTTAAAATTAGAATTTTCGGGGCATTTCAATCAATATTACCTGAATAATTGACTTGAGTTGCAAAAGGAGAAATCATCTGTGAATTATTTTCAATGTTAGCACAAGAACCATTGATCATATTCAAAACTTCTGATACTACTGAGTAGCAAGGCTTAGAATGCTGGATTTCTCCACAATGGCTATATCTCTTACATCATTCTTTATCTAATTAGTTGCTTGAGCTACAAACATTTTATCTTTAACATTCTTGAGGTTCAAAAGAAAACATGGAGCTTGTAGTAGTGCTCTTTGGTATGGCTAGTTTTCTATCAACAGTCACAAAATTAGCTTGATCTCTTAGTTTTCTATGATGTATTGAAGGTTTGTAATGTGGTGGCATTCATGGAGGTAAAATCAATAGAAAAATAAGAAGATCCCATAGAAACTCCTCGTTGCCTCTCTTCTTGCAATAATAATGAGTATGCGTCGCTAGTGAAGGTAATGGTTTCTTCATTAAAATATTACATCAAATAGGAACGTATGTGTCATTCAATCTCAACAAAGTTGAAGAATATTTTGCTCATTATAGAACTGCTCCCATTGTCGTTTTCTCCCACATGTACAAGTAGGCAGTTTGCTTAGAGCCTGTGTCTCATCCTATATCTTCCTAACCCTGGTGAAATAAGTTGTGATGTTGCTCCTACCTTGTGATACTTGGCTCAGTTCTTACTGTACTTGAAAGAGTTGAGTGCCACAAGTTTGACCAAAATGTACGTTGATATCATGCCATATCTCTTGAGTTGTATCAAAGAAGATTACACTCTCACTAATTTCTTTTGTTATAGAGTTCAACAATCATAAAATGACCATGTCATTGCATATGTCCCAATCTTCATAATCAAAAGAGTTGACAGATGGTTGTGGTCATGATCCATCAACAAAACGTTTTATTTCTTTTTTACATTAAGTGTAATTAACATTGATCTCTTCCAAGTATAATAACCGGCTCCATCAAATTGCTTGGAGACTAATATGAGAGATGGATGATCACCTTATTTTAGTTGTAAATATGCTCTTGGATTGGATTGAGCATTGTTTGTGTGTTCTTGAGTAGGAATTTCAAGAGAATCTTCAATTATTTCTCTTATTTTAGTAGTGAATAGTAAGATTAAAAAAATGAAAGAATTATAGAGAAATCTACTATGATACCATGTTGTAAAGCTAAGAATAATCCATAGAAATGGATTAGACTTATGTAAGATGAAGGTAAACAAAGAAATAGAGAATTGAGGATTATGTTATTGATTATTGGAATGAATTACAACATAATGTTTGGATTATATATATGTAACCTTCTAACTTACTACACAATTGATTCACATAACTAATTGTAACAAAATAAGATGACATGTACAATTCTATTTACTAGACAAACAAAAGGGAATGCCTTATCTAGTGTATTAGATGGAACTCAATCCTCATTAAGCTACATAAGGGTAAGGGATAAAGCCACTCGAACAAGGAGCTTGGTCAATGACCTATACATTGTGGTTCCTCATATAATGTTACACTGTGCATTAGAGCTTATCTCTAGAAAATATCTAACCAAATCTGAGCAATGTTGTGAATATCATAATGCTCCTTGGATATGGATGACATGCATTGTTGTGAGAATAGTGGCTTTCATCTAGGTTAAATGGATTGCATAAGATATTAAAGTTGCTAACTAACTTAAGAAACAACCAGTCTTGTTTCATTGTTGGGAGGTCAGTCTCCATAGATTTTGCAATTGAGTTTTGTGAACTAAAGTATATTTTTTATGTGTTACAAGATTTAATCTTGGTTTAGACAAGGTTGAATCTGTAATTGAACAAGGGAAGAATTTGGTTCCTTTTTCATAGTTGATTTAATATTGTTTGTAGCCAAGTTCAACTCCACCAATATTGATTTGATGCATTTGCTCATGTTAGGATCTCATTGATTTTTCTAGGCTTTATGGCTCTTTTTTTGTTTAATATATTCATTATTGGCTTTGAACAATGGTAATAGGGTAATTACTTGAGCAAGCGATAAATTGGGTTTCCTTTTGGATTATATTTTGCATTATTTGTAACCAAACTCAATTCAACCTATTTTGATTTGATGCATTTGCTTTCTTATTTTGTATTCACTTTCTTCATGTGGCTTGGTGGATTCTCTAGTGCAGTTTATGTTGGTTGAAGATTCAATGCCGTGATTTTAGTGCAGGCAGCTGATAGAATCATAGAGCTTATGTAATAAAGGAACCCAATTATGGTTTAGATAGCCATTCCATTTCCTTTCGGTCTATATTATTTACCAACCATATTTTGGTTTTTGGTGGAGCTTTTGCACCGTATATACTCAAGGATTCTAATTTAGTTCTACTTCATGTGTATTTACTTTGGGTCAACAACTATGGTTGTCTTTTTATAGAAATATGATATGATTGGAATGATACTAGGAAGAGTAGCATGACCCTATCTAAGGATGACATTCACAAATCGAGAAATAACCCAACTAATTTATTCGATGGTTTATTATTTGCCATGGGATACACTTTATGTGATTGTTAGACTTAGGGGCCTATTCTCCTCTACTTATTTGATCAAATTAGCACCAATAAAATCAAAATAATCAATAATATTAATTTTATTTTAATAATATAACAAAATAATTAGAATTTTATTAATAGTATTAATAATATAGTTATTTATTATTAATATAAATATTAATACTGATAAATTGAATAACAATAAATAATTTAATAATATTAATAATTAATAATAACAATAATCAATTTAATTATATAAAAATAAAATTGTTAATATTAATTTCATAATAATAATTAATTAATAACAACAACAATAATAATAATATATTTTTGGGTAAGTAACTAATATTTTATTACTTCCAAAAAGCAATATTTACATCCAACCAAGACTTTTACACCAAGACTATCTATACATTGTGTAGGGCAAATAACTTTTCTTGCCATGAAATACCTCAACGACTCAATTTGCTAAATTAACAACAATAAAGTTCACAACTTGCGTGGGAAGTTTTTTACTTTTGTTTGAAAACCCAGCATTTCTCTCCTGCCATAAATAATAAATTATAGCAGCTAGAAGTCTTCACGTTGGGTATAATCCATTTTAGAGGGCCATGTGCTAAACTAAAAAATAGGCCCCAAAGATAAAATAAATAGCAAACACATACTTATCAAAATATATAATAATATATTCTATATGATGATCACAATATAATTGCTTCCTTCCAAATTATATCAACAAGCAAATTATATCAGAGAAATTAGATTCAAACAAAACAAAACTGAAAATATTTATTAGACAGTATATCATACTGTTGCGAAAAAGGACCGGTTGATAGCGGAAAACCTTTTCCTTCCTTGTATGTGTGATTAAAATGGGCAAAACAAAGATAGCAGAAATAGAAAAATAAAGACACCAAATTTTACGTGGAAAACCCTTAAAGTTGAAGGGAAAAACCACGAACCTTCCACTATGATGATAATAGGATTACAAGTAATTCTTCTCTAGTATGAACTAGAGGCTCACTCAATTTCTTTATCTAAAAGAGGATGGATTACAAAGGATGAACTCTCTCACCGACTAAGTGGTGGAACACTCAAACTTCGCTTGAGAAAATATGAGAACTTTTCCCAAGCACCTCACTTTTGTAGTGGCTCTCTCTTTCTCTCTTTTTGTAGAGGATTGCTTGCTTTGCTTGATGCTCTAAGCCTTCCCAAAGACCCCTATTTATAGGAGTAGAAGGGGGTAGCCCAAAAGTCATAAGATGACTCTTGAATGCTCTTCTATTAAATTAAGCTAATGAAACTTACACATGATAAAATGCATTTGTCTTCTCAAATTCCCAAGAGTTACAAAGTATTAACCATATTTGTAACTCATACATTGTAACTCATGCATCATCATCCCCACTATTATTTGGGAAACCCCTTTAATTAAAGAGGGACCCCAACAATCTCCCCCTTCCCGACTTAATTTAGGGGAACCAGCATACCAACGCCTTCACAACAATCTTTAAATTTCTTGGTTGTTATTGTCTTGGTCATCATGTCTGACCAATTCTTGTCGGTATGAACCTTCTCGAGTTGTAGCTGCTTCTCCTCTAGCACATCCCTTATCCAATGGTATCGAACATCGATATGTTTTGTGCGAGAGTGATAGGCTGAGTTTTTGGCTAAGTGAATGGCACTCTGATTATCACAGTATAGAGCATATTTTTCCTGCTCATGACTCAACTCTCGAAGGAAATTTTTCAACCATAACATCTCTTTGCATGCTTCTGTAGCTGCAATATATTCGGCCTCTGTAGTAGATAAGGCCACACATTTCTGGAGCTTTGATTGCCAAGAGATAGCTCCCCCTGCAAATGTGGTCACATATCCCGAAGTAGACTTTCTCGAATCAGTATTTCCAGCCATGTCAGCATCTGTGTATCCCTCCAACACAGGTTTTCCATTGCCAAAGCACAGACACCTCTTAGATGTACCCCTGAGGTATCGAAGTATCCACTTGACAGCTTCCCAATGCTCTTTTTCTGGTTTAGACAAGAATCGACTCACAACTCCAACTGCATGGGCGATATCGGGCCTGGTGCAGACCATGGCATACATAAGACTCCCAACAGCAGATGAATAGGGAACATTCATCATTTCTTCCTTCTCTTTCTTGCTTGTTGGACTTTGGCTCTTTCTCAACTTGAAGTGACCAGCTAGTGGAACATTTACTGGCTTTGCCTTATGCATGTTGAACTTCTCAAGCACCTTCTCTATGTAGTGCTCTTGAGACAACCATAATAACTTCTTGGGTCGGTCTCGAATAACCCTCATCCCAAGGATTTGCTTTGCTGGACCCAAGTCCTTCATTGCAAAGGCACCACTCAATGCTTTCTTGAGTGCCACAATCTTCTTCATATCATGCCCAACGATCAACATATCATCTACATAGAGAAGAAGGATAATAAAATCTTCACTTGCATACCTCTTCATGAAAACACAGTGATCGGTGTGAGTCCTTTTGAATTTGTGTTGTGTCATGAAGGTTTCGAACTTCTTATACCACTGTCTTGGTGCTTGTTTGAGTCCATAAAGACTCTTTTTGAGATGACATACCAAGTGCTCTTTACTTGGAACTACAAACCCTTCAGGTTGTTCCATATATATCTCCTCTTCCAAATCTCCATGTAGGAATGCTGTTTTGACATCGAGCTGTTCGATCTCAAGATCGAGACTAGCGGCAAGACCAAGAACTGCTCTAATTGAGGACATCTTAACCACTGGAGCAAAAATTTCTTCAAAATCAATGCCCTTTTTCTGATTGTACCCTTTGACCACGATCCGAGCCTTATATCGAGGCTTCGAGCTATTTTCTTCACTTTTGATCTTGTACACCCATCTGTTCTTCAAGGCTTTCCTTCCCTTGGGTATCTTGACTAGATCATAAGTATGGTTCTCATGCAATGAGTCCATCTCCTCTTGCATGGCTTTCATCCATTCTTCCTTCTGGACATCTTCCATGGCCTCGATGTAGCTTTGAGGCTCCTTCTCCGCAGAGAGTATATATTCTCTTGGATCATACTTAGAGGAAGGTTTTCTTACCCGAGTTGACTGTCGCAACTGAGGCTGTACCACAGGCTCTTCTGTTACTGAAGGCTCAACTGATTCAGCTGCTTCTGCATCATTTGACTCAGATGATGACTCCTCTGTTGTACTTCCATTTTGATCTTGTTGAGAACTAGTTTCATCATTGATGCTTGTCTGTTCTCTTGATTCATTATGTACCACCGGAGATGGCTCTTCCTGAGGATGGGTGTAAACCCTAAGCTTGGGTTTTTCTGGCTGCTTAAAGTCTTCTATTGTCTGGTCCTCAAAGAACACAACATCTCGACTTCTTACAATCTTCTTCTTCAAAGGATCCCACAGCCTGTAGCCGAACTCATCTTGAGGTGATCCAACATAGATGCATTCTTTTGACTTTGATTCAAGCTTGGATCGTTCGTCCTTAGGAATGTGGACGAATGCTCGACACCCAAACACCTTGAATTGGTCATATGATACTTTCTTTCTTGTCCATGCTCCCTCCGGTATTTCACCATCCAAAGGACCTGAGGGTGAGTGATTTATGATATGGACAGCAGTCTTCACAGCTTCTCCCCAAAATGACTTAGGTAGCTTGGCATTTGAGAGCATGCATAGAACTCTTTCTTCTATTGTGCGGTTCATTCTTTCAGCCACACCATTTAATTGTGGTGTCTTGGGAGGTGTCTTCTCGAGCCTGATACCATGTTGCCTACAATATGCCTCGAATGGACCACGATATTCTCCACCATTGTCAGCTCGAACACACTTGAGCTTTCTTTCTGTCTCACGCTCCACTCGAGCATGAAACTCCTTAAATGCCTCAAGTACTTGGTCTTTAGTCTTCAACAAAGACACAAATACCTTTCTCGAGTGGTCATCGATAAATGTCACGAAGTATAATGCACCACCCAATGATCTCTCCGTCATCGAGCATACATCTGTGTGCACCAATTCAAGAACATGCTTTCTTCTACGAGGAACATTGCTTCTAGAAAATGAAACTCTATGTTGTTTGCCAGCCAAACAATGAGTGCAACGGTCGAGGATTTTACCTTTCACATTTGGGAGTAGCTCTTTTCGAGTGAGGATTTGCAATCCCTTCTCGCTCATATGCCCCAACCTCTTGTGCCATAGCTCTAAACACGAATTATCATGGGCAACATTAGTCTCCCCCTTGCATATCTTGGCTTGTGTAACATACAACGAGCCCTCTTTTCTTCCTCGAGCAACAATTATGCTACTTCTTGTGAGTTTCCATTTTCCAGCACCGAAGCTATTCATGTACCCTGCATCATCGAGCTTCCCGGCTGAGATGAGGTTGAGACGCATGTCCGGAACATGTCTCACGTCCTTCAACACAAGTTCACATCCTGTGTTGGTTACCAAAATGACATTACCCATGCCGACGATCTTGCTTGAAACTTGATTTCCCATCTTTACATTACCAAAATCACCACCTTGGTATGATGAGAAGAATTCTTGATGTGGGGTGACGTGGAAGGAGGCACCTGAGTCAATAATCCATGAGCTATCATCGTCGGCGATGTTAAGATAATTATCTTCACCAATGAGAAAGATATCATCAAGTTCAGTTGTCGCCATAGCTGTTGTGCTCTTGTCTTCTTTCTTCTTCGGATCGGTTGTATCGGTCTTAACGGTCCCGTTCTTTTGATCTCTCTTAAAACTTCGACATTCGGATTTCTTGTGGCCGGGCTTATTACAATAGTAGCATATGATCCTAGAACGAGATTTAGACCGACCTCTTGAATTTTCATGACCCCTAGTCTTACTCCTTCCTCGAGCCTCACTTCTTCTTCGATTCTCGATGACATTGGCCTCGAATTGGACAGAGGTTCCACGTTCCTTTCTCCTTGATTCTTCATTCAATAGGCTGTCGGTGACGCTATCCATGAAGAGCTTTCCTTCGGGAGCCGAGTTACTCAGGGTGACGACAAGAGTATCCCAACTCTCGGGTAGCGAACTAAGGAGTAACAAAGTTTGTAATTCATCATCGATCTTCATCTCAATCTTTGTGAGTTGATTTACGAGCCCCTTGAAATTGTTCAAATGCTCGATCATACTTTGGCCATCGTTGTACTCCAGCTTGACCAATCTTCTAACAAGATGAGCCTTGTTTCGAGGTGTTTTCTTTTGAATCATTGATTCAAGCTTCTTCCATAACTCATAAGCATTTGTGTAAGTTGACACATGCTCGAATAAGCTTCGATCGATGTACTTACGGATCATAGCAACCGCCTTTCGATTCAAGAGCTCCCATTCTGTGACATCTTTCTCTTCTGGCATCGTCTCCTTTATAATGGGTTCATATAGATCTTTGCAATATAGGTGATCCTCCATCATAGGCTTCCAATATGAATAATTTTCGGCGGTAAGCTTGAACATGTCACCATCACGAGTGATGGTACCCTCCATTTTTAATCACACAAGAGAGAATATGATAGCCTTATGAACCTGGCTTTGATACCACTGTTGCGGAAAAAGGACCGGTTGATAGCGGAAAACCTTTTCCTTCCTTGTATGTGTGATTAAAATGGGCAAAACAAAGATAGCAGAAATAGAAAAATAAAGACACCAAATTTTACGTGGAAAACCCTTAAAGTTGAAGGGAAAAACCACGAACCTTCCACTATGATGATAATAGGATTACAAGTAATTCTTCTCTAGTATGAACTAGAGGCTCACTCAATTTCTTTATCTAAAAGAGGATGGATTACAAAGGATGAACTCTCTCACCGACTAAGTGGTGGAACACTCAAACTTCGCTTGAGAAAATATGAGAACTTTTCCCAAGCACCTCACTTTTGTAGTGGCTCTCTCTTTCTCTCTTTTTGTAGAGGATTGCTTGCTTTGCTTGATGCTCTAAGCCTTCCCAAAGACCCCTATTTATAGGAGTAGAAGGGGGTAGCCCAAAAGTCATAAGATGACTCTTGAATGCTCTTCTATTAAATTAAGCTAATGAAACTTACACATGATAAAATGCATTTGTCTTCTCAAATTCCCAAGAGTTACAAAGTATTAACCATATTTGTAACTCATGCATTGTAACTCATGCATCATCATCCCCACTATTATTTGGGAAACCCCTTTAATTAAAGAGGGACCCCAACACATACAATATATTAGTGGGAAAACCTAACAACATGCTTAGATATAAAATAACTAACAATACTGTCATTATTATGAATGTAGTGAATGGTAAAGATTGGGAGGTTTGTGCATATAATATTAAGTATAAAATAACTACCTATTTATATAAATTAATTATCATATAAGACCAAGCAACACATATAGTAATGATTAAAATTCAAATACCAAATTTAGCTAAAACTAGAATCGATTATAAAGGATCAAACTTCATAACGAGGGTAGAACCCCTCACCTTGCCAATATTAACATGCACGCACTACCAATTGGATCAATTCGGTTTAGATTGCCACACACTTGATTTCTGTTTCACTATTATATAAAACATCCACGAAATTAAACCACGCTGGGGAGCTCAAACCCGCATCTTGATGGAAGTAGCAGGACATGACACCACCACCGCGCAAGATAACCTTTTTGTAATTCTGCTGGGACTAAAGGTTTATTATTGTCGGGGCTCCAAAAACTGCGCGGAAGCACCGACTGCACGTGGCCATCAACGGCCCTGCTGATTGGTTTATTATTCTCAGCCTATTTTTATGTAAATATAGCGGGAAGGAGGGGGGGGGGGCATGTTGCAATAATCACCGACTCCAAAATCAAACCTGTCCTCAGTAGTTAAATCCAAATGCTCCATGTGTCAATATCGGTTTCATCATCATAGGTTATCTTCCATTGTCATTCGACACAGATTCCTAAATTACTCTTGCAAATTTTGGTAAATGATTGCGCATCATACTGTCCAAATCGTTATAGTAGTACTAGTAAGTATGCATTGTCCTTTTATGTCAGCTACTTAGATGAAACTAGCTAGATTGACTCATTTCTTGGGCAGGTTTGGTTAAACCTTTTGCATCTGTTAAGAGTTGCTGCTCTAAGAGTCCTGCCTTGGTCTCCAAGGGCATGCAATTTGGCTTTCATGAATAATTCCATTTAAGCCTCCCTATAGGCTGGCTGATGGTCAAGGAGCCCCACGGGCTACTGATCCCCAAACAGGGGTATTGTTGATTGAGGTTAGTTTCTAGTGATACGGACCCTCCTTTGGTTTATATTATCAAAGCTCGTATACATGTAATTTGTACTAAACTTAGTAGAGCGTGCCAGGGCCATGTCGTACTGTAACACACGAGCGACACATGAAGATTCCATGCATGGGAAGCCATTGTTGTGAACGCTCCACCCCTAGAAAATTTTAATTCAATATCATGTAGGCCGATGACCCAAGACACAGATATTAAACGATAAGAACAGATACAACACTTGATATTAGCCAATAGGTCGAAAAAGTCATGCCTGGGAATGTAGTTGTCTTTTGCCTTTATATCTCTTGCAGCGTCGGACGCTCTTTCTCCTATCCTGTGTGGGAGAAACATATTTTCCCAAACAGGCCTTCAGAGTAAATTGCTCTATTTTAGAGTCCGTCAAGCAGCCCGAAAATAATGAAGCAGTTGCGATGAATGGCGGTCCTGTCTGTGTATGTATTCCACAGCCCATTTCAGTTCTATGTTATCTGATCAAAATACCAAGAGTCACCTAAAGTTGAATCATGCGACCTATGTTTGAATTCCCTCGATCATTCTGTAGATTTTGGCTGCAGAAATGAGCTTTGCGATATATTTAACGGGGACTCCAGCCAATAGTGAGGCGCTGGCCGAATCGGGAAAAATAAACTCAACGTGAACGGCAGGATTCGAACCTGCGCGGGCAGAGCCCACATGATTTCTAGTCATGCCCGATAACCACTCCGGCACGTCCACAGCACATGAACAGTACCGATTGATTGAGTTACTACTCAATAGTTGAGATTAACATATGGCCACATTATTATATTCTTTCGGTGAAATCAACAAGTCAACCAACCATTTATTATATTGGACACTGAACAAAACGTGGGATGGGTTGAAATGCTACGACAAAAAGTTTTCGAAATATTTTGATGCAGAGGAAGCCAGCACCCTGTGGTCTAACCGTGTGGGGATTTAAAACTGTTCTAGCTTTAGGGATATTTAGATGATTCCTGAGCTATATATAATCCATGTATGCTTCTTCCAACATTCTCTTGAACTGTAGGGCCGTGTGGCTGCTGCCCATTGTGCCTTATTAGTGCTATTAACATGCCTGGCCTGGAATTTTGTGGAAATATTTTAATGAGTGTGATTTCTAGGGCGTTACGGACCCTTCCAGAAATTCTCGACGGCCAAGGATTGATACACAACCTCACTGGCTGCTTCATTGCCTCAAGTGCAGAAGTGTTTAGGAAGAGCTATTGCTTTTAATGACGCATGCATTTTGTCATATATTTTTGTACCTCAAGCTGAGACCGGTACGAAGGGCCGAAGCAAAGGGTATGTACTCAGATCTGGCGGGAGCCAACATCGTGCATCCTCAATGTGATAGTCCGAGATGTATAAAGGATAGATAGTAGTTGAATAGAGAAGATTTCTTCCCCAAGCCCACAGCACAAAAATGTTAAAAATTTTTGGTTATAGAAAATATTAAAAAAAAGGCTGCTGCTCGATAGATGCATTGGCGTATTACAGATAGTTTACTTGCATCTAGGATAAGAAGAGAAATCTCACTTGCGTTGTGAGAAAGTCTGCTAAGACCTCCCAACAAAAATTAGCGTATGCCAATTGGGGCAGCGAGCACACGGTATTCTTTAGTAAAAGGCGAAAGAATAAGTCGCTTTGAGCTCACTGCATGGCTGCGTAATTCACAAAAGAAAAGGCTGCTGTTTTCTTTTATAGAAATTTCAACAATAGCTACTTCCGTAAACTTTGAACTATCAATGTGGGACTTGTTTTCAAAACCTTCTTAGTTAAGGTTGAGTTTATCAATTACAACGGAAAATACGATAGATAAATCCTAATAATTCATCTAGATACTTCTGCTACATGATCATAGGTTGTATTTTTCTTTATCTGTCATCCAATTCAAAATTCTAATTACCAACGATCATTTTAGCTCGTCAGGTTGACGTAGGAGTAGTAGTTTGCTAATTTTAAAAACTCCAAAATAAAATAAATAGGAGGGATCAAAAAACAAACACTAATTATGATTTCTATTTCTGTATTTTGTTTTCAATTACAGCAATACTTATTTATAGTGCTCAATTACTAAATAATGAATAGATAAAATAAAGTTAACATTATAAACATTTAATTCCATACTATATCTATTTACTCATAATAGATTAATAACCTATAACTTAAATGACTAAATTTAGCATTTTGACACTGTTGTGTTAACCTCTTAGTCAATTACTACAATTAGTAACCTTAAAATGCTTTAGAGTTTAAGTTTGATATCAGTTCTAGACTCCCCCTCAAACTTAAACCCCCTATGATTCATTCATCATAGACTATTGTCGATAGTATTAATTCCAAGAATAACATTGAATTTCTCAAATAATTCAATTTTCATAGGTTTTGTTACTATATCATCAACTTGATCCGCAGACATGCAAAAACCGAGCTTTATTTCTCCAAACTTTATTAGTTCTCAAATATAATGAAACCAAATGTCAATATGCTTGCTCTGTCCATGAAACATTAGATTCTTGGCTAGAACAATACTTGATTTTTGTAGTATCTGACACCTATTGGATCGATCTAATCATGTTTTTTAAGTCTTGTAAAATCTTGCATATCCAATTGATTCACATGTTGCCAATGTTGCTGCAATGTATTGAGCTTCTATAGTTGAAAGAGCTACCATTTATTGCTTTTTTGAAAACCACAAAGTAACTCCATTTCCTAGATAAAACACATACCCCGATGTGCTTTTACGCGTCTTAATATCTCTAGCCTAATCACTATTAGTGTAACATGCTAAGTTCAAACTAGTAGATTGACTATAGAATATTCCATAATCGCAAGTCCCACTAAGCTAGTGTAAAAGCCTTTTATCACTTGCAAACCTCTTACAATTCTCTTCATAAACAACTTATTAACCTAACTCGATAAATAATATCAGGTATGGTGGATGTCAAATAATGTAAACGTCCCACAATGCTCTTCAAATATATTGGATATACCAACTCATCACTACCTTCTTTTCTCATTTCTACCAATTCTATAGCTGGGGTTTGAATTTAGGAAGATGAATTCATCTTGAATTTCTCATAATATCATTAGCATACTTCTTTTGCGAAACAAATATGTCATCATCATCTTGTTGTACTTCTATTTCAAGAATGTAAGACATTAATCCCATGTCAATTATCTCAAAATGTTGAGCCATGGCTTTCTTAAACTCTTAAAACATTTATTCACTATTGCTGGTGAAGATCAAGTCATCAATGTATAGGCACAAAATCAAAATATCATCATTACTTTTTGAATAGATATACAATGTATGCTTGTGAGGATATTTGTGGAAACCATCTTGCAACAATTATAAATCAATGTGTCAGTACCTAGCATAAGATGCTTGTTTCAAGCCATATAAACCTTTATTGATGTGATAAACTTTGTTCTTGTCAAAATTATTCACAAAATTGGGTGATTGTTTAACATAAACTTCTTCTTACATTATATCATTTTGGAATGTTGACTTCACATCTATATGATGTATTATCCATTTATTTATTTTTTTGTTGTAAGTGACAAAATAATTCGTATGCTATTCATACATGAAGTAAAGTAAATAGCTCAAAGTAATCAATTCTTGTTTTTTACTTGTAGCCTTTAGCCACCAATCTTGCCTTGTAACAATTAATTTGTCCATCTAGTTTATAATTTATCTTGCAAACCCATTTGACTCCAACAAGCTTATTTCCCTCTACCAAATAAGTTAACTCTAAGGTTTCATTTTTCTCGATTGATCATATTTTCTCATCCATGGCTTGGATCCATTTTTCATCTACTACAACATCTCCATATGAAACTATATTATAATTAGAAAGCACACAAAAGTTCACTAGAGATTCATTATTAATATTATTGTCATCATTATATCTAGTCACTATATAATCCTAAAATCATGCAAGCATGACATGTGTTCTTTGAGGGTGTTCAGAAAGCCTTGTTTCAACTTTAGATATTGGAGTGCTAGTTGATGGCTGAGTATTGAGACATAACCCATCTAAAAAAATATTATTAATAATGATGTTAGTTGTAATGTCATTTTCTTGATTCCATCATCACACTTCATCTTCAACAAACTAAAATTCTTTGCTGATGATAAATTATTTGTGTTTGGATTATACAATTTATAACCCTTCATCAAGTCACTATAGCAAAAAAAAGCATTTTTAGCTTTATTGTTGAGTTTTTTTCCTTCGTTCCTCGAGTATATAGGCATATAAAATATGCCTAAATACATGAAAGTGAGACACATCATGTTTACCCCCATTCCATGCTTCTTTTAAAGTCTTTCCATGAACAAATTTTTCTGACATTTGTTTAATAAATATGCTGCATAAGAAACAATTTTTTCCCATAAAAGATTTGGGAGATATTTTACTTTCAACATGCTACAATCCATCTCAAAGAGTGTTCTTTTTTCTATTTAGCTATGCCATTCTGCTAAGGTGTATAGCTTGTTGCAACTGACATTGAATTCCTTCCCTCTTGAAATAGAAGTAAACTCATCACCTCTATTAGGTATGAGACTCGTTAAAAGAAACCCACTTTGTTTTTCAACAAGCACTTTGAATTCTTTGAAATTGTTGAAAGCTTCAGATTTTTCTATTAAGAAATAAATCAAAAATTTTCTTGTAAAATCATCCACAAATGATAGAAAATATCTTTTGAGCCCCAATAACTCTACTTCAATAGGCCCACATATGTGTATGTGCACGAGTGCTGGTGGTTGATTAGCATGATGTGATTTTTCAACCAAAAAGAAGTCTCAATGATGATTTTCAAGAATATACCCTTCACACACTTCATTAGGAACATTAATTAGTGGAAGGCCACTCACCATTTCTTTTTGTGCCAATAACTTCAAACCTCAAAATTAAAATGACCAAGCTGAAGGTGCCACAACACATTGTTGTTTTTTTTACCATCATTTACAAATTCATGAAAACTCGGGTCTATAGTGATAAAGGAAACATATGATTCTTTGTCATTGACACCTTCACAATGATTTTATTATTCTTGATTTTTATCTCACAAATACCATCTTTAATCTCACTTTGTGCCCTTTTTTCTAGAAATTTGACCCATACTTAATAAATTTTAAAAAATTACAAGCACATAGAGAACATTTGCAATGGTGATATCAGTACCGTCCTTTGATTGGATATTAATATCACCTTTATGTATCACTTGAATTTTAGATCTATTCTCAAAATTGACATCACCTTGCACTAGTTCATCTAAATTTGGGAATAACTTTCTTTTCCCAGTCATGTGATTAAAGCATTTAGTGTCAAGATACCAAATATTTATACTTTCGGTATCCAAATCTTTTTTACTAGCAAGCACCAACTTTTCTTCCCCCTTCAATGACATTTTCCTTTTATCCTTTCTCATTTTTAATTTGGTTTCGCATTCTTTTGTATAATGTTCAAAATGACTACATCTATAATATTGAATTTTAAACTTTTCTCATCCAAAACCCGATCTCCCATTTGGAGAAATTCCTTCTCCATTTTTATCTTTATTTGTGGAAAAGAAATTTCCACCTATTTTTCAATTATGACCACATCCATGGCCTAAACCACCTCGGTATCTACCACGATTGGTGAAACTCTCATTGCTTTACAAAACATGCTTTGAATTGGACTTATTTTCTAGTTGATTGAGTCTTTGCTCATGCAATGTTAAAGAACCCAAAAAAAATTTGTTAGAAAATTTTGATAAGTCTTTCCCTTCTTCAATCACAACTATGATAAAATCAAAATTTACCATTAAGGATCGCGTACATTTTTTTACTACCCTTTTATCATCTATAATTTCTCCATTGGTCCTCATATAATTAACAATGGCTTGAACACGAAAAAAATATTTTGAAATAGATTATGAGTCATTCATGCTAAAAGACTCAAAATCAACTCTAAGTGTTTGCAAATAAGATTTATTCACATGATCATCACCATTGTAGGATTTCTATAGAATTTCCCATGCTCCATGTGATATTTTTTCCATTGATATTTTTTGAAATAACAATTATTCAATGAACTAAGAAATGGCAAATAATGCTTCTTTTTTTATTATATTTCTTTCATTTTTCTAACAATTCTTCATTCCCCCTTTTCTCAAGCGACTCAAATGTAGTTGGGTCAATCACATCTATGAAGCCTGACTCTACCATGATCCAAAAACTTTGTGAACAAAATAACACCCTCATCTAAACTCATTGGAGAGGAGTGTTTACACAACCTAGGCTATGATACCAGAATAGTAATTTGCTAATTTCAAAAAACTCCAAAATAAAATAAATAAGAGGAGAGATGACAAAATAAACACATGATGATTATTATTTCCATTTCTTTATTTTATTTTTTTATCATATGAATACCTATTTATATTTCTCAATTACTAAATAACAAATGGTTAAAATAAAGTTATCATTACATGGAATACCCCAAAATTTACTACCAAAACATTTTATTTTTTTAAGCAAAAACATTAACATAATATAGCGGGTGTTACTGCCATACTAAGTATGAGTCTAGCCCATACCTTTCTCACACTAAGTGTAAGGATAAAATGTTATGACAAATAAATCAAAATTTAAGGAAATAAATAGAATTGGCAAAATACTTTCATAAATTAAACTAAAGAATAGAGTATGGAGTACATATTCTAAATGATATAATACATAAAAAGAGAGAAGATGGATAAAAGGAATGAAGAGTCCAAAAGAGATATCTAGAATCTAGGACACATAACATGTGTGACGTCAGATATATATAACTTTATTTCCTAACCCTGAGGTATAACCCCCATCAATTCACCTCAGTAATCACCTAAGAAATTTAGTAGAATCATCATCAAATACCTGCAAAGCAATGTTTATAAATGTGTAGTATTAGTGTGCATCTTGCACTGAGTAATACAATTATCCTAAAGAGATATCATTATGCACAAGGCCCATGTAAAGAAAGTAATATAATATGTAATAACAAGATTATGACATGTTTATATATATATATATATATATATATATATAGAAAATGGGTCATATGCGCACTGTTTAATTCTGTACATACGTAGGAATGATTTCTGGCTGTTGGATCTAAATTAGAACCAACGGCCGAAGAGTTAAGAATGAAAAATTAGAGACGTCGTTTGTTTTTTGCCTTAGCCTCTGCCCCGCCCCCTTCTGTTTCGCACCCGACCACCAGACCACTCCACACCTGCCTCTCCCTCTCCATCACACCTCTCTCTCTCTCCATCGCACCTGCTCCTCCATCTCTCCATCTCCATTTCTGCCTCTGCATCTGCCAGCCCGAGCTCAGCCACTCGATTCTTCATTCTTCTTCTACATCGTCTTGACTTCAACCGCCACTACACTGCCGCATAGGAGACGTGGACAAGCAGCACACGGTGGCAGCGTGACCTCAGCAGCAGCACAGAGGTATGTAATTTTTTCAAATTTTTTATTGTTGTACCGATCTTCAAAATTTTTTTAATTCGTGACCAGTTTTGTTCGTTCATTTTTTGAAACTATTTCTCCATTTTGGTTGCTCATCTTCGCCGGTGTATTCTCATCCCGGCTCATTTCTTCAACCTACCGAAGCTCACGTCATCGATTCCATTTATTTTCCGCCACTAATTTTCGCTGGTGCCGATTCTGCTTCGTATGTCACCATTTTTGTCGAAAATGTATGATATTGTTACTGTCAAAATTTTTCCATAACGACAGTATTAAACCAGTTAATTTCTTCATTGTTGTTATATTATTATGTAATCTAGTGTTTGTTAACCTGATTTTTTGTATTGATTTGGCTGATTGTACTCTGCCTCAACTTTAGTTGGTTTCGATTCAGCAGATGTGATTTAGTAAGTATGTTTTATTGTTTGCTGAGTTATGTTTGTTCTTTTTTGATTAAATTCTGTTGTTGTTGTATTATGAATAATGTGATTAGGGTTAATTACTTTAATGTGGCTTATATTATGTTGCTGTTGCTGTTGCTGTTGTATTTTCTGTTGTTGAAAATGGTGTGTTGTTGTTTTATCTTAGTCTGATTAATAATCAGATTATTAATGAGCCCTTGTTGTAAATTTTTGCATAATATATGCTAATATGGTGTTGGTATTACTGATTGATGTTTGAATATTGGTATCTTGTTCCATATTCAGCATCATCTGTTATGAATCCTCTGATTAGCGTTAATCAGAGTAATGTTGGCTGATTTTCTGTTGATGTTGTATTTTCTATTGCTGATTAATATTGTATTGCTGTTTTATTTTATTTTCATTAATAATCAGATTATTAATCTGGTATTCTTGTATATTTTTGCATAATATATGGTTTGACTAACTAAATAAAGTTTATGGATGCTAAGATATTGTATTATTATTATTATTATTACAGAGTTTGTGGTTTATGGTTTATAGGATTTAGGGGTTTTAAGGGTTTAGGGTTTAGGGTTTAAGGTCTATGGTTTAAGGTTTAGATGGTTTAGAGGGTTTACAGTTTATAGGGTTTATGGTTTAGGGTTTAGAGGGTTTAGGGTTCAGTGTTTAGAGGGTTTAGGGTTTAGGGTTTAGGGTTTAGAGGGTTTAGAGGTTTAGAGGTTTAAGGTCTATGGTTTAAGGTTTAGATAGTTTAGAGGGTTTACAGTTTATAGGGTTGAGGGTTGAGGGTTTAGAGGGTTTAGGGTTCAGTGTTTAGAGGGTGTAGGGTTTAGGGTTTAGAGGGTTTAGGGTTTAGGGTTTATATGGTTTAGGGTTTAGGGTTTATGGTTTAGATGGTTTAGGGTTTAGAGGGTTTAGATGGTTTAGGGTTTATGGTTGAGGGTTTAGAGGGTTGAGGGTTTAGAGGGTTTAGGGTTTAGAGGTTTAGATATAGATTTGGATTAGTTTTTTGGTTTGGTATTAATAAAATCTTGAATGTGATTAAATTTTGATTCAATGGATGAGATTGGTTCTTATGTTTTCATATTAATAGTAGTTTGTATATGACCCCTCCCATATATATATATATGTCAATTGAGAAGAAGAAAAATCAACCATCAAGCATAAAACAATGTAATATGAATGTAAGAATAGATAGGATTCATTGATTATTATATTTTATTACCATGATTACAACCAATATATTATATTAACGTGAGGATAGAGACTCAAAGAAACCATAAAACTAATCTAGTACACAAATAATACTAGCTCTAGCTAGCTCCCCCAAAAATATTACCAAACTACCAATTAATGAGACACCCAATCACTTAAATATACACACCCCTTATAGGGTCAGAATATCGAGATACCTATAGAGTAGAATAGGGCCTCCTATACCTCATAAGGCACCCGAGATCACAAAATAGAAGACATTATAATGGTATTAAGTGAATACCAAACCTGAATTGGATAGCTACCCCAATTGGTACAAATCTTGACTTAAGATCTTTTATTTTGAGTGATTAATATTTTATCAAATATTTAAGTCAAACAAGAACAAATGCCCACAAAATATCACTTAATCACTTCTATTGACATAAACAAATTATTGTATTAAATTATAATATTATTTGTGCACTTGATCCATAAAGGAACAAGGCCCAAACCGTTTAGATCACATAGGCTCATAAACATTCCATGATGGCCCAATTGAATATATAAAGTATTAAAGTCCAAGGAAGATTATTGAGACGTTAAAGCCCAAGCAAGATTATTGAGGCATTAAAGCTCAAGTCTATGGTATGATAAACCCACTAAAATTGTATATGAATGTACATTAACTCCAATTTTTTGAAACAAGGTTCAATAGTTGACATCTAAGCCAACCAAGGGTTTATATATAGGACCAAATCAAATACATAGTCGATAGGTGTATAAAATGACTAAAATATCTTTAACGTCAAGTAACCTACCTCAATATTAAGAGAGGAATATTTCATGATAAATAGGTTATAATTAAATAATGATTTTCTTATGATAAAATATAAATATGGACACCAAGTATTAAATGATACAATTACTCAATATACCAAAAGTATCTCTTTTCTTTTTCTTGCTTAATTAATTATTTTAATTAACATTTCTAGGCCTACTCATAAATGTCACATAAGGGTCAAACTTATCTATTTTAACTTATTTTATTAACATAATATTTATTTAGATATAAAAATTTTGAGATTTTACATGTAATGGCCAAAATGCATGTATCTACTTAAAATTACCATAAACCTCTAAAATTCATAACTTATTCTATAAATAATATCAAACCCAAACATATCATATACCAAAATTTATGTAAATTACCTAATGAAGACAATGGTACACTTAAAATTTTCAAAAATAATCTATAATTTCCAATATACACATGTCTAAATATGTATAAAACCTATAAAAAAATTATTTTAACTCTAAATGGTCCAAAATTAGTAACCTAACTTCTATACCATATTATACATATAAAAGCATACTTATATAAATTTAAAACAACCAAAAATCACATAAAATAACAAAGATGAGTGATAAAATACTTGAATCAACAAATATTCATCATGTCTCTACTGAAAATTTAATATGCACTACCCTAGGCAGGAGTTTTAATAATGGTCTAAACCTTATTGAATCGTTTATTATTAAAGCTTTAATATTGGTTCAAAACAGTCATAAAAAATATCCAAAAACTACGAATATTGGAGTAAACTTGTGTTCTAACAATAGTTTATACATAACAATCATTGTTAAAACATCAACAATTTAAGGTTTTAATTATTGACCACGCATTTATTAAACCATAATTAGGATTAAATGAGTATTAAATGCAACTTTTAATAATAGTTTTTATATAAAAACCATTGTTAAAACATAACCAATTTTGGGTTTTAATTAATGATTACACATTTTTTAAACACTAATTAGGATTAAATAAGCATTAAATGCAACTTTTAATAATGATTTTTACATTAAAACCGTTGTTAAAACATGATCGGTTTAGGTTTTTAATAAATGATTATGTATTTATTAAATGCTAATGAGGATTAAATGAGCATTAAATGAAACTTTTAAGAATGGTTTATACATAAAAACCATTGTTGAAACAAAACTAATTTAGGGTTTTAATAATTAATTATGCATTAATTAAACCCTAATTGAGATTAAATGAGCATTAAATTCACCTTTTAATAATGGTTTTAAAGTTAACTATTATGAAAATCTATATATAGAATAATTATTTAAGGTTTTAATAATGATTCTTACTTAAAACTATTATGAAAACTTCTTATAATAACGGTTTTAAGTAAGAACCATTATTAAAACTTCACTTTTTTTTAATAGTTTTTGCACTTTTGTTCTAGCCCATATAAACAATTGTATATTTACATATTTACCAAATATATAATGTAAAATAACATTAGTTCATGTAAACACACATGTTTTCCTCCCAAATGATAATATATATTTTCAATCAATCTATAATTGGTACGTCTCATTACACTAAGCATACTTAGGAATCAAAATTATTAGGCATACCACAACTTGGCAGCTCTACATTCCAAGGTAAAAAGTCCATAAATTATCACCTAGATGACTAAAAGACATAGATAAAAGAGAAACTTGAACATGCATGTAGAATATAGATCTCTAATATTGAATAAATGAGTGCACGTGCTTAACCCATTGGTCCCTAAGTTAATCAATTTCATCATATTTGTATTTTTAGCCTCATGCATACCCACTGCTAAAAAACTACAAATTGACAAGTTTCAATTATTTAGTTAGTACTTAAGTTAAGTACCAAATATATATGTCATGATGCATTAATGGAAAAATATGGAAAAAGAAACATACATGGCTTGGATCTATGTTCATTGATCTCTTTTGGAGTATTAGATCCATTGCTTTACAAACATAGTATCCACAATCATCATCGTTTTGATATTGTGGACACTATCAAATGTATTCAGTTAACTCTCTAACTATTAGATATTAATTTAAATTAAAATAAAATACAACATATTTATCTTCCTACTTATCATTACAGGCTCATACTCAAAACTTCTTGGGTTTGGGATACCATTTCTACCTCTCTTCTAATATGCCATCTATATTGCCCTAATAAATAGAGTTGATACACAATATTGTAACTATATGTACCTAAAATAATTAATGTAGAATATATGCATAAATAAGCTAATGAAGTAAAAAGTAAAAAGTATACTAACATGTTAATAAATTCTTTCCTACCAAGACAAGCTTTTACAGAAGGCATAGAATATGTTCAAGGGGAATTAAATACATATACTTTATTTTGATAGGGTCAGACGGTCTATAAAATCCAATGTTCACATGCAAGGTGAGGAATGAGTTAAGGCTTGTTGTATCGCTTAAAATGTGATTCGCTAGATAGTTTATATGCCTACCCTATCTTATTATAGTACCATCAGCTATGTAATGGGGGTACATAAATACAATAGAGGAAAACATTCCCTCTATAGTAGCACGACTAGCTACCAACCTATAGACGAAAATAACAATGAATATTTATTAGTAACTAATAACTCATATAAGAGGTCAAAAAAATTCCAAAGCAACAAAAAGTACTAAAATATATCATATGAAATAATACTTACGAAACATATATGGTAACATTCATGGTTGGCATCCATTACTAATTATAAATGTCACTTATATCGCTGACCAATACCATATAAGTAGTGTCATCTCTCCCAACATACTTAGGATGAATATCAATTGAAATATAACTGACACCGAGGTAGTTTTGGGCATAGAAATATAACAAAGCCAAAGTCGGTGGTGGTTGGTTTTTCTCTGAAGATGGAATCTTTTGTGAGGCAAAAGATTTTTCTAATTTAGCTCTCTTTTCTTTATCAATGCCCTCTTGTGTGTTACTCGTGCTAATAGTACCTTTCTTTCCCTTACTCCTAAGAGCATTCTTCTTTTTTGTTTCATTAATTCATGATAATAAACAAAATATAATGAACATATGTATATATATTAATAATGTATACAAATTTAAGTAACAAATAAGGTATAATAATGATGGAGAATGTCATGACCTCTTCAGTAGTGAGACGTATTTAATCTGCAGGCTAAGGCATGAAGCTTCTAGCATTGTGGCTACCTCATTAACTTCTTTATAACAAGGCAAAGGCACATCTCCAAAGATTGGAGTGTCAATACTTACCGGCCTTATATTTAAGGCCAAGTTATACCCATGGATTATTTGTTTTTGGGTACTATGATTGATGCGTATTCTTCCTTTAACTAAAAGAGTTAAAAGGACATTCGCTAACAAGTCACATTTTATTCAAACCCTAAAATAAAATATTGCACATTATTAATTATTTATGACACCTAATGCATTTAATGACAATTAATAATTTATAATGCTTACCTTAGAAAGAGAAGAAAGGCATGCATTATCATCGCAACTATCTCTATCTCTACTTACATTGGGAATGTGAAGCTGATTACGTTCAGCTGAATTAGATGGTTGATACCCTTGAGATTTAAAAAATGACAAATTGTTCTCCATTATTAACATTTGTTCAAATTTAATGTTGAATTTCTGGGTGAGGATAACCATTTGCTCATTGATGCTATGAAAACCATGAGATCAACCACACATGCATGTTTTCTTAACCCCTAATCTAAGACTCCTGTGTCTTCCAAGGTATCCTAAAATTCCTATAGCATGTAACACAATGTTATAGTGGTCCACACCCTCCACATAATCGAACATTTCAAGTTCTTCCTATAATGTATGCAATATATTTAAATTTAGCATATAAGAATAAACATAATATAATAGTTTGCTCAACAAAAACTAACTAGGGTCAGGGATATCTATAAACTTATAAAAAATTTGGCAGTACCTTCTACATCTCCATTAAGATATCCATCTTTTGTTGCTATAGCCTTCTTCCATAATGTATCAATATTGATGGACAAAGTACATGGATCCAAGTCTTGGGCTATGAGCTGTAAATTAAAAAATAAATCTTACAATAGGAATATTATTATAACATTAGACTTGAAAATTTAAATAGATAAATCAAATTCTCATACCAACTCTTCTTCAAGGCTTCCATATCCTAGTTATATTATGCCGGTACTTATTCTGCTTAGCAATTCTTTATTTTTGGTGATTTTCTCCGATGTTACAAGCCAAAATACTTACTCATGGTTATTTAAATATCAATGAAATATTCTTAATCAAAAAGTTTAATTGTTATCTAACAAATACCTTAAACTCCTCCAAAAGATGATATGCAATAAATTGGTTCGAACTATCTTGATCAATGAAACCATAACGTTTAGGTGGGTTTGGGCGTAGAGAGCCATCCCTATTTCTATACATTTTTCTATTTGCCAAGTATATCTTAAATGTTCTTAGACGCTCACCACAATGTCTAAGAAGACATTTCTTCCTCGTCACTGGGACTTTAATCACTCTCTGCAAAATAAGACATATATATGTATACCGATGTTAATGTATTGAAATTAATAACATTCAACATGCAAAAATGATTAAATAAAACAACATATTTACTATGAATTCTTGCCAAAGATGCTCATTGTGACCCTCGTAACCTGCTTCTAGTTATTATACAAAATGGGAACATGATTATACACGACGAGTGAAATGTATGTAAAAAACATGTCTACATATGGGTTGATAGGAATATTATAAGTATTCCATCCCAACTCCACTTGTTCTCCTCTATTTCTCACATTGGTGATGATTCTCATAACAGTTGGTCCTCTCTTCCCTTTTTCATCACTATTATCCCTATTAACTTTTTTATTTTCCATATCTCTATAAAATATCAATAAATAAATTTTGCTAGAATGTTATGTAATTACCTTCATGAAATATATTATTTTTCAACATAATGCATATTTAATGAACATATAAACAATATGAATTTAAGAAAACAAGCACACATATCATATTTTATAATATTATTACCCTCATCGCTTCCTTTTCCTTCTTTTTTTTTCTTCCTTATTTTCATATTGATTTCAGGATTTGATACATATATTACTTCATAATGATCATCCCTTACATATATTTCCTCCTCATTAATGTTATTGTTATCATCATTAAATGACTGAGTTACTTGTATAGTTGAGACACACTCTTTATCCCAATTAGCATCATTTTCATCATCACATTCATTGGCATTTATTTTCTTCATAAATAGTACCATAGATCATCTATTATCAATAGGATCAGTGACAAAGAATACTTGTGTTGCTTATGATGCCAAGATGAATGGGCCTTTTTTATGCCCTGCCCTATTGAGATCTAGTAATGTGAATCCATCTTCATATCTAACCCTATGGCTATTATCAACCCATTTGCAGCCGAGTACAGTGACTATAAATATAGTGTAATCTAACTCCTATATCTGTTCAATCATACCATAATAATTCATATCTGTATAGGTTAGATTCTCTTCCTTCTCACTAGCAACATGCATTACTTTAGCCACTAAATTCACCCTACTGTTCTACATTACACTCTTCTCATCTTGTTGTTTCATATAAAAAGTGTAACCATTGGACGCAAAACTAGTATATAAGAAAACTTCATAATGGGGTTTTTAAAACAACCAATGTATGGTTTCAGAAATTGAAGTTGGGGAATGTTCAACGAGTGGATGATTAGATCTCTTAGCTAATTGATAAAGGAAAGATTATGTTTATCGATTATCCATTTTCCAGTCTTTGATGGATTTTCAATCCTCAAAGAAAGCATATGTTCTTCAATATATGACCGAATATCATCACTATTGTGTAATACATATAGACGTGCTTTACGGAATATGTCAAGGTCTACATGCCTAAACTATTTGCCCCTAATACCTTATCCTTTGGGTTTCCCTACACTTCAAGGCTTAAGAATACCAAGAGCTTCAAAATTTGACAAGTAATTTGTATAAAATCCAATTGCCTTTCCTATAAGGTAACTCTCAGCAATGCATCCTTCTGGCCGATATTGATACTTCACATAATCTTTTATCAACTTCATAAATTGCTCAAAGTGGAACATCAAGTGCTCATGAAAAGGTCCTAACATTTTGATTTCATAAACTAAATGAATATTTAGATGTACCTTAATGTTAAAGAATGAGGGTGGAAATTACATTTTAAGCTAGCACAAAGTAATCACAATCCATCTTTGCAAGGCATCCAAAATATTAGGATTTACAACTTTGGAGTAGACTATGTTAAAGAACCAACAAAGCCTTGTGATAGTAATTCAAACATGCTTAAGCAAAATCCCATGAATTTCTATTGGCAACAAGTATTGCATCAAAATATGATAATTATAAGACTTCATGTTAATTTGTTTCAACTCTTTTATCGACACGAGCCTTCTGACATTTGAAGAATACCCATTCAGAACCTTGACACTGTTAAACAATTAGTAAAATGTAATTTTCTCTTTTCTGGAGAGTGTATAACAAGTCGGTGGTAAATATTTTTTTCTTCCATTGCCTCACAATGTTAGTTCTTGTATAATACCCACTTCCTCCATATCCATTGGAGCATATATTTTTCTCGATATGCATCACATCAAGGGCATGTCTCACATACAAAGATTCCCAATAAGAATGGTTGAGGAATATAGACATCTACTTCCACCCAATTGATGGAGGCTTATCTTTATTATTCTTCCAAAACTTGACACTCAAATGTTTCATCTTTAAATACACTTGTTGACTCGTCAACTAGATTGGTGCTTGCATTTCTCCAAGAAGCCATTTAAATCTTTCCTTTACCTACAATAATGATGATTCTTCAATAAAAATCTATGATGCTTGAGAAAAAAAGTCTTCCGACCATGTGTTAGCACAACAAATGAAGTATTCCCCTCACATATATAGCATACATAATGGACTTTTACACTATAACCTGACAAGTTGCTATATGTCGGAAAGTCATTTATAGTATAAAATAACATTACTCTCAAAGTGAAATTTTCTTCACTATATGCATCAAATACTTCAACACCTGCATCACACAAGAACTTTAAATCATCAATCAAAGGTGCCAAATAAACATCAATATAATCCCTCGGTTGGTTTGGCCTAAAATGAGTAAAAATAGCATCATATATTTGCGTTTCATCTAGAGCCACAAAGATATAGTGTATATAACCAAAATCACAAGCCATATATTGTAGGTACCTTGATTTTGCGGATTCATTCCATTCGTAGAAAGCGCAAAATGCATGTTTCTTACTTCTTAACCAAGTTCAGGGAATAAGCCATCAATTGTCATCTATTGTGAAGAGTTAGATAGATGTCCAAAAAGCCTATCATCTATCTTCTCATCACCATGCTATCTTAAGTTTTCGGCATTTTGGACATTATTAAACATCTGATTGAATCTTTGTATTGTAGGAAAATACCATAATTCATTAGCTAGCACCTTGTTCTTCTTATGGTGTTTTGCATTTAGGATTAGGACAATTATCCAAAGACGCATTCTCATTGCGAAATAGTATATAATTATTAGGGCATACATGTATCTTCTCATAACTCATTCCTATAGATGAAAGGATCTTCTTTGCTTCATGGGTACAATTAGGTATAACATTATTATTAGAAAGCATATCCTTTACAAGTTTTAATAAGTTTGTGAATCTCTTATCACTCCTTCCATTACATGCTTTTAAGTTGTACAACCTTAAGGTAGCGGGTAATCTAGTAAATGTCTTATAATCATCGTACAAAAGTTTCTCTAAGTCACTTAATAACTTCTTGAACATTTTTATACAATCCCGAACACTTTCCTCAACCTTTAGAGTCATCTCCTCTAACAAATTTCCTTCATATTTCTAAAGTGATGGTCCATTACTTTCCCTTATAACTTTTTCATTATCATATTTAGGTTCACCATGGCATATCCAATGAGTGTAACTTGTATCAATTCTATACAAAAATAAATAATCTCTCAAATCATCAGCATTAACACATTGAATATAAGCAAATTTCAAATAAGGATGGATCGTTTTACTAGAGTCCCGAATATATTTAACTGCAAACCTGATGAAAAACTCCACTCCTTCATCATATTCTCTAGACAAAAAATTTGTAGACATCCATTTTCTATCCATAGTTTTTAATCTAGATGTATCCCACACAAAAATAATTATTACAAACCAATCCAATTTTAAAAGGCTATTCAAAAATCACTCATGCTTAGAAAGAATTAATGTATAATGTATCATGATATTCAATATTTATATATATATATATCATTCCAACATGTTTCTAAAAATATATCAATACACAAGCCGCTCATACTTAGAAATAGTTCATATATATATAGAAACACATAGCAAAACTTTATACAATGGTTTAAATTACAAAATATATACATGCTATGGGGTTAAAACAAGACTCAAAAACTAAGACGAACCTTAAAGCAATAGCAGCACTATATACATGAAAAGGTTGCTAAAGATTAAACACCTAACTAAGAAAAACTCCTAACCATTATATTAAATCCACCGGTAGCCTTGTCGAGCTTGACTAATAACTATCACTCTTAGAATCCACTCATCTTGATATATCATATTTTCCCTCACATTCTCAATAGAGAGTCTAGTTAGGGATATTCTAGGGTAACTAGTGTGGATATCCGGAGACAAACTATGATGAAACCTTCACTCGTCATCAATCACCTTTGACTCTCTAAATCTAATCACAATCCCTCAGAAACACTTCACCCTCAATAAATCTCAACTATGGTGCATTAATATGGTGGATAAACCAATGTAAAAACCAGATGTAGCCCCTAACCATGGCTCCATCTGAGGCAGGGTCAATAATAAATGATACGATCTGAAATGGAATGGATCATACAATGAGCCACTCACAAACTAGCAACATGGCTCTTTGTAAACCATATCACATGAGTATACAGATCTGCATAAGGTGCCATTCATAGATATGGTTGAGGGTATGTAATAGCAAAGTGTGCATCTCACTACCTATAAAGGAGAACAACCATGAAATCTTATCATCAAGGTTGTTCTCAAAAGGATCTAAATTATAAAAAAAATGTAAACTCTTCAACTAGCTAGACAAATCATAAATATATTCTATCATATCTTAACTAACAATATAAAGCTAACAACACACCCACATGAGATGTAGTTAAAAGCAAGTAATTTTTTTTAGTTTTTCTTCTGTTATATCAAGAAAAGATACTCATCCTTCTATGTAAAGCTAACAACATACCCACATAAGGTACTCATCATAAAACTCATAATCTTAAATTAATTTTTATTTATTTTTCTATTGATATAAATGTGTCTTTTAATATCAAGAAAAGATAAATTACCAAAATATTATATATTCTTTTGTTATTATATGTTTAAGATGTTTAAAATTTTATAATGTTTTCCTTTCATTTACTCCCACTAGATTTGTGAATGAGTTAAGTTGAATCAATCTCTCTCCTATTATCCTTAGCATGATTAAAACAATGAAATAATCTTGACTTATTTATTTAATGAACAAACTTGGTCAAACTATCATTTAATCATTCGAGTTCGGCATAGTAAATAGAGTTCAAGTGAATTGTTACTACTTACTTGAATATTAGCTTGAGTATAGAAATAAGATAATAACATTTTAAGTAAATAAAATATTTTATTTTATTTAAGTATAATAGAAGGGAAAAAAAATATATAGTTTATTATAATATATACTAATTGTCATATTTAATATAATATACCCTAAACCCTAACCTTAAACCCTTGTCCTAAACCATAATAAATCATAATAGACTAACTCTAAGCCCAAACCCTAACTATAATTAAATCCTAACCTCTTATATTAATATTATTATATATATAAAGCAAGTAGATATTAATAAGATATTATATATAAGGTAAGTATAATAATATGATATTATTAAAATTTTAGTTGAGAAAAATGTATATCATAGTTTGTTATAAGATAACATATTAATTATCATATTTAGTATAAGAGACGCTAAACCCTAACCCTAACCCTAACCCTAACCCTAACCCTAACCTATAATAAAGCATAATAAAACTAACCCTAAACCTAATAAACCATAATTCTAAATGTAGCTAACTATAATTAAACCCCAATAAATCCTATATATCATCATCATCATCATCATCATCATTATAAATAAATAAATAGTTATAATATTTTCCAATAATGAGTTATGACTCCTATTACCCTTTCAAATGTTAGTGTTTACTTTTCCTTGTTAAATTCTTGTTATGTGCCTCTAATGTCATGAGCCACGACTCCTTTAATTTCTTCCACCATTAATTTCCAAACTTCCCAAATGTAATATATCTTCCCTATTCCTTTTCATGCTTTTAGCAATGGTTTCATAAACACAATTATTAATGTGCGATTATTATTTTCCATTTTCGTAGTAGTGATGACTTAACTTTACACTCAACATGTGTCTACTAAATATTAATAACATTTTTAGCAAATATAAGAACATGTGAAAATCACACAAGTCATTCTCTCATCAAATTTTCATGCTTATAGACATAATATAGAAGCATCCACATGTCATACAATATTTTCCATGATATGATTTCATGCTTATAACTAAAATAAAGCTAATAATGCATAAAATAACATATAATATACCTAGCACAAAATCTTATTTCTAAAGGTTAGTTTATTTACTAAAATTCCTAAGATCCTTAGCAAAGATAAAATAAGTAATCTAGAACTTTTTTTATTTTAACCACTTGGTCACCTTTAGAAATATAAGATAAAATAGTTAGATAAAACAATATCAATAAATAGTAAAAAAGGAAAGAGATAAAATGAAATGGACGAAGTAAAATGGCAAGATTACTCTTGAATATAGAGGCTTAGAAACCACCACTAAAAACCACTAACGACCACCAAAGAAAGAGAGTTTAAGGCTTTGGGGGTTAATGGGAAGGGAAACAAGGAGAAAAAAAGGGTGGAAAGGCATGAAATCTCTACTGCAACACATATAACAACTATAACAAAAAACTCCAAGGTTGCTCAATAGGGGAGATAGGAGTTGAAAATGAAAAGTGGAGGGGCACAATTTCCTAGGTAAAAATGGTTTCTAGGTGAAGTAAAATACGCAAGGAATAATACCAACAATAATACTAGGTAAAGAAAGACATGTCGAGGCATGGTAGATATTGAAAGTCACAAAAAAATCAACTTTATTGTAGTTGTGCAACTTGTCGAGAAGCATAAATTTGGTTAAGAAAAAGCTTGAAGGGGCTTGATTTTAGGGATATATATGGTATGGAGTTGTAGTATGCAATGCAATATTTTGAAAGAAGCAAAACCCAAATGAAGAGAATAACTAGAGAGAGAGAATGAGTTGCTCAAATTTGGATAGTATTTTTAAAACAAGACCTTTAAATTTAAAACCTGTAAATTCTAGGGATGCTACTGCCACACTTAGTACCAGACCGGTTCACCCCTACTATTCCAGTACCAAGTGCTAAGGATAAGAAAAACATTGCCATCATCACACATTGATACATAAATTAAAGTTTGCAAATCAATAATCAGAGTACGCATGAGTTTTACATAATCCAAATACGAGCGATAGTTCTTTAGAGAATAAAAATAGCTGCAATATTAAAATTGTTTCTGGAGTTTTAAACATAGTTAAAAGAGGAAAGGAATAATAATCTCATAATGGAAAAACCGGCCACGCCACTCCAAGAACTTGATCCAGCCCAAAACATCACTCAGCTCCACCTGATGTTCCATCAATGGCATCAAAGAAGGCATCACCTATCTACAACACGTCAGATGAGCCTTCTACTCGTGGGAATGAGCATCACCTATGAAAAAGGTGATTAGTACGCTACGTACCGAGCAAGGTAATCGAGCACTAAGGCCAACACATAAGCACATAAAATCATGCAGGATAATATTCAACTTATGTACATTTAAACCTACACATATAATACATAAAGTCATGCAGAATATTATACTACCTACAAATGATCAAGCCCACACAGAAAGGCCCAAATAGTCCAGATTAATTATTTAATTAATCTCTTATTGGAATTCGATTCACACCATGATTTTTATCAAATCCATGCAAGTACAAGAACCTCCCACTTTTAGCCGGTGGGTCGGTCACTTGCGGGACAACATGTCCACACCACTATTATTCGCCGGTGGATCGGTCACTTGCGGGATAACATGTCCACACCACTATTTCTAACCGGTGGATCGGTTCGGTTCTTGCTCACATAATATTCCACTATAAGTAATTAGTATCTTTTAAGTGCCTTAGAAAACTCTGGTTTGTGTTTATTGAGCTCGCGATCCCCCACTATTATTGCCGATGGGTCGGTTACTTACGGGACATTAGGTCCACATCACTATTATTCGCTAGTTGATCGGTCACTTGCATTGCAGAACATCAGATCCACACCACTATTTCTAATCGGTGGATCGGTTCGGACCCGACTCAATAATCTTTTACTTTAAATGATTAGTGTCTTAAGTATCTTATTCATAAGCTTTCACCAATACATGCATGACTGACTCCTACTATTCTTATCCTCTAAACCCTAGTTGACCACCACAACCATAACATACTCTAACACCCATGCAAACCCTAACTCCCCTGCAAACCCTAACTCCATGCAAACCTTACTTCCATGCAAACCCTACTTCCATGCAAACCCTAGCTCCATGCAAACCTTACTTCCATATAAACCATACTTCCATGCAAACCCTACTTCCATGCAAACCCCCAATTCTATGCAAACCCTACCTCCATGCAAACTCCAACTCCATGAAAACCCTAACACCATGCAAACCCTAACTCCATGCAAACACTAACTCCATGCAAACCCCAACTCCATGCAAACCCTCACTCCACATTATTACACTCCCCGTCATTATTTTACAAAACTTATCATGCATGTCTTATGGGCCACACCATACCACAATAATAACACAACCAATACACATAATACGCATGCCACAATTTAATGCACAATCTTACCTTAACTCCATATCATGCTGCATATATGACAGTTATACAATTACACATAAAATACATTATAATTTCATATCACATGGCATGCATGGCATATAAAGCACATAACACACAAACACCCTTAGTTACTCCTTACCTAAAATGTCACTAGTCTTGGAGCATGCCCCTATAGCTTTTTAGGGCTTTGACTGGTCTCACCTATTATGAGGGAAAAGCTAGAATTAGGTTCCCTCCTAAAAATACTATTATTTACTAACTTATCCTAAGAATAGGTTTTTAAATAAAATAATACTATACTAATAATAACTACATGAAATAATACCAAAAATGATAATAATAATATTAATATGATTCAAAACGGATGGTAGTATAAGGGCTCCTACCCTCCACCCAAAATAATACTAAAAATATCATTAAAACATTATTAATAAAAATAGTGCTAATAATAATAATCAAATTATAAAATAATAATAATAATAATAATAATAATAATAATAATAATAATAATAATAATAATAATAATAATAATAATAATAATAATAATGAAATGACTTAAACAAAAAGTAATATAAGGTAGGGTTTTCAATTCTACCCTAAAATAGTAAAATTACCATTAGTAATAATAATAATATTATTAACACATATTATTATTAATAATATTAAAAATAATATTGATAATAATAATAATAGTAATAGTAATAATAATAATATTAATAATAGAAATGATATCAATAGACTTATTTAAGTAAAATTGGTCTCGCCCCTCTATGTAAATAATAGAAATAATAATAATAATAATAATAATAATATAATAATAATAATAATATTATTATTATTAATTTGAAACTAATAATCTAAATAATTCTACGCACTCTCAACCTTGCCAAGAAATAATAACATTAATATTGCACCAAATAATAATAATAATAATCATAATAATCGAATAAAGGTTAAAAATTGAAATAAATTAGGGTAATCTTAAATAAATGGGGGAGTAGGGCTGAGAGGGTCTAGGGTTTCACCTTGAGTCGGCGAAGATAGGTGGCACCGGCGGTGACGACGGTTACTAGAAAGGAGGTTAGAAAAGGAAACAGTTGAGGTTTGAGAAGAAGAGGTGGAGAATGAGGGTAGTGGTTGAGGTGTTGGTGGTATCCTAGGCTGAGAGGAGTAAAGTGAGGGTGGTGGCGCAATAAGTGGAGGCGGCTGAAATGAAGAGAAAGAGAAAAAGAGAGGAGGAGAGGGAGAAAGGAGAAAAGAAGGGTATGGCTAGGTGGAGGAAGATTAGTAACAGCTTTTGGGTGGTGTAGGAGGCAGTGATAGCGACGGATGTGGTGGTGGACGGTGGCGCAAGGGGTTGCAGGTGTAAAAATTTGGCTTGATGGGCAGGGAACTTTACACGGCTGTGGTGGCTCGTGCAAGAAGAATCGAGGGAGATGGATGGCTTAGTTAGTTAGAGGGCAGTGCAGGGAAGAGTTAGGTAGGTTGAGCTGGTGGCGTAGTTGGATAAAGGTGGAGGAAAGGTCGTCTAAAGTCATGGTGGTGCATAGGGTAGGTTTCTTAGGGTTTCAGGGAAAAAAGTTTTGAAATCAACCAAACAAAGGGTATTTATAGAGTTTGGAGGGGAAGTTAGGGTTCTAAAGGTTGGGAGGAGGATAATGCAGGTAGGGTTTGGGGTAGCTAGTGGTGTCAATTGGTTGGCATAAATTTAGGTCAAGGTTAACCTTTCGCGCAGGAAAAGGAGAGTTTTGCGTGAAAGAAAAGGGAACTAGGTTAGGTTAGGCTGATATGTGATTCAAGGGGAAGAGAAAGAGAAGAGAAATGGCTGGTCAAGTCAAGCTTGGCCCACGATGCTATTTTCGAAGGTGAAGGAGCTACAAGTCGATGGTGGAGGAGGAAGGAGGAAGAAGAAGGTGAACCGAGCAGCTGGGGAAAAATAAAGAAAGGAAAAAGAAAGTAGAGCCGGGCCAGTCGGCAACAGTGATAAAAGTTTAAATGGAATGCAACATTCCATAGGGAAAAGGCACAATACGCAGCGCTTCAGTTGCTGAAGGAAGAAAAGGAAAGAACGGAGGATGGGCCACAGAAGAGAGGAAAAAAAAGGAGGGATTGGGCTGCGACAAGCCCAATCGGAAGGAAGAAGAAAAATAAAGAAAAGAAAAGAAAAAGAAGGAAAAAGGAAGAAGGAAAAATAAAAAGGGAAAAGGGAAAAAATTAAGTAGGTTGGGGTCAATTAAATTAATTAGAATATTTTGGGTATTTAAAATAAAAATATTTAAATAAAATAATATTACATTTCCTTTTTAGGCTAATTTAGGGTTTTTAAAAGGTTTTTCCTAAATTCCTTTTCAATTAGCAAAATGCCCAAAATTTTCCTTATAAAAATATTTGTAATTTCCTCTTAATTTAGCCTAAATAATTTCTTCCTATTCCAATAAAAATAAATAATTAAATTAATTCCCTAATAAATCCTTATTTAATTACATTTCTTAACATAAATATTTTTGGGGCATTTCATAATGACTAACATATTAAAATGGTAAAAAGGGATAAAATCATTTAATTGCGTAAATCAATTTTTTCATGATTTAACAATTTAGAAGGAATTGGTGAAATACAAATGAATATAATAGGAGAATGAACTCAAAAATATTTTTAGATTGATTTAAAAAATTTAAATAGGTTGAAAGGAGTGAAAACATAAGAATCAAAAGAATAGCAATAAATATTTTCTACAAACAAGAGAAATGATCAATGAAAATTTTAAAAATTACCACAAATGTAATGGGAATTGATAATAGAATATGTTTAATACCTCGTATATGTATGATCTATAAAGTGGGAAATTATTTTGTTTGATGAAATTTGGATGGTATTTGATCATGATTTGGAACTATAGTTTAGGTTTGATATAAAAAGGAATTGGAAAAGCATGGAAAAAATTTGAATAAAATAAGTTTATTGGTGAACCAATTGATCAGTTTTTTTTACAGATCAGTTGGTTTGTTGTTTCAACTTGGGCTTTGGTTTAATAGAACTGATTGAATGGTTTGTAAAACAATCGATTGGTCTTACCAAACTGATCGACTGGTTTATCTGGATGAGTGCTTTTTGAAGCTTAACTTTTTTGAAAAATTTATTACATCAAAATGGAACCTAGATAATCTAACTTTGAGTTTTTCTTGGGTAATTCTTAACCCTTTTGATCATTTATCCATCGTTAATTTTGCCTCGAGTGAATTTGAAGGCCCGATTTGGACAGAAGAGGGAGAGAATGACCTCACACTTTTTTTTCTTCTTTCTCTCACATTTGTATGAATCTATAACCTATGATTCGATTCTAGGCTATCATTGTACGACTAGGAGATTTGCTTCCCATGTTGATCTATCATTTCGTTTTTTGTGTTTGATCTTTTTTGGATGAACTCAACCTATATTCTTTAGAAAATTACCATTTGAGCTTTGAAATGGAATTCAAACTATTCTTGATAAATTTGCCTATTTAGCTAAGATTCAAATGATAAAATTAGGGTTTCTGATCTGCTACTTATCCTCACTCATTCCTTAACCGATTCATTGGCTATAAATAATCCTTATAATATCTTTTTCTTACTCTTTTTTTTTTCAACCACTAAAATACCCTGAGCACCTCAACATTTGTGCTAATTCTTCTCCGCTTCCATATTTCATTATAATTTGGTTCACACTTTTAATCCTTTTTCTAGATCCCTCTTATTTTATTCTTAAGCAAGAAATAGTTAAATTTAGGAAAAAGTTAAGGTTTATCTCAAGCTAATTCTTTCCTTTATTTTATCTTAGAGGTGGTAAGTTTGTTTCTACCCTAATTTAAGTTTCTTGATTTGGTAAAGATTATTTGAAGATTTCTAAGTTTAAACCTCTTATTTTTAAGGTTTTGAAAGTTGAAATATTTCAACTTAAGGTTTTGCCTCTTTGGTGGAAAAATCTTGCTAAGCTTTGAGTAAGGCATTATTAAATTTGAAATGTAACATGAATAATTATATGAGTTAGTGTACTCTATAAAATTCAAATCTTTATATATTAGATTTTGGTATTTTAATGATGTGTGTTAGAGTGCTTAATATTTTTGAGGAAAATGCTTGATTCATGAGAAATATGATTGATTTTTTGTAAGTAAAGCACGATTCTGTATATGAGTATGTTAAATCTTGGTCTTATGCTATGACAATGCTATGGGCTGTATATGGTAAGATTTTAGCATTTTAATCATGTTAAAATTCCTTTTATGTGCAATCGGGGAGCAAACTAATTGACTAGTTAAGCCAAACTGATCAATTAGTCCTTAGAATAATTGATTGGTTGTCCTAAAATAATCAACTAGGTTGTTTATGGTAACCTTGGTTACTTTCTACATTAACCCATTGATTGGTTTGTTATAACTAATCAACTAATCTTAGAATAATCGACTAGTCTGACTATACTGATTGATTGGTTCAAGGGAACTCTAGGGTTTAGCGGAGCTAAATCAATTAACTGGTTTTTTACTAGAGTGTGTTGATTTATTTCTCTTAAACTCGATATGACTGGAGAATTTATATCATGCTATAATATGATTCCTTAATGAGGCGAACACACATCTTTGCATGGATTAACTAATCTATTAGATGGATTAAATGGTTTCTAATTCATGTTATTCTTAATAAGTGCCTTTGGAACATTTTAATGGGAAAACTATAATTTTTATGCTTTAATGATACAAAAGGATGATGTAATTTTGATTCTTAGCCTAAATAGATTATCTTAATGGGTGGACACAAACTTGGCTTAGCACTAATGAAAATCCCACCATATAATTTGGAGGGTAATAATGACTAAGATAGAATGATTATGTAGATGTGTTGCTTTTTTTTATATAGGCCTCATGTGATAACATAGTCATGGAAAATGACACACTAATCACTTACAGTGAAAGATGATCGAGATATGCATGGGTTTAGATTACTTTATAATCGATTAGCTATCAAAGGTTAGTTTGTCTTTGGGCATTTATTGGTACATTCGAGTAGGATCGTCGTAGATGTCTGTGCTTTACCTACTCTAGACGCTGCTGGTGTACTAGGAGGCGTCGATACTGAAGGGTCTAGTCACCTAGGTGGTTTGTTGGCTTTAGTCACACTATAGATATGGATGAGGGTTTTGAGGCCTAGCCCTTTTGTTGTTTTTATCTTTATTATATTTCTTTACTTTCGGTTTACTCCCTCCTATGTATCTGATTATTTTGGGGACCCGTTGATGTCTTATTTTGTAAACGTTTAATTGTCTGCAGTATTTATATATCTTATCTTTGCACACTCTATTATCATATTTAAATTGATTAGCTTTCTTAGCCTTGTATCTAACATAAGATGGACAACACATTTTTATCCTATGTTAAATGCAGTAGTTGTAACACCCTGTTTTCCTAAGTATTTTGTATTTTTCTGTTTTAGTAATGTTTTAAAATCAAAAAATTTAGTAGTAAAAATGAGAATGCTACAATATATAATATATATATATATATATATATATATATATATTTATATTTAGGAGACTTGTTATTAACCCAATCATGTATAGGGATGGCAATGGATCGAATATGGATTGGGTACCCCTTATCCATGAGCCAAACCCGATAAGAAAACCTATATCCATATCCGTATCCAAATCTGGCGGGTATTTTTTTTTCTCATCCATATCTATATCCATATCCGTTTATCTATATCCATCGGGTTTTGGGTAAACCCATTAAGTATAAAGTAAAAATCATTTAATGTTAGAATTATATTATTAGATTGTTAAAATTTAATCATATCTTCACTTTTAGCCTTAGAAAATATACTTAAGGTTAAATAAATGAAGATAAAAATGTAATTTTATATTGGATACGGATACAAAGTTGAGGATCCCTTACCCATATTCATATCCAAATCCGACGGATATTTCTCCCTTTTCTCCATACCTATATCTATATCCGTTTATCCATATTCGTTTACATATCCGACGGATAAAATCCGTCGAGTTTTGGGTAAAACCCTTTCGATTGCCATTCCTAATCATGTATGGTAATTAGGGTTTGAGAGAATAGGTTATTACATTACAACCATTCAATTTCATTGGTTATCTATTAACTTTCAATAGATTAATAACACATAACTTAAATGACTAGGGCCTTAATACTTTTGTGTTAACCTATTATTCAATTATTACAATTAGTAACATAAAAATGCTAAACTTCAATAGTCGATGCTCAGGTAAAATTCATTCTGCTGGTATAAGAGGCTTGAAAAAAATTTGTGAATCTTAGGGTATCCTGAGATGTGAAGGAGTCATCAACGTCGCATCAGGTAACGTAATAAGATGTACAGCTAAAATTATGCACTTCCTTTGTGCGAAGATCTGCTAGGATCTCCCTTCAAAAAGTGGTGTATGCCGCTTAATGCAGCGAGCAAACGGAAGATACTCATTAGTAAAAGGCGAATGAATAATTGGCTTTGTACTCGCTGCATGGCTGCGCGGTTAAACCAAAGCCTGAATCAGTTTAATCCAAATACTTCATTTGTCTGCTTCCGTTTTATCGTCACAGGTAATTATTTTATTGTCATCGTGCCTCAAACTCCTAATTTCCAACCGTTCTGCACAGGTGGCTGGTCATCCAAGAACAATTTTTTATTTTTTTTGGCCGACGCTCAGTTCAGGATTGTCCCATTAATCATGGAAAACGGTGATTTGTTCATTTAATCATTTGTCAATCACACATTCCACTCTTTGATCCATTTCATGTTCTAGTCCTGGTTGCATCATCGAGATAATGACAATTACAACACCAAAAAAAATGACCATTATATCTATTATTATTATGGAACCAATCTCGCACTTGATGTATCCATATGGCTGGCAATGACTTTGGTAGGTGCATATTATAAAAGAAAGTATTGATATGAAAGCACATTAAACAAGCTTGCTACGGGACCTCTGGTAATTGATTTTTATACCTAAAATGCTGGGAATTTGGAAGGAAAAAAAATAAATAAAAATGAATGAGTTCGTGCCGTTTACTGGGATAGCTAGTTTAAAGGGACGACTCTGACTTTTACTCTCTAGTCTTATGTGTTGCAACATGCTTTCGCTTTCTAGCACACGTCTGGCTGGAGGTGGTAGCCTAATTTCCCTTTTGTCTTGTAAATGATTTCTGATTTGGAAGTACTTGTCTTTTCACATATCTTTATTAGAAGAAACAGGAAATGACCGGTGTTAATTGGTTAAATTTGTTTATGCTATCACTAATCTTGTTTTGAAGTTCGTTATACTCTGCATCATGACAGAACCGCCCTTTCAGTATGACATAAAGAATTGGATAGCAGCATTGCATCACAAAATTCCCATGCCATCCTTTATACCTTGACATTTCATATAAAGTAGGATAGAGTAGTTGTGGGTTATAAAGATAATAATTTGATGTTCACCACAATATCTTCATGGTTAAAAGGGCTTAAGAAAATACACTATAATATATTGTCCCAAAATCATTCAAATTATATTTAGAATTATGTTGATATAAAATAAATGAGCTGTGGTTTTGAAATGGGCTTGAAATTCTAATAACAATATGAATTTCAGACATACCAATTGGCTAGTTTACATAAACAATTAATTGGTGTGTTGGAAAAATTTATGTTCTTGTTCTTGATGAACTAGTTAATTGGTTTGATCAAACCGATCGACTGGTTTGCCTGCAATTTCAGATCCATTTCTGATTTTGATTTGAATTTCTCTCTAATGATTATAAAAAGTTTTGATTTGAGTTTAATTATACTAATAAGCGTGTTTTAGTGCTCTGGTATTATTTTTACATTAATTAGATCACTTTATGATTTTAATTAGTAAATTTTTCCAAAATGACACTTTTAGAGGCAAGCCTCCCTTTTTCCTTCTCCCTCACCTCTCCCTCTCTCTTCTAGCAGATGGGGCAGAGATTTTTGACTTTGTGCACTCCTCCCTGACTTGCCAACCCTCTACCATGCATGTCTTTGACTGCACTCAGCCCCACCACACTATCAAGTCATCCCTCACTTCTTGGCTTGCCCATACTCAACCTCACCTATCTCATCCCTTTCTTCCTTGAGAAAGTCAACCAGCTTGCTCCTATACTTCTCATTTACTGATCCATTATCATTCCTTACTTGTGTTCTTACTCTCTTCTCCCTTCTCCCTTCTCCTTTTGAAAATTTCACTAAGTGTTAAGCACCCATCCATTTTCCTTTCTTCTTTCTTCTACTAAAAAAAATAGAGATCCTATCTAATTTTCTCCTTTGAATTGTGCAAGCATTGTGTTCCTTCCTCTTCTTCTAATCTTGGTCTTAGTTCCCTCTTGCTTTCCTTAAGCAAGAAAGAACTAAGGTTGAGAAAAGTTGGAGATTTCATCTTCTCTTTTAACACCCTATTTTGAGCCAAAGGTGGTGTTTTGCGTTTCCCTTATTCTTCTTCTTCTGGTTTTCTTAGTTTTTAATGAAATTTTAGAAGACGGTCTTAATAATTTTTACTTTAATTTTATTAGGAATCAAAATTTTGCTAGATATACCATCTAGTAGGAGTCTTGTGCTAGAAGAATTGCTTTAAGGTAAAGCATTCTTATCTATAACATAATTAAGTTTCTATGGTATATAGGGGTTCAATGTGTTAGGGTTTATATGAATATGATCTAATTGTGTTATATGTTATGAGCACGTAGTATAATTCTCCTAAAGTAAGTATTGTTGAGATTCTCTAATTTGAAGAATAAAATGGATGGTTTGAGCATGATTTGTTTATGTGTGTATATTACCATGTGTTCATGTGATTCTATGTGTGCAACATGTATTTTTATATGTGTTTTGACATAGAAGCATGATAGGATTAATATGGTAATGTGTGGTAAAATTAGGTATGTGTTTCACCAATTTGGGTTGTGTTTTACCCATATGAGTCAATTGGTCCCTCGAACCAGTTGACTGGTTTTGAAAGCAATTGAACGGCATAGAGTTTTGGATCAATTAGTTGCAAGATCAGTCTATTGGTTTGGTAACTGGCCTTGATGAATAGTAGATTGGTTGGCCAAACCCATCGACTCGTGTCCCTGAAAATTAAAGTGCTTTAGTCTCTGCTTAGACTCATTGACCAGTTGGACCAAACTGGTCTACTGGTTATTATGACCGATTGATAGATTGGTTTTTCTACAGGTCAAAATGGTTGTTCTTTGCTTATAACCATTGACCAGTTGGACTAAACCAGTTGACTGATTCTCATGAACAATTAACTAGTAAGGCCAACCAGTCGACTAACACTCTAATTTTTGTTTTGGTTTATGTCTAGTAAGACTAGACCATCCGACTAGTTTGAAGAACCAATCTACTTGTCCACCTGGAAGCCACCTAATTTGTTATGATTTGTTGTGTTTCTCTCGGGCATTTTTTGTTGATACTTCCATATATTTATAGCAATTTAATTATGATCAACCTTAATTTAATATGAACCACTATGATAGCATCCGAGACTCGATTTTTGGTAAGTTTGGTGTTATCTTTAAACACCCAATAAGTATGGCGTGTTTGGTGTGAGTATTGTAAAATGCCCAATTTGGTGGCTTTAATGCCTTGTGTTGAGCTTGGTGTCATCTCTAAATACCTATTTGGTTGCTTGTATGCCTTGGTTAGTGTTTGGTGTCAACACTTAACATACCCAATTGGTTTGATATGTAGAAATTTGATCATAGAGTATGCATACTTAGGGTTTGGTTATCTTTTGTGCCCTTAGCCTAGAAGATCAAGTGTGGTGGATGTTGAAGATACATAAGAAAATCTCCTTGGCACTAATGATATTATAGAGGGGGGTGTTACTAACCCATAATTGAGCATATGTCCCCTTACCTAGGAGACCAACTGTGGTGGATGTTGAAAATCCTTGAGAAAATCCCCTTGACACTAGTGTGATGTAGTGGTGGGAGTTACAGTCCTACGTTTGTCCCATCATGGTATATTAGCAATGATTATAATTTTATGGAAATGTACTTAAGGTGAGATAGACAAAAAAATTAGCATATGCCCCCTCACTTAGGAGACTAAGTATGGTGGATGTTGAAGATCCCTAAGAAAAGCTCCTTGGCACTAGTGTGATGTGATGGTAAGAGTTGCAGTCCTACGCTAGTCTTATCATGGAATATTGGCATTGTGTGCTTTACTTTTATATAAATTTTGTGGAAATCTATCCTTGTGTGGAAATGTATATCCTATGGCCTTGCTGAGGTATTTATATGCTATCACTATTCTCGGATATTACCTTTTTAGTAGGTTGGATACCATGATACTATATGAGCTCAATGTGCTGCATAAGCCTTCCATTTTTTAGGTAGTATGTTTTACCAGTACTTCACTGTACTGATACTGCACTTGTGTGGTCACTATAATAATCCAACTTCTAGTCTGGGGAGCAAAGGATGATTTACAGGGGTACAACTTTCAGTCACAACAACCTAAGGGTGATGTCGTGGGCTATTAGGGGCCATTGCTTGGGGTTGGAGGTTTCTAATTATGCCTAAGAGTTAGGGTAACTGGTTATTAGTATTTTTCCCACTACGTTGGAATATTTTTTTATATTTTTGGTTAGTTAAAATCTTAGCTCGGATTCGTGTATTTGATCTTGTAAAACTATCAAGTTCATTCTACCTATCATATTATTCTAGTCATATTCACCTTGTATTATTACATTAATATTATGATCATGATTTATTTTGTTTCCTTGTTCCGTTTAGCCTTACATTAGGCATGGTTAGGTAATGATCACACTTCTTTCAGAATTAATGTAGCGGTAATATTATCTAGTTTTATATTTCAAATCCTTTTGTACCGTCTTAAAAATGAAATTTTCTGGTTTAAAAATTGGAGGTGTTAGATACACTTCATAACTTTGAGTTTAGATATAATACACAATATAAATTTGAGTTTCTAAAAATATACTAGATAACATTATATGTTTAGGGCAACATAATATGTCATCATTCGTCCAAATTTATCATAAAATCTCTATTAACTTTGAAAAAAGTGCTTACAGAATAACATTTTTTACTCTTACCATTAATGAATCACATCCCCTCTATATTTTTCAATCTCTATCCTCTTTTTGCTTAATGTAAAATATCTAAAATACCTCTCCCCATATTTTTTTATGCCAATTTTTATTCTTTCTCTTGAATCCTTAGAGGATGAATTACTAAAATATCATTAAATAATTAAAAAATTCCACAAATCTGTACTTGCATAAGAACTATCCACGAAGTTATTTCTTTTTTATTTTCTTCAGTGTTGTAATTCATGACTTGTTCTCCTACCTCATGCCTAGTGACAAAGAAAAAATGACTCAACTCCTCCATCCAACCTCTGTTGACCACAACCATCGTTGACCACAACCACCAACAATATAACTCAATTAGCACTCTAGCAACATTAGACGAGGACTGCCAACTAGAAAAGAGAAAGAAAAGTATTTTTAAATCTAAAACCAATCAACCAACCCTAACCCTAGATATCACCCATGGTAACTAATTATTGTCACCATCCACTAGCCTTGTTTCCATCTGGCAACCACCATTGAACACAATTCCTCTAGTTCCTTAGCCCCATTAAAGTTAAATCGATGAAAATTAAAGCCATATTTGATCTTTGTTGTCGTTCGTACATTTTTGAAGCATCTATTCGTTTATGGCATCAAAAGAGGTTGCAAACTAGAGACTCGTATTATCAATTATCTTTATTAGTGTAACACTAGAAAATTTAATACTATTTTTTTAAGCATGATCATTAACATAACTTAATGGGTGTTACCACCACACTTAATACAAGTTTGATGCATACCTTTCTCATACAAATTTTAAGGCTAAAATATTTATGATAATTAAATCAAACTCATGGAAATAACTAGTAATAGCTAAAGGCTTTAATAAATTAAATGTAAAAATAGTGTATAGTGTATATACTCCAAATATAATAATACAAGAAATAGAGAAAAATGAAAATAAAAGGGATGAAGAATCTAAAAAGATATTTGAAATTTAAGGTGCATAACACATGTGGCCCCAAATAGCTATATCTCTACCTCCTAATCCTAGGTACAAACAAAAACACTCAACCTTAGTGACCTTTTTAAAGTTAGTAGGATTATCATCAAATGCTCGTAATACAACATCTGCAAAAGTTTAGTATCGATACACATGTTTTACCAAGCAAACAAAATTATCCTAAATAGATAGTATTATGCAAAATACCCATGTGAACAAAGCAAGTTGTATACTAATGGAATAATAACATGCTTCATACAGATGTTAATTATAAAGAAGATAACTCAACCATCAAGCATAAAAATAATGTAATATGAACATACTAATAAATGAGTTTCATTAATTATTATAATTCATTATCATGATCATAACTAATAGATACTAACTTGAGAGGTTGGAGACTTGAACAACCCCCTGGTCTATTATATTCTACCTAGTGTACAATGGCATTAGCCTATTTGGCTAGCTTGTACACATAACCAAAAACCCCAATAATAGGTCACTGAATCATTTTAATATGCATACCCTATAAAATCATAGCTCCAATAGTGTAGAAAAGAGCCTTTCAAATCTCATATAAGGCACCCAACATCATAAAAGTATAAACATCAAAATAGTACTAGGTGAATACCAAACCTATTCTTGAGTAGTTGTCTAAGCAAAATTAGTATTAGCTTAAGATCTTTCACTTTAAGTAATTAATGTTTTATTGAAGTATCAAGGCCTAAAGAATATCACTTAGCAACTTAAGTAAGACACATTCCAATTCATTTATTAAATATTCATATTATCCACACACTTGATCTATAGAGGAATCAAAACCGAAATAAATTAGAGTAAAACTTAAAATTTCAAGTAGCATTAAAGCCCAAATCCATTGCAGTGGCATAAAGGCCCATATCCCAAGATATTAAGGCTCATTTTAAATATAAGGCATTAAATCCAAGTTCAATGCCATGAAAGACCTATTAAAATTAGATCTTAATATTGGTTAATTTCAATTACTCAAGATAAAGGTCAATGATCTACAAAGGTCAACAATTTATCAAGGGTCAACATTTAACTATAAGTCAACCAAAGGTCAAAGATCATTCAAGGTTCACATATAAGTCTAAAATCAAATGAAATAATCAAAATATAATATCCTAAATTTTCCAAACCCTAATTCTTGCATATTAGTCTCCTGATTCTCTTTAGCCTTTAGCTATTACTTAAACACCTTACCTAAACCCATAAAAACCTTACCTAAACTCATAAATCACCCATTTTGTTGTTTTAGCCTTCAAAACCCTACCCTTAATTTCTCTTGATTGGTGATCGTCCGGCCTACAAACATAATAACCCAACACCTAAGGGGTCTAACGATTAACCAGTTAGGCTTTTAAGTAAACCAAACATTGTGCAATTTAACATACCTTGTTTATTTTAATTCCTTTTAACCATACATTTATTCTTGGACCAAATATTTTAATATGTTTGGGTCTCCTATATTATTCCACACATTTCTACAATTTTCATAATTTTAAGGATTTGTTTGTCATTTTTTTTCAATAAATCCTTCTTTAATTGACTTTCTCCTCAAATAAATGATCTAAAATCATTATTGGCCAATCATCAACTATCTTAACCAAAAAAATATCCCTCATACCTCCCATTTTATATTTTAACTTGTCATTTATCATTCAACCACAATTATTGCCATAATCTAGTCACTTTATTGTTTCACCTACTCTCATCTACTTTTACACTATTATACTTCTATCTCCCACACTCCGCCATTTTTCATGCTTAATCTTAAAATCATATCTCCTTCCCCTATCTCTATTTTTATTCTTCTTATATAAGGTGGTTAAGACCTTTAGCCTTCATTCTATAATTAGCATATTTCCCACCTTCCCTATTTTTTATCCCTCATCTCTCTTCTTTCACTTTTTCTCATAATTGAGTTGTACTTTGCTTTTTGTTCTTCTTATATAAGGTGGTTAAGACCTTTAGCCTTCATTTTATAATTAGCATATTTCCCACCTTTCCTATTTTTTTATCCTTCATCTCTCTTCTTTCACTCTTTCTCATTATTAAGTTATGCATTGCTTTTACTATTCTCTCTTAGCTACAAGGTATATCTCCTTTACCATTTTCTTTTTTTTTTCCTCTTGTCCTCCTAATTTTCCATTACCTTAAATCCTAAACACTTAATTTAAGTGTAGGGAGTTGTGATTTAGAAAAAGGTAGAGTTTTAACCTTGTATCCCTTAAAGAAGGGATTCATTCATTTAGGATTAATTTTTCTAGAATAATTTTTCTTTTAGGTAAGGATACATGTCTCTTGTTTAGTGCTTATTTATGTTACTATGTGTTTTATGTATTTCTATGCCATATAGCTTTTATGTAAAAAAACCAAGTAATTATCTTATGATTTCTTATGTAGCATGTGTTTTTATAATCATATGTGAAAATACCATGTTAGACCATGCTATATTTTTGATATTTTTAATATTTATGTTGTTAATTATACTATCATGTGATTTAGTAATGTTGAAGAATACCTTATGTGGTTGGACTTTTGTGCTTGTTGGGTCTTACAAGTGTCTTAACCTATGGGAATTTTTAGATGTTTGGGGATGATTTGATATAAAATAATTACATAATTGGTTTTTTTAATATTATTTTGGAGTTGGTTAGAAATTTTGGTAAAGTTTTTTGAAGTTCAATTTTAGGAGAAATTGTGATAGAATCGGTTAAAAGTATTATAGGAAAATAAGTTTCTTTAGGGTGGGGGGATTTATGCGTGTTATTGCATTCATTTATGTTTTTCAATAAATTTTAATATATTATATGATTGTGGTTCAGGGAGTATAGGTTAAGTTATGATTAATAAGAAAATTTGAGGTGTTTAGATAAAATAAGGATAAATGGTCATTTTGAGCTAATTATAAAAATTTGAAGTTGTGCAAGTGATATTTAGGGGGGAAACATGATAAGTATGGTATATGATTTGTTTGGGCTAATATGATTAGCACAAGTATTAATATTATGTGAAAATGGTTTAAAATAGGTTTAGAAACCCTAAGGACATTATCGATATTTTATGTGCAAAACATTGGAGTTACATCCTGAATTTGTTGATCTATTGTTAAGAATAATATATAGGAGTGTTATTCCAATTTCAGTGATTTGGTGAGTTTTATAGATGAAGTTGTGAGTGAGTTATGAATTAGGGTTTTGTTAGGGGATTATAATCTTTTCATTTGGTCAATGTCTCTTATTGTGCATGTTGTCTTGTTTTATGTCTTATCATTGATTATTATCTTTATAACAAGTTTAATTTAATAAAACACAATCCATTTCTAAGTTTTTTTTAAATAACTACAATAGTTGTTATGAATCGCGTGATAATCAATATAGCTTGTAACAAATGATAACAATATCCTATGTTATAAGATAATGATATTATAAGCAAACTTATTGATGACGAGTAAGTCATGCGATGAATTTCTATGTGATAAGTGTAGATTTGTGAATTAATAAGATATTCATACTATAAGTATAAGATCACATGAGTAAGAAACACGTGATTTCAAGTGATGTAAATGGTTAAATAAAAATGTCCTAGTTTTGTTAGAACCATAAACCCTAATATACTATATGCTAACTTATCTAGTAGCCCATAAGAACTATGTTTACTTAACAATTAATAGTTTACTATTGGCTTATGTGTGTTTACCCTAGAATCAAGAGTATTAATGAGGTTGGTTATGTTTCTCCCATATGTGGGGGAAATAAGAGAGTAAATAACACAGTATTAGTAACTTATCAAAAAAAGAAAAAAAGGTATTAGTGGTGTTGACTATCTTTCTTCCATCTTCAAGAGAAAGAGGAGAGGAAATACAACAAGTGAGTTCTTGGTCTCAATATGACTAAGTAATTAGAATATTTTTATCACATGATGTAGAACCCTAATTTAATTTTTCTCTTTATTTATATTGTATCATAAACATATATGCATGTATATAGGGATGGCAACGGGGCGGGTCGGGGACGGGGACCCCATCCCCATCCCCGAACCCGATAAGGAAAATTATCCCCGAACCCGACCCGATCCCCGTTATTTTTTTATCGGGGATTCCCCGACCCGATCCCCGCGGGGATCAAATCCCCATACCCGACCCGATCCCCGATCTATTTTTCATCCCCGATTTATGCCCCGTTCTTAAAACCCGACCCGATCCCCGAAACCCGACTTTATACCCGATCCCCGATCTCATCCCCGATCCTCAAACTACTTTTTTATATTATATTTTTAATATATATTATATAAAAAAATTATATATATATTATATATATATAATTATATAAAAATATATATATAAAAAATTTCGGGGCGGGTTCGGGGATGGGGACCCCAAACCCGTCCCCGCCCCGTCCCCGAAAAAATCCCCGTTAAGCATCCCCGAACCCGAACCCGATCCCCGAATTCTCTCCCCGAACCCGAACCCGAACGGGGAATCCCCGACGGGGCCCCGAACCCGCGGGGAAAATTGCCATCCCTACATGTATAATATTTATCTTGTATTGTGATTCCTATAAGTTATACATCTCTTATTTTATTGGTGTATATTATTACCTTACTCAATATGTAGCATATTTTTCCTTTTTAAAGGTGTTGTCCTTTCCAATGAACAGATTCCATCTTATTTTGCAAGTAATTGATGAATTAATGTTGATGATGTGATTGCATGAGGTAATCATTTATTTAGGTGGGTACTAGCACATATGATTATTTGGATATCTCTCTATTTGACCTTTTAATGATCTATTTTCTATTGTATCTATTCTATTCTCTCTATTTTGTAACCTTATATACTTTTGGATTCAAATATTTTCCACACTTGATATCTAGATACGAGTTGCTTATAGCATTATACTTAGTATATGTTTGGTATAAGGAATATTTATTCTATGTTGAATAAGACCTAACAACCTGCATTTTTATTTTTAGCTTTCGCAAGACTTGTTTTATTAAAAAAAATCAATTTGTAAAAATTGGAGTGTTACATTAAATACACATAAAATGACTACAATACCCTTAAGGTGAACTAAATTTATCTTAGGATTAAAATGGGTATATTTTGTGTTTAAATACTTACACTTAACCAATTATTTTCCTTAGATGAAGCATTAGATATGGATACTAAGTCTAAAATACTAAGATTATTTGAAGTACCATAAATATCATTTATTAGCTTAATTAACTATTTTGATTATGGTCCCCCAATCCATTCATCAAATACCACCAGAATATTATATAATTATCTATTTTACCTATTTTATTAGTTTAATTATTAACTTAAATCTCAGAAAAAAAAAGAAACCAAAATTCCCTTAACTCATGAGTATGCCTAAACCCTTAATTCCATTTCAACTCTAAATAATCCCAAATTTACACCTAAGCTTCTAAATCCTAACACAAACATATTAGCATGCTTAAATAAAATTAAAACAAGCATGAATGTGTGGAAACCCTAAAGGCCAATTGCACAAAGAAGGGTAAATAATTCATTTCACATCTAAACATTAACCATGAAAGAGTTCCTACAAGTCCACGACACCCAACAACAACAAATATGTGAGAAGCCTAAAGTTTGGCATCCAAACATGACCTAAAAACCAATTAAGATCAAAGGTAAAGGATAATAATTTGAGAAAAACATGTAAGAAACAAAACTAGTTTAGAAACAAGAGAAATGACTTTGTAAAAATAAGTGGTGGCTAGGTAAAGTTGTAGAGAAATCATCCCCAATAGTGCAAAGCTGATTGGGAGCAAAACATTTGATACCTAAACAATACCTTAACTCCAACAAAATTAAAATAAAATAGATGAAAAAATTAAAGAAAAATGTAAGGACCAAATCAAACCAAAAAGAACAAGGAAAAAAATGAAGAGGAAGGTGGGTTTAATTGGTTTGTAACATGCCAATAAAATTATCCTTAAAAAAGAAAGGAAATAATTGGAGGATTCGTATAAGATATGTAATGAATGTAGAAATGAGGTAATATGAGAATGAGAAGGCATGGATCAGTTAATGGATGGAGGAGAGAGAGGTGAGTTTGGCTTGCAATACACATAATTGATAATGAATGGTGATGGAATGGATTGGAGTTTAATGTAGGAAGTTTAAGATAAGTGGGCCATGTTAGTGTACTTTTAACCACACCTTTTGATAAATGAGAGCAACTAGATTTAGAAAGCTGATTGTATCTAGTTAGAATGTCTAGTTGGGTGGTAATCAGTAGTTAGGGAAAATATTTAATAGTTTTTGGCAATATAAACGTTTAAGAAAGCTTTTAAATAGGAATCTATTAGAAAAAAGTAGAAAATAAAATCCAAATATAAAGTAAAGTTACGGAAAGATATGAAATAACTTTATAAACCCATATGTAAAAATATTTGGTCTTGAAATTATTTTGATGCTTAATGGATTAAAATTGGTTAAAATAAATAAAATCATCTACTCATGTAAATACATTTTTCTATAATTGAATTTGGAAAAATTGGGTGAATTGTAAGTGAAAGGAATGTATAGATGAGCTAAAATATATTTTAGGATGTATCTATGAGTTTAAATGAGCATAACCAAAAATATTAGAAAAGTTACATGACATGTATTTTCCACAAATGAATAATATAAATGAAATAAAATTTTAAATAATTATAAATAGAATGGAATTTGATAATAGATTTTTTATTTTTAAAAAAATATTATGAACTTAACCATGTAAGGTAATAATGGTATGGAACAACATAGTATTAAAGTTACAACGAGGGGAGAGATTTTAAGAGTGATTGTCATTCAAGCATCTGAATAATTTTCTTTACTTTCATTGTTGATTGCTTAGTAATTGTTTTAATTTTAAAAATGAGATGGCTCATAGTAAGGTGAGAGAATTTTAAAGTGATTTGATCATGACTTCATGAATTTACAATTTTTCAACGGGAGAATTTTAGTTGGAATGGCAAAATTTTGAGAACAAGGGGATTATTTTCTTCTCCAAATGGGAAATTCAAAAGATGGGGAGGGGAGGCAAAAAAATTAGGGGAGTGGGGGAGTTATAGATCACGTATAGTAGTGGTAGAGAGAGAGAGGAGAAGATATGCCAATGGATAAGGATGGAGCCCCCATCCTCATCCTAATCAGCATCCCGAAAACTCAAATCAATCTCCAAAACTTTATAATGAATTAATTTATTTATTATCATTATTTTTAGAAAATTTATGACTTGATATATATATATATAAGTTTAGAAAATGCCCCAAACTCAAATAAAGATTTCCTGATAAGGTTCTGAATTAGTGGGAAAATTTATCATCACTAAAGAGTAGGTCAGGAGAGACTAAGTTGAGCAATGCTCTTTTAAAATATTTAGGGGTATTTATGTTAGACAAAAAGAGTGAAAATGGATGAGAAAAAAGATGGTTATTTGGTTCATTAGAGATAAAGGGTAAAATCATTATTAACATGGATTTATTTTAGTTAATAAACAATAAATGACAAAACTAGATAAGTGATTATTTAGTACATAATTCTCAAAACTCAAGGTTATTTGATGCATTTCTTAAAATTTAGGATTATATCATATATTATACTTAAACTGAAGGTCATAGTGTGCATTTTCCAAAAGGTTTTACCTTTTACAAATTAGTGATTTGTCAAAATCCCTAAATAAAACCCTGGGCTAAACCTAAATAATAGGCCTCAAGTGCAAAAAATACTTTGAAGATTCTATGTTAAGTAAAATGTAAGAATAAAATTATTGTTATTGCATTACTTAAAATTGATAATGTTGAAAATTGAACTCATAAATTTAATATTATTAGTCTAATGTCATGTCAACTATACTACCATATTTTTTTTCATTTAGTCAATATATTTATTTGTACCTAGTTTTACAACACCTAATACTTGATGCGATAAACTAATCTTTTGGAATATAAAATCTAGTTGATATCTCACCTAATACCTCCTCTATTGTGAGTGCCCTCTTCCTTACACTTAAGTTTCATTTTCATTTCTAGGAAGTCCTCCTAAATGCCACTTGGTATAATTACTAATTAGTAAGAAACTAAGAATACTAACCACTATGATATCTTAACCATTCATGTTTATTGATTTCTCATTGTGATCATTTGAAAATTTGTTAATAATTTATGGAACATAAAGGTGTTCATAGGCATAGAGTGGTCTATGGAGGTTCTGTGGATTTAACACCTAATTATAGAAAGATGGCACTAACAATATGATAACACAATGCCACTGGTTCCACTATTTTATAGCAATGCTTGGTGGTTATTGTATTTAGTGTTAATTTTGGTGGTGGATTGTATAAAAGTTCTTATCAAGTGTAAGTTGATAGAATCTATAGGCATTGATAGATTGGGATGAAAATGTTTGATTACCCAATAAACTTGCCATGTATTAGTTTTTTTTCATCTTTTATAAATTCATGAGTTGTGAAGATTGAGATCTAGGTGAATTAGGTCGACTTATATAATCTATTTTGATCATGGTTAATTGTACACATTATATTAATACCTTATTGATGAAGAATAAAGAAATCTCAGCCCAAATCGATAAATAATCATTTTTTTATTAAATAGGATAAATGGGGTGTATATTAACGTTTTCTAACATATTATATAGTGAATTTTATGTAATACCCCACTTTTTAAGGTCTTTGATGTATATTAGTCTATGCATTTGATTGCGATTTGAGTGTGTTTGATCTTGTTTTGGAGGTGTGTTATGGTTTTGGTTGATCTTGGCTTGGATTTTTAAGGATAATTGGTTTTATAGGAAAATTGATTGACTGGTTTGGAGTTATCAATCAACTAGTTACTTCCTTAAATTTGAGTTTCAAAACCTAATAACTGATTAACTTATTTGGGGTACTAATCGACTGATTCAATTGAACTAGGTATTCTTTGGGCTCTATTTTCACTGCGATTCTTTCCTCAAAAATTTTTCGACATCATGATTTCTATCTTAGAGGTTTGTTGATGATTTTTACAAATCTTTTGATCATACCTAACCTGTTTTATCGTTTTTCAACAGATTCATGGAGGGAAAATTTCTCATAAGTTATTCTCGTAACTTCAGCTCATTCATCTTATTCTTCTTATTCTTTTTCCTCTTCTCTCTCTTCTAAGAGATTCTTGTGTGGAAAACTTGTCCCTATATACTCTAAATATTGGGGGCTTCAACTCCTTCTCCTTGTTGTCCTTATTCTTTATTCAAAAATTTTGAACCATAGTGCTCTACAATATTTCATTTTTCTCCAATTAAGCTCAAAGTCAAAAAGGTGTAGCCTTGATCCTCCTAAGTATGTAGTTTAAAGCTTGGAGTCGGGCTAGGGTTTTAGGGGTCTCAATTTATACCATTTTCTTAAAAGGTTGATTTTTCTTTGACCTTCCTCCTTGGTAGCTTAGTGATTGCTTTAGTTCATACCTTTGCATGTTAGATATTGTTATGGTGTGGTGGTTTTATATTAATCGATGACTGAGTGGTGCTTTATCTTATTTTATCAAGTTTATAAATTTTATTCGATAAAAGTATCCCAAAGTTTTGTTTTAATGATTTTCCAAGGTTGGTAGGATGTTTTGAGTATAATTCTAGCATGTTCGTATATGTATTTTCAATTTGAACCATGATTATCATTATGTTGTCATGATCTATCAATTTAATCACATGTTAGGCTTGTGTGTAGAATGCTATATCTTTAAGATAGCTGTGGTACTTAGTACTTCATTGTACTTATTCTACCTTGTTATAGTCACTACTCATTCCCACAAATAGATGATTTGCATGTATTTTACATGCATTTGTTGTTGACCTTATTGTATTAGAGAAGTGTTCCCTTGGATTTTGGGTTTAAGAGAGTCATGTATTCTAATGCTATATTATTAGCTTTATTTATTGACCCTATTAGTTCCATTGTATCTATTTCTATCCTCTTTTGTATTACTTCATTCTTATATTATATTATGAGTTCTTCTATTGATTAATTGTTTCTACTTGTTTGGTTTGAGTTTTCAACTAATAAAGTGCTTCCCATACCTAATCATTGTATACGGGTTACATTTTAGCCTAGCATTTAGATTTGGTATAAATAATACCTTATCAGTATTGGATGTGGTAGTAACACCCACTATTTTATTATTATACTTTAGTAACAAATTTTAGATGTTTCATTTACCATTTATGTACTTCTAAATACTATAATGCTTTTCTTCTCATCCCCCATCATTTTTTTCCTTCTATTTGATAAGCCCATTATCCTAAATTTTCTTGTAGTTGATGGTATGTATTATGAAAATATGATTTAATTGCCATATTTAAAGCATGGACACTTAGGATTTACTTTGTTCAATGAAATTTTGAATAATGGCCACATAAAATAATATTTCCATATGTTATAGTGTAAATCATAATTTATGTATTTGAACTTAAATATTACACTTATTTATGTACACTCTATAATATTCTAGTCATGAAAATAATAAAGAATCAAATAAATCATTCATAATAGTTTATTCTAAAATGTAATATATTCATACTTTTTTCCATGTAAATATATGTATATACAAAAGTAAATACACACACATATATTTATATAACATAATATTAAAAAATGGCTTTAACATGATGTAGTTAAAGCTCTACTTAGTAATCAAATTATTTGTAAAGAATTATATTAAATTTAACCTATATTTAACACCCTAAACACACACTAGCTACAGGTAATTACTTGAAGAGATTTCATAATTTATAAGGTTATGAGCCATTCTGGTATGTTTTATCCACAATCACATGCTTCTAATAAGAATATCCATCCTTGGACTACTTCAAACCAAACATGGCTACCGTGGACTTTTCTAGTGATGAATTATAAAAAGGAAGGTGTGCATTTTTAATATAGGTAGTTATATCAATCCTTTTATACCTTCACCACCAACCACAAATTTCGGGTATTACATACACTCACTCAAAAACTACAGCACCCTTTTTATGCCTCCATCACTAACCGTCTCATCACAATCCATCCTAAGAATTGTCCCATTAGGCAGTTGACTGACTCATCCAAGCTCAACTCACAATCTCAATTTTGCTCTAATAGCATTTGCAATACCCCAAACCCACATTATTCATGGGAAGTTACTTGAAACTCTTTTAGGATTGATAATTTGCTTCACAAATCAACATGATCCCTTTCCACCATCTCTTATCTTTATGCATAAGTATTTTAAGAAACTTTTTAGGAGATCACTCATCCTTGGACTAATCCATGCCAAGAACATTTAATTGTGGAGTTCTCTAGAGATAAATTTTAGAAAAGAAAGGTCTAATTTGTTAAAATAGGTGGTCATACCAATACTTTTAAGCCTCCACAATTGAATACTAATTTGGAGTATCATATATTATTATTATTGTTATTTGATAGTCTTTCAATTCTATGGGTACAGGTGTTGAGTAGTTAATGAATTACCAAAGCCATCTAACCCTAAAACTCAACAAAAAATAAAATAAAATAAATGATCATCATTACAATGACACATATGGTGATGACATGGTGTTGTTATAGAATAATAATCTTTTACGATGACCTATCATCGTTAATTTATACATTTGATGATCATATAATGATAGGGGAGGATTTATCATAAAATAACCCATTGTTTCCCTTACTTGCTGATTCTACATACTTTACACACCTTTCATCCATTTTGAAAAATTTGTAAACTCCTAATCAATGATAAACATGTAAGCAAATGCCTTTTTCAATAGAAACCATAAAATATATTTATATCTATTAAAAAAATGAAAATTTCTTTATGCAAAACTTTTAACAACACTCTTATCTATTGAACACATAACAAAATTTCAATATATATCATTTCATTTTGGTAAATCATTTTTCTCTTATTATAGCTTAAATCTATGCTCCTTTAATCCCTCTTGTTAGTAACCACTTGAAAAAATAATTATTTTTACAAAGTTTTAGCCTATATATATTTTTTTGGAAAAAGAAATTATGGTACCTATTTTAAGTAGGTCCAAACAAAGGGAAATTTATTTTTCATTTATTAACTAACCTTATTTGATAACAATAATTTAAAAAGGTAATATTAATTCGTAACCAAATTTTGTAGAATTTTCAATGTTTTGGAAGTAAATTAAAGTTTTGGTTAAGGATCTACAAAATTGGATGTCCTTTCTATACCAGATCCACTAAATCATATGCCATATATATATATATGAAAATATCAAATTTCACTTATTTTAACTATAAAGTAAAAAATGATTTAAATATTCATAATACACGATCATATATCTCACAATACAATATAATACAACTAAAATATTACATAATATGTTGCGATGCATTTCAAATATATTACAAAATATAATCATTTATTGAGTTTAGATGAATGAATATATATCACTTGGAATATTTGTATAATTTTATCACCACAATTGAATATTTTATTATTTCATATAATGAATCTCCTAAAAATAAACTAGATATCCGCTTCAATTTGATTGGATGTTTTCAGATTAGATTATTTGGATAGAAAATTGAATTTTCAAATGTCATTCCTTAGGTTTGATCATATCAAACTCCTAATTTGAGTTATTAGTAAATAAAGTTTTAGATGAGTTATTTTGTGTATGAAATTCATTTCCTCGAAGAACTCAAAATAAGAATGTTAGATTAATTAGCTTATTTTGATAACTTTTTCTAAGTTATTTTACACATTCAGTTCTAATAACCTCCACCATTAACTAATATACTATAGATTGTGTGTATAAATAACTAATACACTTTGCCAGTCAAAGTAATGCAGTTCTTTATCTTCCATATGCTAACTGCCAAATATTTCATCTTTCTATTTATTCATATGACATGTTGGTTCCTAGTTTTAGTGTAAACAATATCTTTATATAAAACTGAAACCATGAAACTAAAGACAAAACAAAATAAAGATAATTGTTGATTTTTTTTAGTAAGAGAAACTTTCCATGATTAATTGGCACTACTACAAATCTTGGAAGACATAGCCTCTACTCCCCTCTAACATCATATTAGCAAACAAAAAAAAAGAGGCATACATGAAAAGAATCATAATCTAAAACTAATCTTATGTTAGCTAATATGTATACAAGTAAATTCCTTTGCTTGAAGTGCCATACTGTAACACCCCTATTTTTCACTACTAAAAAATTTCGTTAAAACAAGTTGTCGAAGTAGAAAACACTTAAAAAAATGGGTTATTACCACCATATCTGACATAGGATAGACGTATGCTGCCTATCCCATATCAGATACAAGACTAAACCAACTAAATACCAAAAATAACAGAGTGACACAAATAACGATTTGATTAAACAACTCTAAAAGAGTTTACATCACACGATCGTATGGATTTTGATCAAATTGTTACAAAATACATAATAATAAAGACAGGATTACAAAACATAAGTTTGGGCATGATACCCAAATCAAAATCATGGTCCGCCATGGATCCCACCAAAACCTTTCATATGTCCTTTCTCACAAGCCCTGATCCATTTGAGGTAGGCCCTTAACTGACCATCCACAAAAACTTGCACATTGTCCTCTACTCATAGGAATGCATAGGTGATAGAGTAAATGGTCACATCAGTACACTACATATTTATTAAGCTAAGTTGTTCCCTCAATATACATAAGCACACTAATTTATCATTCATGAACATAATGTATGACATGCATCATGGTAAGACCATATATATAAGTAAGAGTTCATAAAACATGTTATTATATATAATTTCAGCACAGTAGGGAACATCACGCTTAAGAATTATAACACTTTCAAATAGACGCTTTCATAATCAATAGTGGAGAGTGGTCAAATAACCCTTAGGGTTATTTCCATTTTTGCCATCCATTATCCATATAAGAGATAGACCAATCAACTTAATTAATATTCCATTTCATAACCAATTAGTCAAGGCATACACCAGCTTTATTCATTTTTGTCATTCATACCATTGCTTCCATTCTTTAATCAATCATCCATCATCCATTTGGTTACCATTCATAATTAGCAACTAGTATTTAACACCATATTTTATTATCATTGATCGATGGACTGTGCACAACTCCATGATCTCACATACCATGGAATTCTATCCAAAAGGAACATAAAATCCAAGCTTAAGCTAACCACCTAGGTAACCAAACCCTTTAGTATCAATACCCCCATCATTAGTGTCTAGAGTAGGTGAGGCATTATGACCTCTCAGGGATCCTGCTTGAAGGTAAAGCCTGAAGGAACCAAAAACATCCAAAGGTAGACTAGCCTCTGGTATCTAATCAAGGACTAAGTAACCAAGAACCAGACCCATATATGATTAGTATTTTATCCATAAAGATGGGTGATCATATAAGGGCCATATAAAGCAAGCAAGTAAACTTTCCATATTAATTCATTTTAATCTTTTTCTTTCCATTTTTCCCAACAATGTGGGTTTACCATTTATCCTTGGCCAATGTTATTCATATCCACCATTATATTCAATTCTAGCCCAATCTCTCTTCCATTACTCTTTTATCAATTAGTCTCACCTATCAAAAAATGAGATACCCATTTAATCCTTCCATTACACATAAGATATACCATAACCCATGATCTATTTTTCTCTTTTAATTAGGCACATAGTCCATGATAAAATATATTTTTTATCCATTTAATAACCATGATATAATATCGATCATAGTGTCAAAGTATAACCAAGCTCAAAAGAAGCAAAATACACAAACTAGTCAAACTAATCGATTGATTTAGCCCAACTAGTTGATCAGTTTAGGTCGACTAGTTGATTAGTTTGACTAAACCAAACTAGGATTTCCTTAAACCAATTAATCTATCTGGAAAAACTAGTCAATTGTTCATAGATCAGTCTACTGGTTTTGTCAAACCAGTCGATGGGTTTAAGTAGAGGACAAGACTAAAGTCTCTATAGGTGTACCAGTCAATGGGTTGGGTTAACTAGTCAACTGTTTGAGGAACCAATCAATCGATTTGACCTGACCAATCGATTGGTCTACCCTAACACAACATCAAACCATAAATTTCATGCAGATTCTTTCATATAAATCATTTTTAGTCAGGTTAAAACATGTATCAACATCAACTAACATATTTCCAACCAAATTAACATGTATTCCTCATCATAATATCATCATAGCCTACTTTAATCCGTTTTCATACTTTTTACTCAAATCATGTCATATAGGCATGCATATTATAAATACAACAACATTTCTTCATGCCAACATGCGTCAATCAACCAACGATATCACCTATCATGCAGGAACACATACTAAAAACTTTAACAACAAGACTAACTTATTTGATACAGGTAAAATCCTCTTAAAAATAGAAATTCATACTGAGTAAATTCTCATCTTAAAAACCTTAAAAATCAAAGTCTCAAACTTAGAAAATATACCAAAATCTTATAAATTAGAAGAGAATAGGAACATACCAAATCAATGCTAAAATAGAGAAAAGGTTAGCTGAACTACTTAACCTTTTCTAAGAATCTAACTCTACCTTGCTTGAGAATTAAAACAAGAAAGTGCTACAGATAGGATCAAAAGAGTGTGTAGAAGTAGATTAACAAGGGTCGAAGGTGGTGGAAAGAGAGGGAAAGTAAGACTTTAGGGGGTTCAGTAGTTGAAAGAAAGGTGAATTGAAGGGATATGATGTGGTTTTTATCAAAGTAACAGAAGGTTGGATCAAAATTTGTATTAGAAGCTTTCACCCAGGATCTAATGCAAAAGAAATGAAGTAAATTTATGGATTATAGGTGAAGAACTTGAGGATACAAGTTGAAGGATGTTCGATAGATTTTTAAACCTTCAAATGTGTTGAATTGAAGATATGTTTGAGGAAGGATTAATCCCGAATTTTCCTTGCTCAATGTAGACCCAAAAGGGAGGATTAGACTTTATCTAACTTTGCTCAAAGTTTGATCAAAAAATTATCATTCAATAATCTGCACAATTATGCGCAGAAGGAAGGCTTATATAGGAGAAGGAAGGCTCAGTGGTGAGCTAGCTTAACCAGCTGAGTATCCTTAATTAATCCAGCCCATTAATCATGGTTGAATTAAGCCCATATTAGCCTTAATCCAAAGCATAATATCATTGGTTAAATGATACTAAGGATTAATATTACAAAGCTATACAATTGACTAAGATACATTCATAGCTTACATAAAATACACTTAGGGTTAGGGTTTACAACAAGTTTATACAAATAATGAATATCATCACTTTATCTCTTGTTGTAATGTATCATCCCATGTATGTCATAGCCTTGCATGATTTGGAATACTTATACACATCAATGTGTATGAACATCATCTTTTTGCAAATATGTAACATACCTACAAGAATAACTTGAATGGTTTTCAATGTCAAGCATATAAGAATTATCAAGAATATTTAACATGATAGGCTCCAACATTAAGACAGCTAAATCATCTTCCTTACCTTGAGGATTAGTATGAACATAACAATCATTATGTTCATTAGATGCTCCTGCATCAGGATGGTTGGGGCTATTTATAGATAACTAATCGAAATAAATTATTGAGGGTTCAGAGATCAACTCAAAACCTTACCATTTTACTACTTGAATTCGATAAGAATAGAAGAATTTTTCTAGGATTTGTTGACCTCTTCCCCAAAGCTCAAATAGTATCTTTGGAAAATTTAGGTCAATTAGGCTAGTGTGGAAGGACTCTTTTAGCTGCGTAGAATTATACTTGAGATCGAAGTATTCGATCATAGAATTGTGTAGAAGAGAGAGGAGGCAGAAGAAAATTATTGAGGTAATCTTTCCCCTTTTGTGTCCTAATCGACCTCCTGATTAAATTGAGGTAATATTTTGGGTTAAATGCATCATAAAAATGGTTAGGAATGTCACAATCTTTCATGGGTTGGTAAGGTTTCAATTTAGTGTAAGGGGTTCTTTATAAAAAATAAAACTCCATAACATGACCATCTCGACAAACCAGTCGATCAGAAAAGATCAATTTAGGTCTATTAGTTGACTTTTCATCCACCAATTGATCAGTTTTCCATAACTAGTTGATTGGTTTAGTCAAGGAACCTAATTTGGCCAAAATGACAAACTGGTCTATTGATTCATGGAACCAGTCGATGGATTTGCCTGTAAAACTCAATAAACTTCATTTTCCAACACAATTTTAAATTAAATTTTATCCATAGTCAAATCATAACATCCAATAAAAATGAAAGGTTCAAATTTTGATAATATTTCTTATTATTAAATTATACAAAAGTGTGGGGTATTACTCATACAATCTAAGAATTATTCCAAAATAAGGAGGAAAAAGAATGGTCTCAATCAATTCCTTAGCGTTCACCATAATATTTTATCTCAAGAGATTTAGGTGGTCATGTATCAACCCATATACCCCTCCCTGTTTCCTTTGCAATTGTGATAAAGTGTACCTATAAGCAATTAATAGTGTAGTAATGCTCCTAGAACATGAATTACAATGTGCATGACTCATGCCTTCTCAAAAATTTATTTTTTCCTCTATTTCAATGTGAATCACATTACCTATGCTATTTAATAACTCCAATTTGATTCCCTCTAAGAAGATTGTTTTTCAAGTAACATGACTTAGGTTGAGCCCCACTATAATAATGTTACATGTGGAAATAACCAAGGTATATACCAACTAAACAAATCGTTTGTGGCACTAATTTTAAATTTTGAGTTGCAATTATGAATCATTCCTTCTCAAAGTTGAAAGTATTATAAAATTTTAGTGATTAGAAAGTATGCATTCAATTAAGAGTCATTTTTTTGTTAGATGACTTCTCAAATGTTGAGACTTATTTGGTACGTTGATTATAAGCTTTTGTGGGAGTCACACTTTCTGACACAAATATTTAAGTTTGGATGAAGATTAGTGTGATTGTAGTTGAAGTAGGATTGGAGGCTATCTAATTTGGAAGAATAAATGAAGCGATTTAATAAAAATAATTCAACAAGAACTCAAAGAACTGAACTTTGGACATCTCCTGTCTAAAATTACTCCAATTAGTCTTAGAAAGGATTATTTAATCACAACGAGAGAATTAATCAAGTGAATTAATTGTATTAGATTTCAATATGTCAACCACCAACATGATATAATATTTCAACACCATGTATATATATAGGTATAGAACATTGCTAATTAGCGCACTAATTTAGCCATATGACACACAAAAGGCCTCTTAGAGCATAAAATAATATTAATAATGTATTTATATCCTATGTAATACATGAAAAAACAAATAATACTAATAATAAAGTAAGTTAAGTAGTACATGAAAACAATAACGTGAATTCTAGTCAAAATAATGATATTGACTTGAAAGGTTGACTAAGTCTTATTGACTTGACTTTCATGCACAATAGCTTCCTTTGTAAAAGCTTGTAACATGTATCATCAAGGTATCTTGAATTTTTATATGTATTTATCTTCTTCCTACAAATATATTACATACCTATAATAATGACTTAAAGTAATATCATCAAGGTTAATCATAGTATTATTATCAAAGACACATAATTTGATCAGTTTTATAATCAAGTATGCCAAATTATTATCATCTTGAGGATCATTTATGGATACTCCTGCATCATTCTCCCTAAACTAAGAGGAATTTTTCCTCAAATTGAAATCACTAAAACAAGGAGATAAATAACCCACATTAAAGGTCCTTAAAACACCGCCATATGATTTAGGAAGTTAAAGTTCGTAAGCATTTTCTTCAAATTTTCCAAGGACTATAAATGGTCCATTTGATCTTGACATTAGGTTATGTTTCCTTATGTTTGGAAATCATTCTTTATGTAAATATTGTAACCACACTAAAACATCAAGATAAAACACCTATTGAATATGATGATTATTAGTTTTTTTTTTGATATTTTTCATTAGCTCATTCTATGTTACCATTAACTTGTTGGTAAATATTTTGGAAGAACTCAACTCGTTCCTTAAAATCATAGTTTTTAATTTCACCTTTCTTTAAGGGTACCATATATATTGATATATAAGGATTCAATCTGTACACAATTTTAGATGGATTCAAACATATAGTACTTGAAGGAATTCTATTATAAGCAAACACTTCATAAGCTAACTTAATATCCCAATATCTAGTACTTTTATTTACCAACTCTCTTAAAAAAGTTCCAAAAGTATGATTAATAGATTTAGTTTGTCCATCAGTTTGTGGTTGATGTAAAGTACTAAATAATATCTTTGTGCCTAACATGTGCCACAATTTTTTTCAAAAGTAGATAAGAAACTTGAAATCCCTATCTGAAACAATACTTTTAGGTATTCCATGTAGTCTCATAATTTTCTTCAAATACAATTCAGCGACATATATAGCGTCATTAGTTTTATTGCATGTAATAAAATGAGCCATTTTATAAAATCTATCTACTACGACCAAAATAGAACATTTACCTTTTTGTATTCTAGGAAACCCTAAGATAAAGTTCATATTAACTCCTTCCCATGGTTGACTAGACATAAGTAATGGTGTATATAGAAATTTGAAACTTTTACTCTTTTTTATAATTAACACATCAATTTACTATAATTTTTACACCTTTTATCATGCATGGTCAATAGAAATTTTCTTGTAATATTTATAATGTTTTCTTAGTACCAAAATAGCTTATAATAGCTCCTTCATATACTTCTTTGATAAGTAAATCCCTTATACTTGACCTCGATATACAAACTCCATTAAGTTTAAAAAAATCCATTTTTAATGTATAATTACCATGGTTTCCATTTTCTTTGCATGCCTAATATTCTTCATGAAAATTTTAATCATTATGATACAATTCTTTTAGCATTTAAAATCTTAACAATATAGCATCCAATATGATAAGTAATACAAATATTCTATAAATAATTTTCAATTCCTTAGATTCCTATGGATTAAATCTACTCGCAAATTGATTAGGTAAAGTGATGGAGGATCATCCTCCTCATATGATAATAATAATCTATTCATAAATTTTTCTAAGTTATGAGAATAAAACTCTCTTTACTTAGACTAAAATATAAGCTAGATTATAAGGAGTCATGCAAGCCATGCAGTAACAATTAAAATCCATCAACTCACCACATTTTATTGGTTTCATTATTTCTTGATATGGATAAAAAAATGGCTTGAAAAACCATGCAAATCTTAGCCAAACAACCAGCTAGCAACCCGCTATTGAGCACCTCTTTTTTGAGACTCAAAGCATGCATCCCTTCCTTTTTTTATAGAATATTCTTGGGGTTAAGTTTGGTGATTTATATGATCTTAATTAGCATTAATTAAGGGGATTTAATAGCCTAAATAGAAGCCATAGTAGTCGGCCAATGGGAGCTTGGGGATGGGTTATTTTTCCATTTAGTTAATCATAAGCATAAGTAATGTACTAGTTTCCCTTTCTCTTATAATTTATGTTTCCTAAGTCCTAATTATTAGCTTGTAAAATTAATGTAACAAATATTGCATGGGAAAAGGGTTGTGGAGGCTAGAAATATCAACATTGATGCTGATTGTTTGAGTCATAATTAGCATACATTAGAGTAGAGTTTGGTTAATTTAAACCCTTATGGTTACCTAAAGGTTTGTTGTAATTTTCTCAACTTCTTACACTGTCATATGGGTGTAAAGAAGAATGAAAGGAGGCATCCTTTGAGTATTTTGTAAACCAAAGTGTCGAGTTCCATTCTTCAATGAACTTAGTGCATGGTTTTTTGTATTTTTAAAAATATTACAATCTTTATCTTAAGAGTCGATACCTTAAGTAGTAATTGTAAGTATTTGATTTCAAGGGTTATTTGAATATAAAAACCTTTTTCCCATCTCACCGTATCTTATATTTTCTCTCTTCTTGGAGCTGATCCTTAGTTCCATCATCAACTCTTAGTAGGACCTAATTTGTCTAGCAATTTATGCATTAAATTGGTATCAAAGCTCAATATTGATAAAGTTGGCTCTTTTTTTTACTCTCTCAAGTTTCTGCACCTTTCCCCTAATTTTTCTAGCCATTTTGACCCTATTCCATATCTATTTTCAGCACCCTACCCCCACTTAAACCACCATAAACCCCCCATTTTTTCACAAAAAAAAATTCAATTACAAACCACCCTAGCATTGAGCACCACATAATTTTTCTTCCATTTTTTTGGCCAATGTTCATATAACCCTACCACCATTTAAACCACCATACCACATCCCCATTCAAACCAAAAACTACCAAAAGATCCCACCATTCGATCACCACCCCCATTTGCACACTTGTTTCACTTTTTCCTTTCCAAACCACCATGGAGAATCAATAAGCTCCCAGAGGTTTGAATCTCGAAGAAGCACACAAATTTAGAATATATGGGGCTATATAGGCCCTACAAGAAGAAGTTAGGAGAGTGATATGCATTTTGGAATCACTTGCACCAAATGCTAGCATTCCTTACTCATAAAGAGTTCCATCACCTCATATGGAAAGGGAGGAGCTGGACCTAGAGGAAGAAGCTAGTAATTTTAGCTCTTTTTATAATGCATCACCAAGGTTCCAATAGAGGAGAATACATTCTAGAAGGGAGTCTTCTCATAATAACAAAATAGAAATTCCAGATATTGATGGGTCATATAATCCAAAAGAATTTTTAGATTAGGATTTAAGGTGTAATACGATGTTTGAAGCCAAATCTTATGATAAGAATTCTTTCAAGGTAGCAATCCTTAAGATAAAAGGGCATGCTTCCTTGTGTTAGGAAAAATTGGTACACTTAAGGGAGAGAAAAGGAAAGTCCAAGGTGAGAAGATGGACAAAAATGAAAAAAATTGATGAGGGAGAGGTTTTTACCACCTTCTTACACCAAAGATCTTTATAATAAAATGTACTCTTTGAGATAAGGGTTTATGAGTGTAGAATATTACATTAAGGATCTTGGAAAGCTAATTATAAGACTAGGTTTAGAGGAGGTGGAGGAAAACACAATGTCATGATTCTTAGGAGGCTTAAGAAGTGACAATTGTTAGGAAGGTGGAGCTTTACAAATATTACACCCTAGATGAATTGTTTCATCTAACCATTAAGGTGGAAAGGCATAAAAAAGAAAAGAGGCACTTGAAGCTTGGCATGGTGAATATGAGCTAAAACCCTCAAAGGGAGACACATACACTGCTATGAAAATGGGAAATAACAACAACACATGAATAATAGTGTTTATGAAACTGTTGCTAAAAGTGTGAAAATTTATGCACAGGATCATTGAGGTAGTTTTGATAACTATTATAGGTAAAAACTGTTATTATTACCTCTAAAATAAAATTTCAAATGGATTATTTAATAACAGTTCTTAAAAGAACCGTTGTTTTAACAATGGTTCTTGTAAGAACCATTACTAAATCCATAATCCTTCCATCTCTTATTTTCTTTTAGGTATTATTTTAATGCCAAAAATTTTCATGCCTCTTTCTATCTCTTATGTGAGCTCCTTCCCTCTCTTACCTCCTTTTCTTATGCACTATGCACCACCACTCCTCCTCCTCTCTACTCTGGGCAATGCCGCTGATGTTCTCACCCTCTTAGTGACCGTTTGCTAGTGTAGGAGTTGAACACTACTACTGCAAAGGCTATTGCATGTCCTACTCTTTCCCCAACAACCAATTAGTCATTGTTTTTCTGTCATGTTCCTAAGTGCTTGTCACCGCTTCTCTTGGTTTCCACCTCTTCTTCTCGTACATATGATTTTGTTCTTCCCTTATACTTTTATTATATATAAATGAATGCATGTTGAAAAATGTTATAGTTTGTTGTAGAACAATGTTGTTGCTTATTGTTGAATGTGTTGGTGAAAAATGTTGATGTTTGTTGTTGAATGTGTCGGTGCTATTAACGTGAATGTATTGGCCTATCCTTATATATATATGTGTGTGTGTGTGTGTGTGTGTGTCATTATAGTGCTTAATTACCAAGAGAAATAAAATACTTAAAAATATTATCAAAGTCACTTGTGAAAACTATATATATATATGTTAGGAAATGCCATATAATTAAATGAAAATATATTTACATATGGACATCATTAAATACAAATTTCAATTAAAGTTACATATTAATAATTTTTATTTGATGAGGATTAAAAATACGTAGAAAATAATAAAGAAATAAAAGTGAATAATTAAATTAGCCAAAATTGAATGGGAGTTTGGAAACTAGAATATACTGAGTGTTTTCTAACTAAAATTTATTAATTGGAATGTACTTTCACATGAAAGATACATTTTATAGCGTATTGTCAAATCAATTTATTTAAAATAGCTTAATGGGAAAAATTAGAGAAATCTAGACATAATTGGGTAAAAAAATCAAATTTTCATATATCAACCACATACACTATAATTAACCATTTCAAATCACTCGTACAACACATATATATACACATAATTCAACCACTAATTCTTCTTATCATAAATTAATTCATATAAAATAAAAGTTAGGGTTTAAGTAATATTATGCCACATAAAAATTTGTGAATCAAAGAGAATGAGGATTAGTGGAACTTTTTCAGAGGATGAGGACCACTCCATGATGTTTATCTAGGCTCGTGGTGGCCAGTGGTGGTGTCGGTGCTAGATCAGGGTTGGGTAACCTAATTCACTCGCTTACTTGCACTAGATAGTTGATGCACTGCTTGTGTGTTTCCACCATCGATAATGAGTTGAAAAAGTAGTAGTATGGTGGAGCGATGGGTGAGGTGGTGTGGTGGTGGTGAACAAAGTAGAGAAGAGGAGTAGGGAGGAGGTAGGTCTAGGGGCTGAAGTTACATGTAGGAAAGGAAGAGAAAGGAAAAGAAAGAGAGATAAGAGAAAAGAAAATAGCGAGATAAAAGAAGAAAAGTGGAGGGAGGAGGATGATCAATCATTCTTTTTATTCAAATGCATATACACATAAGAGGGTATTAAACATCTAAAAATATTAATGGATGGTTTTATCTAAAACTCATTTAATAAAAAATCAATTTGTAAAGATCCAAAGATGTAAAATCAATATAAAATATTTTTATAGGATGTCAGAAAAGCTTTCATGAGAAAATACCAATGAGTGTGAGGCTTTTTATTACTCATGGAAATAAATAATATGATATAGAAAAATATCAAAACTATCTAGAACATATTTAAACATAATTCTAAGGATCTAGGATTAATTTAAACTAATTTTGAAAAAAGGTCTTCTGTAAGTAAAAAGGAAAAATTGGAAGAAAATTAATTTCAGTAAGAAAGTCATAAATAAGTTATGTAAATATTTCTAATTTAAAATTTTTCAAAGAACTTAACAACCTAATAAAAACAAATAATTTCAGATATAAAAATATTTTTTACAGATAAAAATTATTAAAATAGTTTTACTATTTTAAAGGGGATTTTATAGTTTAAACATTTTATTTTATTAGCAAAATAGAACTCCTAAATAAATTCATAAGCACATGCCGAAGCCATAATCGAAAAAAAAAAATTTAAAACATTAAAAATAAAAATGATATGAATATAGTAAAATTATGGTTGTGAATGAACTTATCTAGAATGACATGCAATAACAATGGTTAAATAAATTCTAATGTGAATTCAAAAATATCAATAAAACAACCAAAACAAATCAAAATTAGAATAATTAAATGTTTTCATCAAATCACATTAATAAAATAATTAAATTTAATAAAATTAAATTTCAAAACTTCGAGATACTACAATAAAAATCAATTTCATCATTGGTTGTTCAAATCTAAGGTAAGATCACATAAACCCTAACTCTCTTATTGACTCAACTTGTCTGAATTTGACTCAATCTAAGGCTTAATTAGGGTTTTATTTATACATCACTAGACATTTAGCTTAAGGTGCATTTTTCTTACATTTTGCATCAATTGTGACAATTTATTACCTCAAGGCTTCCACATTTTTCTCTAATTTTGACTTTGAATTCTTGTGTTGCCATGAATAAAGGAAAAACCACTTTTTAAGAACCATTTAAGAGGGAAATTCTCTTATCCTTAAAAAATGGGACTGTACTCAAGCAAGTCATCCAACTCAGATGACCATTCAAATTGAGAATCCCTCTACTTCACTACATTCCTTTACATCCCAAACATCCTCTCCTTCATTTTTCTTATTCTTCTTCTTCTTCATTAGAAGAGGCTAAACACCCATTTGAGCCTCCCTTTATGGCCACTAATCATTCATCATCCATAGGAGCATCCACTCTCTCTTCCACTAGATTAGCAAGAGCCACTGAGTCATGCCCTCACTCTACGTACTTCTTTCACGCCGTAGATCACCAGCAACACTTGATCAAATCATTCCATACAAAGAAAATCCACCCAGTAAAGTGTAGTGTCTCTATATCATGCACCATGCAGCTCAAACTTCCTTATATCTAGTCCTTTTCTAATCTCTATCTGCTTCCTTTCTTCACTCTTTGCAATCCAATCATCTATAACTTAGTTTTCCTCTTCTATACAAATATTATTGTTAATGTTATGTGACTCACTATTACCACTCACGTATTAGGCATTTCAATAGTGATGGATTAGGCCAAAAAAGATATAATATTAGGAATAGAGGATAATATAGCCACTGGCATGACATACACAGAGTAACTGTAGACTAGGCTTCCCAAGTATATTCTTTTCGGCACACATCATTTCCACTTTGTATATGGTGGGAATACTAACTCATATTACCTACCACCCTTCAAAAGGGTGTGTCACTATTTGGTATGCTTTATTCTTTTCCCAAAGGTAGATTCAAGGGTTAACATGACCTTGAAGGATTAATATGGTGCTAACCACATTATATCCTCTCCTCCCATACATTTTAGGGTTTATATCGTCCACCACATGTCTTGCACAACTAGCCACAACCAAAGATCTCTTGGTTATGGCTTATTGATTATGAGAATTCTTTGCGACTGTAGATTTAAGATGAATATTTTATAGCTAACCCACTTTGCCTATTGAATGGGCTCAACATTCTAGCTACCATCACCTTCCAACGGATGGTGTATTACCTCATTACTAGAAGCCCTAATTATAACCAATAATTATGTATAATAGTTATAATAATTATTTTATTATACTTGAAAATAAATATATTTGTTAATATGTGTAACATTATTACAACATATAAGTTGTAAAATTTAATTAGGTTAAACTATATTAAATGGTTCTTTTTAATTCTTAAACCTAGGTTGGGTCATAACTAGTACATCTTTCGTCAAATAAACCTAGTTCGGTAATTAAATCCCACTAGATATTTTAGTGTAAATCTTTACCTATTTTTATTCTAACCTATCCCTAACCTATGCTAGATTTTTCCCTCACCATCACTGTATCGTATTTACCCTTGTACATTATCTACGACCCGTCACCTCATTACTATGCACCATACCTCCCATCTCCCCTTATTTTTCTCTCCTAGTTTTGATCCTCATTATATTACATGAAACCCCCTTCTTATACACTTCCTATACTCCTCTACATGTGAAAAAAACTATCAAACCCTTATATAGAAAACCCTACCTCTTTGAAGATCCCTTGCACACTAAACTCTTTATTTCTCCCTATTACTACTCCTTTACTTTCACCACTTTTATTTACTGCAACACCAATCACTGCCAGCCTCCCTACGGTACCACTAGCCACCTACAATGAATTCCCATGCCCAACATTGGCCATCCATGTGATGGCTCCCCCATTAACAATGCAAGAAACCCCCAACCTCCCCTTCCTTGTGCACCTTATTCCTGTTCCTTTACCTTTGGCTCTCCCCACAAAAAAAACACACGATTGCCTCCCATTCCTACCCTTCCTCCCCTCCACCTTAGGAAATTCCTTCAACATCTAACCCCATCCTGCACCTTAACCCACCGAAGCCTGACCCTTTACCTTTGGCCATTTTGGCCAAAGCTCCCCCTTTTACATACTCCTATTATAACCAAAACTTCCCTCCCTTCTTCGACCTCTTTTACATCTCTGCTTCTCCATTTACTACAGTTTTCCCTACCATTTCTCCCCTACATACGCTGACATATTTTTTTGTGGCAACCTCCCTAACAAAGGAACACAACACCGTTGTTCTTCCCTCATTCTTGACCACACCCTTGAAGCTTCCCTCTCTTGTTGCTCAACTTTCCTTAGCTTTCCCCTTGCTTAATCCATTGGTTAGTAGCCCTAAATTATTTCAATAATTGTTGGTTATTATTATGTAATATTATATGCTAGTATATTTGTGTGTTTGGATATTAAATTACTAGGTATTCCTTGAGATATTTGGAGAAGAACTCTATTGTATAAGCTTTGGTTTGGTAAATATAATTACTCATAGGATGGCAAAAAATTATGTGTGATAATGCTAGGAACTTTTATACATACAATCATGCTAGGGATTATGATTTTCAAGTATTTTCTTATGCATGATAGAGAGATAGTAGGTTGAAATAATGGCATGCATGGTTAACGATAATTAAACTGTATGTATGGTAATAGCCAAATGTTTTACATCCCTATGTTTGAAATTTTGTTAGATATTCCATTATTATCATGTAATGACTCAAATCCCATTGTATACTCCTTATGAATGCTCATAATGGGAGTAGGGTTATGATAGTTCATATGGACATGTATGCAAGAGATTAGGATTAGCATATGATAAATTCTATTTTGCATGACCTAGGATTAGAGATATGATTCTATATGTACTATTATAATAATATGCTTATTTAAATGATTTTTCATTCTTTAAATGTGTACATGTATGTTACATGAAGGATGTGGTATATGATAGTCGCATGATTAGGGTTATGGTGGGCACAACCCACTAAATGTATGAAAAGTGAAAAATACATTTAATTAATGAAATCCAAGGATTACCTACGTGCTAAAACAATGTAAAATATAGACAAATCTCTCATAATGATAATGTTTTGATACAAAAAATGAGTAAAATGTGGAAACTAGGGTTTTGAAGGCTATTTTGATAATCTTGACCTAATGTATCATTTACAAATAAAAAATACAAGTATGGCCTTATACTTTAGATAGGTTTACCTTAGCCTTGACTTGGCTTGACATAGATCTATGACCTTAGGGTTTAACTAAATAAATGAAAATAAAAGGGAAAATGGTTAAGTATGGAAAATGAAAAGTCCTATATTGTATGTGACTTATGTGATCACCTCATAAGATATTAATACTTAAAGTAAAAGACCTCGATTTGAGAATGATTTCTCTCTAGGGGTTTCTACCTTAAAGGTAAGGTGTTAGCCCTCATTTTTGGCTCACTAGTGTGCCACTATGTCTTATATTTTAAGGCCCTACTTTATTCTATAGGCGATCTACGTACCCTATAAAGAGTATCAATACTTTAGGACTAAGTGAACGAGGTTGGGAAGATATTATGTTGCTTTTGGGTATTAGTATGACAAGATATACCATTGTGTCCCTCAGTTCGAGATAAGGGTATTGTGTTGCTTTCTGGCACCAATATGACTAGGCGTATCGTTGTGTCTTTGGGTTGATTTATCTCTCATGCGTAAGGAAGTAAAATGGAAATGTTGTGTAATAAAAGAAATGGATTGTTGGTTCGGTAGTCGCCACAATGCCCTACTTTGGTGTATGGTTGATTTTTTTTTGGTAGTCACTTTAATGCCCCACCTTAGTATTTTTTTTAGATTTTTGTCTTAGTATATACCTTAGTGCCCTACCATTATGATTGGAAAATATTTAACTAATCAATTATGACTTTAAAATTTGAAATGATGAGAAGTGGATTGGTATGTTTTGGTGTTAAGTTGAGACTTAGACCATGATATATATTTTCTCCATGTGTATTGTTTGTACAATTCATTCCTTGTGCTTAAGTACACTTTTCATTTGTTACGTGACCATGTGAAATGTGGGTATGCTGCCTCTTGTGAGGTACTGTATTTACTCAGTACAAGAAAGTTGTACTAACACTAATTTTATAGATAAGTATGTGAGGGCCATGGAATGATATGAAGGTGATACGCACGGGTAAGACGAGTGGAATCCTTGGGAAGAGGTTCCATTTTTATAATTGGCCTTTGGATTTAAGAGTTAGGACAAACTAAAGTTCTACCTTCGGATGCTAGTTTTTGTTACAAGTGGTTTTTCTTTGGACTCTTATGTCCCTTACTTTACTTTGGTTATACTTTATTTTAGCCTTAGCATTTAGCATAATAAAGGCGAGGAGCCAAACTTATGCTAAGTGTTGCAGTAACACCCAGTAATTTAGTAGTTAATGCTTTCGCAAAAATAAAAAAATATTGAACTATTATAATGGGGTATTAGATGAGTGATGATGGAAAACCCCTTGAGTTTGCAATAAAGGTCCATGCCTCTCTTCTTAGTAGAGGTCACATCTCTACCTCATTTAGGCCACAATCTCTATATACTGAGAGAGATGATATTCTACCACCATTAGATAAACCTATGGCTCCAGGTGACATTCCTTTCACCTTTAGAGCTGTCTCCTTATTTGCAACAACACCTTCCACATCTATTATTGTAACCCACTTCCCGAGCACCTCCCACACCTACTATTTTAGATTGTATGACACTCGCTAGTGCCCATGAGATACTTCTAAGTGTAGTTGCAACGTTGATCATCATGGAGAGACATCAGTGTGTATCAGAGACTAATTTGCATTTAATTCATTCCCAAATTCAACCATTCTTTGTGCCACACCATCAAGAAAGCATGGACATATATCCAAATAATTATTTTATTCATGAGGCCCATGACCTTACTTTCCATCTACTAATCTAGATGATTTCATTGCTTCTCCCCTCGATCTAGTTCTTAACAAGTATCTTACTGATGCTACTTTGATTTTTTGTGTAGATATTGAGATACTTGACTTTGAGGATACCAAGAGCGAGAAATTAGCCACACTATCTACACCATTGATCACTACTTTAGCTGTTCCACCCCGCCCACACACCTCTCACCTGCGATTGTGATATTATTATGTATCTAATTTTCTTTTAGCATAGATGTGGCACATTCTTTAGGCTTGTAATTTTCTATAAGAACTCTATCTCTTGTTTTACTGAATTCTTATGATTAATGAGATATTGAGTTTTCTTGTATGTCTTGTGTATCACTTCTATTTGCATATTTTGATCATTTTTCACTAGTCTCTTCTTTTATGCTATCAAATATAAGATTTCTACTTATGTGTCACTATAGGGGGAGTCTTTCTCATCTTTACTTTTCCTTACCCCTTCTATGCACCATAATTAAGAGAAGAATGATTATCAATAAAACCATATCGCTATTCAAAATCTAAAAAGGAGAACCTTTTGCATCTTAATTTTTTATTTATAATTTTCATTCTATCAAAATCTATTCACACCCTCTAGGGTTATTTCACTGAGAAATGGAGAAAACCTTGGATGAGTATTAGGCTGAGACAGAAAGGTTGGGTAAATAAGCTGCTAAAAAATATTTTGTTAAGAATAGAAAAATAGATAATATTCAAGAAAATTTATCTGAGGTAAAGCAAGTATTCAAGGAGTGGCACTAAGACATAAGTGAGCATATAGAGAAGGTACTTGCTGATGCCAAACTAAGGCATCCTGGTGAAGCTATAGACAAATATTTGGTAATAAAAGAATTTGTACATTATGAAAAAAATAGCTTCAATCTTACTAGTATGGTTATGATGCCTTTATAGTATATGCCTAATTTAAGATATTGGCTAAGCGTGGTCAATTAAAGAAGCCCAATGGATAACCATATGCAAATGATTCCTAGGAAAAACTCCATCCTTTTCTTTTGATTTTTTTTATCAATGTAATTTGTACATTTCTTCTTCATATATAATATGACTTCCCCCCTTTTGCATTTCTTTCTTCACATATAATTTTCCACTAATGTTGACATGGAAATATAGTTAGGACAAGAAGATCAGAAGACCATAAAACCAAAATCCCAAAATAACTAAAATTCACACACTTTGAATCTCTATTATATTTTTGTTATAACAAACCAAATTAGGTCTGTTCCATTTTCCATTGGTTGAGTAGAAAGAATGGGCCAACCAAATCCCTCAACATTAAGCTCAGTGGTATCAACGGTTAAGGAATGTACCATGAAAGCCCTGGCTTAGCTAAGCTAAAGGCTTTTAGGTGCGCCATAATGACTTAGGGTCCTTGGTCCCTCAACCAAGGATGATCCTTAATAGCCTTAGACTGAGTGAGAGTGCATTGGTCTTTCTTCTCATTAGGTGTGCCCCTTGGGCTTAGTGAGTTAAAGCAAGAGTAGTACCCCCAAAATTTACTACTTAAAACTTTTATTTTTGTAGAAGATTTAATTATAAAATAGTGACTGTTATCGCTACACGTAACGTAAGTCTAATTATCTCACCTTCTTTATGTTGAGTGCTAGGGCTAAAATAAGTTAGATCTAAACTAAAATAATGGAAATAAAGGGAAAATAATATAGGTAAAAGTTATGAATAAACATCATGTGTATAATAATATTAATCAAAATACAATAAGGGACATAGGACTTCAAGGGAAAAACCAAATAGAATGAAAGATAGCACCTGAAGGTATAACACCGGTTTACCTTAACTCTTAAACATAAAAGTCCCTAGAATACAGACTTCTTCTGAGGATCCCTAGGTCCTTGGTATGCTAAGGTACCTTATACTGCTCTAGGGTCCACACAATCATCTGTAAATGTAGTATCAATACAATTTTCTTATACTCATAAAATCACAACACCTCATAAGAGGTAGCATGCTCACTTTGCACATTATCACACAATAATCTAGAAAAACATGCACAGAGTATGAACAATATGTAGTAATAATATATGACACTCATGGGATAATAGAAATACACTTTACATACAATACATGTATAATCTTCCACAACCAACACTTATCTATCTTAAACACACAAATAACCATATGATAATCCATAACCAAGTAATGTAGAGTGCTAAGGCTCAACTAACCAACCCAATAAATTTTAAAATAATTCAAAAAGAGCATTGCTAACCCAGATATGTATAAAGTACTTTGGTCATATTGGCATATGAGGTAACACAATACCGTACTAAAGAATCTATTAAATTGATATGTATCAATCATAGGCAGGCATAAAGGTAACTACCAAACTAATAATCAAACATATTACTAATAACTGTATGCCCTAATTATTTCTATTTTTAGTAATTAAGGGGATGCAAGATGATAACCTTAGAGACATATAAAGTACACTAGTTATATTAGTGCATAAAGAAACATGTACCCTCCCAATCATACAATCTGGAGACGTATACAGTACATCAGTCACACTAGTGCACTCATGGAAACACAATAACCTATAACATAGGTTACCTAGTTCTTAAGCATTAATACCCTCTATAGGTCCTATAGATCACTTATAAAGCATAATAGGGCTTTACTAGGGCACTAAGGCACACTAGTAAAACTAAATTCAAAATGAGGACTCATACATCGTCTCTAGGGTAGATAATACTAGAAGTAAACAATTATTTAATCTCAAGGTCTTCCATTTTAAATATTAGTATTTTGTGGGGGTTATCACAACTATCATATATTGCACAACAATTACCATTTCTATATTTAGCCATTATTCCTTTATTTTTAATTATTCAAGTTAAATCTAAAGTCAATATTCTAAGTTAAAATCAAAGTTGGCTTTAAGGTTAACCTATCAATATAATAACACTATATGATGTCTAAATATTCACACTAGGTGCATTAGGTCAAAAATGACCAAACTACCCTTACAACTCTATTTACACCCTTTTAAACCAATTTCAAACCAAAATCTATAAAAATGAAAAATTTCCATGAGAAGGTTAAAATAAAATAATTTAAAACATTTTTAGCATGTAGAAAAATTCTAAGGTTTAGCGATTAATTATATTTTCTATTTTTATGTATTTCAAAACTTATGTGTAAAATCCCAAACCATACATTTCTAATGTGTCATATATTCCATGTAACACAAGGATATTTATTTATATTTTGATTTGAAATTTCATATAATGATTAATATCATGATACATGCGAGAAATAATTTCTAGCACTAGAGTATGTGAATAGTAATTATTGTGATTTAACATTACTCATACATATATGCTATCATGTTGCGTATATATCAACCCTAACATTCAATAATAATTAGGGAAATATTAGAATAGAAAAACATAATGACTTAACATGGCCACATAAAATAATAAAACCTGAGCCATACATACATTAATCTTGTTACATATTTCACATACATATGTCTTATATTTAACAATTAATCAAATGTATATGCTAACCATTTAAGGTCATGTTATCATATTTTCACACATTTCCATAATACTTGCATATGGTAACACCCTAGCATGATTATATTTCTAAATGGCATATCATTATCACATTCAAATTCTATTATCTTATGAGTGATTAAATTTACCTAAACCTAAGCTATACAAAAGCACAAAAGTTGTTTCCTCCACGACACATTAAGGGATACCTAAGCAATCAATACCCCAAAACACTTATGTTAGTATTAAAAATAACATGAAGATAAATAAAATTAACCAAAACCAACTTGAAGAAAGAAACAGAAAATAACTAAGGCAAAGGAAGAGTACATAAGGCTATAACACTATAAGGATACAACAATAGGAGAAACTCATCCTATAAGAGTGGTTTAGCTTCACTCACTCATTTTGGGAAAGGAGGATATGAATTGAAAGCTCATAGATCATAAATTTGAGTGGCAACATACTCTCACATAGGAAAGGGGAGGTAACAACACTTGTTCATGTAGCCAATGGTAGAGTTATTGTGTTGGTTCACACATGGAAGTGTAGGTTGCATGGATGTCTCATGCAACTAAAGGGGTTTAACGTGGAAAAATAAAGTGTTAAGAGAAGGGTAGAGTGATTTGTGTATCTTCTACACATAAGTTTTGAAACAACAAAAGGAGATGTTGGGGTTGTTATGGATGGAAGCTTGGGAGGATGGGTAGAAATGTAAAAATCAATAATCTAGTTTTTGGTGGATAACAAACAATAATGAGGAAGGAAATGGCATTTATATATATAAGGTAACATAGGAAAGGTTCAAGTCGAGATGGGTTGGCAAATTTTAGTCTAACACATAACAAGAATGGAGTAATAGAGGCATGTATAGGGGGATAAACTGAAAAGAAAACATATGAAAGGTGGACTGTGTAGAATAATGAAATCACATTAGAATTAAGGGCTCTAGGTATGGAAACCAAACCAAAGAAAAATATAAGATAAGCAGAACTAAGGTTTTTTGGTAAAATAGATACAAGTTAGGATCCAAACTAGGGTTAAAATTAATAACCCACATTCTACTAAGTTTAACCTAATTAAGTTTATATATAATTTTTCATATTAATAAAAATAATAATAGTGATAATAATACACTCAACCCTACAATAGATACCATAATAATTACACATAATTATCAGTTTATAATTAGGATTTCTAAAAATAAGGTATTACAAGTTTGTATTTCATCTCACTTAGTGTGCCTGTCTTCAAATATGGCCTCATTAAGGGCTTATGTATTGAGCCTTGGGCTTAGCGCATATCACCAAGTATGACTATCTTCACTGCTAAATGGTTTATTTGGGAGAGGGTTTATGTATTGAGCCTTGGGATTAGCAAACATTTTTTTTAAGATTTTTTCATCTCACCAATTATGAGAATTTTTTATGCTTGAAAATCTTGGTGAGAGTTTATAGATACAGATTAGTCGACAACCTCTTTTTGAGAAGAGTTATAGCTTTCACAATTGCCTCTTTGTAAGAGGGCTTATGTATTGAAATTTTACCAATGGCCTCTTTATTTGATAGCTTAGATATTGAACTTCTACCAGAAACCTCTTTCTTAGAGGATTTATATATACAAATCCAACCTTGTGCTATTCTCAAACATATTTACTACTAAATTTTTGTTTTTAACAAATTAATAAACAATAAAATTTTATTCCTTTTCTTTCATTATTAGATCAATCAAAGTAATTGGATTTAAATATGACAAGGATCATCATTAAGTTAAAATAAATCAATATTATAAATAATACTTTCTCAAATGTTTTTCATTCCAAGTATTCTTCATTTATCTCCCATCTTCATCATCTAATATGAAGGTGCCCGGCCCTACTTGTTCTATAATGTGATATGGGCCTTCCTACTTAGGTGATACTTTGTCAAGATGGTCATTGCATGGGAACTCAACTTTCCATAACGCCTAGTACCCCACTTTTAGATGTGTAAGCTTAATTTTTTTATTGTATTATTTACCTACTTTTTTTCTATATTTAGCAATTCACATTTGAATTGCATATCTTCAATCCTTAAGCAATTCTTTCTCAATTTTCAAGATCATTTCGTTGTTTTTCAAATCATATTGGATAATTCTATATGATCTTCCTTCTATTTTCACTAGTATAACTACTTCAACTCCAAAATCCAAACAAAAAGGTTTTTCACCTATTAGTTTTTTTTAACAGTTGTCTTGACAACCATAATATTCATGGAAGCTCATCTATGCATCCTCGATTGACCCTATTTAGTTAGTGTCTCCGCGCTCCTAATATTTACCTATTTTAACATTTAGCCTAATTATTACACTTAGTTAATACCAATGAGGAGTCCAATCTTTTTAGTCCAAGAGTTTTCATGAAATTGAATTTTTAGTATACTTTACCTATGCATGAACCATTAAAGTAAATTAATAGTTAATTAACCATATTTCACAAAACTTTCTATATTTATTATTAACAAAATACTAGCCATTATCTATTATAATTGCTTATGGTACTCTACATTAGCAGATAATATTTTTCTAGAAAATATTTATTGTCCGCTTTTTAGTTTTCTAAGTTAGAGCCTTTGGTGCTCCAAATTTGTAAAATAATCAATAGCAACAATGATAAATATTTTTTAACCTATACCTATGATAAATAGGTTAGTTTGAAAAATAAAATATAAATTTATTAATATGATTGAAAAAATTTATTTGAAATATCATCATTAATAGGGCTAAGTGGTAAAAATATTGACCCCCATACAACAAACGACCATAGACTTACTATTGGTTACATCTATGAAGTAGGGGCATTTTGTGGCAGGGTGAGTTTTTGACATAATTAATATTGATATACTATAATTTTAGTAGCATAATAAACTATTTTTCAATAGTAACCTTGGCATGGAGCTTTTGCAAGAAAGATTTGGCATCTTGGTGTAAACTGCATATTCTTGTGTGGAATTCATCTAGTACTTTCTATTTCACTGCTCAAGGTATACATTTTAGCATTGACATAGTTTGTGAATACTCGTATAGCTCTACATTAGCCATAAATTATTTTCAAGTCCTTCTTATTAGCTCAAATGCTTTGTTTTCATCTGTTGAGTGCTAGATATTATATAAGTTCCTTCATTTATTCATCCAACACCAATATTTCTACAATCTTATATTGTTCCCTTGAGAATTACTCATATTATTTGACCTCAATATCATACATTATACTTTAATTGACTTATTTAATGAAGAGGTATATGCCAATGCTAATTTAGCAAGAGCATCAACCATTAGATTAACTTCTCTTAGTACTAGAGTTATTTCAACAAAAGAAAAATGTTTCATTGCTTTTATAAGCTTCCTTAGATATTTTTACATGCTAAGCTCTCTAAATTAATATTGTTCATTGTATTTCCCAAAAACTAATGTTAAGCTACTTTATAGCTTAATATGGTATATCTTTAAGCCATGAACTATCCTAAGACTAGCTAAAGTAACTTTATATCCAGATTTATTGTTCGTAGTAGCAAAGCCAAACATCAATGCATAATTAATTTCTATACCATTCAGGTCGATTAATACCACACAAGCCATGCCACCTAAACTATTATATGCCCCATCAACATATAGAGTTCATTCTCCTTGTTTCTCTGACACCAATGATCTATTTTGAGAAGCTTCAAATCAATATTCAACATTGAAATCAGCTAGAGCTTGGCCTTTTATTGTAGTTCTTGGACAATACTAAAAGTCATATCTACTCAATTCTTTGACCTAGACCATCATCCACCCTGAATTCTGGGTCAATGCAAGACAAACCTTAGAGGAGTATTAGCTAAAACCAAAATAAAGTGAGAATAAAAATAAGTTTTTAACTTCATTGAGGTAATAAACAGAGAATAAATCATGTTCTCAAAGTTAGAATATTGACACTCAAAATATGTGAGCACCTTACTAGTATAATAGATGGGTATCTATGTCCCTCCCTTAGTATCTTCCATAACAAGAACAAAGGAGAAGACCGATGATGTTGCTATAAGGTATAAAAACATCTCATCTCCTCTTACTAGGGTAGTCAAGGTTGGAAAATTGGACAAGTGAGCCTTTAGATCATCAAAATCTGTTTTTACAATCTTAAGTCCATTGAAAATTATCATTCTCTCATAGATACTTCAAAAAAAAAATTTTGTCTTCTCCTTTAGATAAGAACCTATTTAATGCAGCTAAGTTTCCCATCAGTTGAATACCCTTCTTTCCTGTTAGAGGCTGCATATCTAAGACTATAGTGATCTTTTATTGGATCTATGTCAATGTCCCCATTAGATACCATGTACCTCAAAATTTTATTGGTGATGACTCCAAACACACATTTGGTAGGATTAAACTTTATTCAATACCTTCTTAAAATATTAAAAGCGGAATGGATATCTTATATAAGGGCTTTCTTTCTCTTGCTTTTTACAATCATATCATCCTCGCAAGCCTTTATCAATTTTCCAATCTTTCCCTAAAAGATTTCATTTAACAACCTTTGGAAATTCTCCCTAGCATTCTTTAATTATAATATCATTACTTTATAACAATAAAGTACATTTTCTATAATAAATGTGGTCTTCTCTTGATCAGCATAGACAAGTTTGATTTAATGATATCCAGAGAAGGTAACTATAAAACTTAACCTTTCTTTCTTAGTTTTCCAACTAATTAGTTAGTTAGTCCAAGGAAGTGGGTATTCATATTTACGATATGCTTTGTACAAGTCTATAAAGTTGACACACATTCTCCGCTTTACATTAGGTTTCTTCACTATAGATGGATTAGCTATCTAGTCAGCATATTTTACCTCCTTAATGAAGCTTGAACTGATCAACTTCTCCACCTTTTCTCTTATCACTCTATATTTTTTTTTATCTCTCGCAATTGTCATATTTTGTTTTACAAGTTTGAATCCCTCTCCTATATCAAGTCGATGCTCAATGAGTTTAGGAGGGATTCCCTCTAGAACAAACTCCTTCCAAGTAAAGATATCCTTGTTACTTGTGAGAAAGGCTAGTTGTAATACCCCAAATTTTTAGCTAAACCAAATTCCATGTAATTAATATCGTAACTTAATTATAAACTTGGAAAATTTATCTTTCTATCTTAAACTAACTCCCCAATCCTAAGTTTTATTCTAACTTAAATTTTTTATTTCATATTATTAATACATATCCTAACCTAAATTATTTTAACCTAATCCTAATTTTAAACCCAAAACTAAATTCTTTCCCTTTTCTTTCCCACTTATACGGCTTCCTTTTTTTCTTCTTGCATGAAGACATTCTTTTTCCTCTACCAAAATACCCTATTGTGATCCATATTCCATGGCTTTCACACCCGATCTTCAGTCCCTCACCATCACCCATCCACTCCCTCTTTTTATGTGTTGAAATTCTTGCTTCATCGCTACTCTTCCTCTCCTCTTCCTATGTGAGTATATATGTATATAAGGCACATTTAATACATTGAAACACACTCCTTGTCCCTATATTTTCTATCAAAAAATTTCACCATCATTCAACATTCCTTACTCTTTCTTTCCCTCTCCTTTCCTTCGCTAAAATAGCCCCAAAAACCACCACCATTGAGCTCAATCGAGGCACCCACACCACCACTGACAACTTATGCCATTACCTCACCCCAATCATGGGCAAAACCCACCATTCCTACCCCATACCCTTCGGCATCCTGCACCCAACCCTTTATTTTTCTTTTTCTTCCCTACCATAAGCTAAACTAACTACACTACTCCCCCTACCATTGCCTAAACCAACAGCACTGCACCCCTTCATTCAGGCAAATCAACTGATCCCTACCCCCTCTTTTAGCCTCCCCTATCTTTCCCAACCCCCTTGATTCAACACCTTTTATCGTTGCACCTCCCCTAGAAATTCAGGTTGTGTCGCTGCTAGCCTCCTTTGCTTAGCAACCCACCCAATCCCCTCCTTCCTTGCGTAAAATTTTACTAACCAGTCCTACGAGCAATATTTTTGTTCTTATCTGATCCTTTCACTTTTTATTTCCTTACACCCTTGCTTCATTATGTCATTTAAATTTTAATGATGTTTATGATTATTTCTTAGTTGATTTACCAGAAGTTCAGGAAGAGGCGAGATAGGATAATCATGCTTAGAGGTCGGAGGCTTTTTGGTAAGGATACTAGTCGATATTTGGGGTTTTGTACTAAACGCTTGTATGAATATTTTTATTATCATGTTATGGTTATTTCAGTATTCAATTCATATTGTTGATTATATGATATATTAATATGAAATATATGATAGGAATAAAGTAAGAATAATGAAAGATGTGTTGATATAAGATTTCTATGCTAAGTCATATTTTATGGGTGAAAAAAAAGTGGAAGAGTAATATGGGCATAATAAATTTTGATATGTGGGAAAATAAGTATATTTATTATGTATGTTGGTAAATGGAGGATTTAGAAATAATGATATTGAAGGTATAAGAGTTTTGTAAAATAAGAGCGATTGGCTATCTTTAAAGGCATTTTGGTCAATATAGGTTAATATGAGAAGTTTGGCATTTTAACATGTTAGGTGGATTAAAAGTATTGTAATAAGATTATGTGGGGTGATTGGAGTGATTATGAATGTCATAAGTTTCTCAAAAAGAGAAAATGGTCTAATTCGAGAATAATAACCTTAAAACAGTCATGTTATTATCACATGTGTAAACCGTTAGAGTTAGGCAACAAATTTTAGATATGTCATTAATATGTGTATTTTATGGATTTATGTTGAATTTGGTAATTATTTGAGCCTTATGAAAAAAGTTATGACTTATCTATGAAATTAGAATTTTAAGAGCCTTATACATAGTAACTTTTGAGATAGGGTTATTATCGCATGTGTAAGACTTAGGAGTTTGACCTTGAATATTTGGTATATTATTAACAATGATACTTGAGGAAGATTTGATAGGTAAATTACCAATATGGGGAAAATTTTGCATAAAATTTGAATTTAGGGTTTCTAGGGGGAAATAAGCAACTAAACCTTTGAGAACAGTTTTATTATTTGTATGTTAATGTTTTGCCTACCTTAATTATTTTTTGTACTTACCAGATTAATCATGAATAAGATATTAATCATTTAGAGTAAAAGATCATATGATTTAGGACTGATTGTATATGTTTGTTCCACTAGATGAGAATATTACTCTAGTGCATTCTGTCCCAGGGTTGTACATTGATAATTATTCCACTAGTTAAGAATAGTGACCAAATGCATTTTACCCGAGGTTCTCTATTATTACCGCTCCACTCGTAAGAATTGTGGTAATGAGAGTTTTATCCTATGGTGATTGTTCCACTGGTTAAGAATAATGGAGTCCCTAAACTAAATCTAAAATAAATTTTGAGAATGATCATAATCATTGATAAGATACTAAACACTTATAGTGAAAGACTAAGTGAGTCAGGATCGGTTGTGCCTATTCATTCCACTAGACAAGAATAGTAGCCTGGAACATTTTATCATAGGATTATATATGTTGACAACCATTCCACCGATATATAATAGTGGGGTCCCTAAACTTTACATAAATAAACAAATGGATCATATTATGTTCTAATGATACAAATCTAAAATTAGTAATTATCTTCTATTGATTATTATATCTTGCATGTATGCTACTTTCCGTTGTGAATGCATGCAATTATATGTTTTCCCTATTTTGACTGTATTGTCACCTTAATCAATACATAACATACTGATTATCCTTTTCATAGATGCTACTCATTACTACGAGTAGATAACCCGGATATTTATGTGTAGGTCGATGAGGACCTAGTTGATGAATTTGCAGCTTTTAATGCTTTGTATAGGGCAGAGTAACTTTTTATATTAGGGTTTTTGGGTGTAGAGTCGTGTTATCTGGATGATGTTTTTACCTAGATACCTTTTGGACTCTTTGATCCATGGCACACCCTTTTGTTGTATTATGTTATTGTACCTCAGAGTAAATCTCTAAATTTGTATTTATATTTATAAACCTTTACTCATTTCTATTTACTCTATTATACTCTTAATGGATTTTAGCCTTGTGATTGATGTGATGATGGTATAATAAACTATACTCACATCAATTATGGCTATAACACCCTATTTATTTTTATTATGTTTTTGCTATAAAACAAAAATGTTCTGTAGTAAATTTTAGGGTGTTACACTAGTAGCTCCTCTTTATTAGTTTCATCACCATCCTTTCCTATCATTGCTTTGTCTTCTTCATCCCCTAATTTATTTTCTTCTACTTCTGTAGCAGCTTGAATTCCCTCCCTAAAGGCATTTATATCTTCTAAAAGTAGGATTTTTTATAGTGTTTTTGGCATTTGATTGTCCTAGAGTACCTCGTATTTCAAATTTCTTAGCATTAGTGCATTGTCCTCCAATCACCATGTACTTCTCCCTATTATATATTAATTGAAAATCTCATTAAGGTTCCAACAATAAAAATTCTAGCCTAGTGCTTATTTAGGGACGTTTACCTTATTATCATATTATAAGCTAATGAGCAAACAACTACCACAAAGTCTATTTTTATGGTCTTCAGGACCCTAGCTATCTAACTGTTAAAGTGAAATCTACCATTCCCTTTGATTTTACGATGTTACCCATTTATTTTACTAATGGTGTAGTTTTATTTATCAAATATTTTTCAAGCAATTCTAATTTCTTGTTCACTTCTTTAAACATAACATCAATAGAATCACTTGTGTCTGCTAGGACCCTCTTCAATACACAATTTGTAATTTGCACTTAAATTACCAAGGTATCATCATGATGATTGACTGTATTTGGTCCCTCATCTTTTGTATTGAAAATAACTTCCCATTAATTCATTATTTCTCTTTTTTATCTCATGAAAATCAACTTATCTAATATATATTTTTAGGGTTGCACTACTTGCTTCTAACAAGGAATCTTCTCTTGCAATAGTGTGTATAATTTTCTAAAGTCTCTTCATTTAAGGAGGTGGGGGTAATTGATGGATTGTCTTTGTCTCTTGTTTGGCTAAGGATTTCTATGTATAATGCTTTAAATGACCCTTATGAACCACATGTTCCACCATATCCCTCAATGTACGACATTCATTAGTAGTGTGCTCATACTCCTCATGATATGCATAACACATATGAAGGTTTGTGTGGTTCATGGTTTCTCTAATGGGAAATGAAGTCAGAAAAAGTCTGTCAACCGTTCTCCACATTGTATATATGTTTGAGGCTAGCTACTAAGAGTGTATATATTCTAAAATCTAGCAATTGAAGTCAGTCGAGTAGTTAGTTATAGCATCGACTTCTAACCCACTCAATCTTCATCTAGCATATATACTTATTCGGCCTCTATTTTAGGATTAAGGTTGTATATACTTTTCTGATAGTCGACCACATCACTATAGCCATCTCCTTGACATCTATTCTCTCCTGTACATCATTTCTCAAATAAATGTAAGATTTTTGCTTGGATAAATATAAATTCTCAACTAGCTCTTTGTTAGACACACCTCGAAGTAAAGAAGATCCAATGATGCCATTATCTAACTCATCAATAAGTCAAACCCTTTTGTCAAATCACTTAAAAAATGATTGAATAGATTCTACCGACCTATGGAAAAATCCCATTAAAGATGATGAATCTTTTTTTAACCACTAACATGCATCAAATTGCTCACAAAAATCCATCATGAGTTGGGAAATGGATATTATTGACTCAACCTTAACCTTTTTAAACCACCTCAATGTTGACCCTTTTAAATTTCTCAGGAATGCATTACATAAAGTCTCTTCTCATGTTCCTACTAGTAGTATTGTATTCCTGAAGACATTCAAATGGTCCTCTAGATCTATAAAACCATTGAATGATTAAAAATTAAAAATTCTTATTCTATATGGTGGTGTTTCAGCAATGTCTTTTGTAAAGTATCCATCAGTTATAGCCATCAATGTCATCTTTTTTCTCTTTCATAGTTTCCAAATCTTCTTGTACCCTTTGATTTATCATTCTACCAATAGAATATTCCTCTTCTTTGTTAGTCTAATGACGATCATGTTCTTGATTTTCTTCTTCATCCCTAATGGTTTGATGAGAATCATGTCTTCTAATTTCTTCTTTAGTTATTCTAGTCCTGTGTCCATCATGACTTATTTTTGGACCTAAATGTCTCTCTCTCCTATCTCATCTAGGAGGGCTTACAAACTCTTGATGTCTACCACTCCTAGCCCTCTTGGAGAGGGTTTCTTCAATCGACTCTCCTTTTTCTTCTTGAATGTTGGTATTACACAACCTAGTCCTTAGCTCCTTCTCTGGGAGGTCTAGAGCCTCTACTAGAGTTTCTTGTGGAGTGGGTTGCTAAGGTATATCATGACAATGTTGATCAATGAGGTACATCATCTAGTTGAGGGTTTATGCCAAAGGGGCTAGCATGTCTGCTACCATTTCTTGAATGGCCATAAGGAGTGCAGTTTTAATAGCTTTTAATTGAGAGATAATAACTAAATTATCCTCCTTAGAAAGTCACTAGTACACAAATCAAATCATTTAGAAGGTTGGATGGGATGCATAGTTTTTTATTCAAGTCCCCACAAGTGGTGCCTGTTATTGTTGGTGATTTGTGAACTGAGGGGTTTGTAACATATTAAAGGGGGAGCCAAGTAACTAAAGAGTTTTGAGGGAAAAATTCACAGGATCATTCTAAAGCGAGAGAGTTATATTACAAATACCATATCCTTAAAATGAGTACAATGCCCTATATATGTAACAGCTTGTGTCAATACGACCAAGCGAGGGTTACCTTGGAGTGCTTTCAGATTGATCGATTAGCTCCAAAAATCAACACGAACTCTTTCAATGTGCTTTTTCCTCACTCATATAATTCTTGAAAATTTTTCAAAAATTTTCTAAAACTTCCTAAGTGGGTCACCCATCCTAAAAATTGCTCCACAACCAGCATTCTTAACTATGAAGTTCTTAGGATGAATCGCAAAAAAAAAATGGCATTTCATGTTGATATAAGAAGCCATATCAATCCTTATAAAACTTCACTCTATTTTTAAGGTATTACATTCACCCTCACTAAAAGAATTCAATGTCCTCGTTGTAGCTAGACCACTAACTATCTCAATATAGTTTAGCTCAAGAATTATTTCATTAGGCAATTGACTAGCTCATCCAAGTTCAGCTCATGGTCTTAACATTGCTTTGATAACATTTGAAACACCTCAACTCGATACGGCCACAAAGGGGATTACCTTGGAGTGCTTTTAGATTGATTGGTTGATTCCACAAATAAACATGAGTCCTTTTTACTCACTCAGTCCTCACTCATGTGCTTTCTGATAAATATTTAGAAAATTATCAAAACTTTCTAAGAGATACACCCATCCTAAAAGTTACTTCGTGGCTAGCGTGATTAATTGTAGAACTCTTAAGATGGTATCACTAAAAGGATGGTATACCATATTGATATAAGTAGCCATATCAATCCTTATAACACCCTACTCAATTTTGGGGGTATTATAATATAGGGGTAGAACAAGAAAGGAGAAGAAGGAGAAAATCATATATATTTGAGGACATCAAACCATACCTACTATGCATAAAAGACCAGCTCAGTATGTAATACCTATAATTTGAGGGGAGTGTTATAAGGATTAATACAACTACTTATGTCAATATGGTATACCATAATTTTGGTGATTCCATACTAAAAAATCTAAAGTTAAGCGCACTAGCCGTTAAGAAATTTTTAGGATGGGTGACTCTCCTTGAAATTTTTTGAAATTTTCTAAAAATTTATTGGAAAGCATGTGAGTTATAAGCAAGTGTGTTAAAAAGACTCGTGTCAATATGTAGGGTCAGCCGATCAATCCAAAAGTACTTTAAAGTGTCCCCTATAGGGTTGTATCTACTTAGGGCATTACAAATGGTATTAGAGCAAAACCATGATCATGAGTTGAACATGGATGAGAAACTTTGCTGCCTAGCAGGACAATTCTTAGGATAAGCTGATTGAGATAATTAGTGGTTGAAGCATAGCGAGAAAAATGCATTCTTTGAATGGTGGTGAATTTAATACCCCATATTTGAGGGAATTGTTACAATGATTGATATGGCTACTTATATCAAAATGGTATGCCATCTTTTTGGTAGGACTCTACAATTAATCATGCTGGCAGTGGAGTAATTTTTAAGATGGGTGACCCCCTTGAAAAGTTTAGAAAATTTTCTAAAATTTTCTTGGGAAGTACATAAGTGAGGACAAAGCACATTGAAAGGAATCATGTTGATTTGTGAAACCCGCCAATCCATCCAAAATCACTCAAAAATGGCCCCCGTTATAAAGTATGGAACCAAGAAGAAACCAAAAGAGACAATCATATCCTAGACTTTTTGGGTTGGTCATTGTTCTTTGAGTCGACACCCCTTAGGCCTAATAATAGTAGTTTGAAAAATACCTATATCAATTATAATATATGGTTAAACCATCTTTAAAAAAAGCATGCTTCTTCTATGATAAAAGAGTTGTAAAATTACAGTCATACAGAATATAGTTTATATTTTAATAATTATGTTACATATTTTAATTTTTAGAGGCCTTACTTATTTTTTGTGTTATTTAAACTTAGGGCCTCCAAAATATTTTGAACGGCCGACCTTGGATTTTAACATCAACAACTAAGTCATAACCTCTTATGTTTTTATGGTTGATATGTATTTAACTTAAATATATAAAAAGAATGAAAGGGGAATTGAATCAATACAATTCACACTTCCTATCCGAAAACATTGAAACCAATAGATTCCATTTTGAATAAGAAAGAGCACCTCTAGTTCTAGTTAGGAGTCATGTCATTTAAGAAAAATGAAGAATTCACAAACTTCGTTTAGAAAAAGACAAGCCTCATTTGATTAAGGAGAAACAACCCATTCCAATAAATTTTGGCATTCTTGGAGACAACTAGATTTTGTCGAAGCCATATAACCCATATAATAGTAATTGTAGTAGTAAACCCTCTAGGTGTATTTCTTTAAACCCTCATTTGTCGATTTCTATCTCATGTCCTCGGTTGTATCTTCTAACGTATATCAGGATGAATATATAGAGGCTTGATAAAAGGCAGTATCATAACTAACAAAATATTCTAGTGGCTTGTTAGTTGAAGCAGGTTCCCTTTTTGCTCTTGATCCTTGATTTAAATCTCACTGGTATCATATATGTTATGATTTTATTAAATAATATTATAATTATTAAACATTATCATAATAATGACGATAAATATAATAAAAGTTATATAATTATTTTTATTATTAGTAGTAGAAGTAGTAGTAGTAGTAGTAGTAGTAGTAGTAGTTCTAGCTATTATTGTAACAGACCATGTGTAGTTATTTGGAACGTTTTTGGGATTGATAACTAACCTCACATTTTAATATGAACTATTTCAAGGTTTTTTTTTATCAACTCACATACTTTTTGAAAAAAATTCTAGAATGTTATTTATCTTTAAATTGATTCAAGTCAAACACGTCTAACTGTATAATGATAGATTTTTCAAAAAGAAGGTATATATTATTGATAAATGTAATCTTATCAATGTTCTTAAGTTGTCAACATCTACCACTAATTTGGATTATTACAATTATAATTCTAATGACAATTATTAATCACTAAATATTATAATTATAATAAAAATTATTAATTGTACTTTTATTTTACTCTAATGTTTATTCTCATATAATCTAACGCCTATACTTTACTTTGCTGATGTCTTTGCTTTTTAGTCTGACATATATTCTCTTACAATCTAATGTCTATTCTCTTAGAACCTAATGTTTATTTATTTATTTATTTATTTATTTATAATATGATGTCTATCCTTCACTTTGCTGATGCATGCTTAATCCTTTCTCCTATGCTGTCTTAAATTTTCATCGCACCAGTTGATCATAAAAAATAGAATTATCTCAAGAGTTAAAAAAAGAAGAAGTAAGAGGCAGAAGACTCCAAGGAGTCAACTCACCACCTTCATTATTTTAATAGACACATGTTTCAACATAACTGTGTTTATTTATTTAGTTCTGCGCTACTTTATTGCAAATGTATGTCATTTATGTTCATCCTGTAAAATGCACCGAGTGTATGATATAGTTTGCACTCATTCAAATACCAGGGTCCGTACAAAAAAAAAAAAAAAAACTTTCATAGAAGTAGCTGTCATCGCTATAGACACCCTTACCGACAATAATCCTACGCAGATGATCGTAGTGAAGGAACAAATAAGAGACTCTCTTTTATATTATTATCATTATAAAGCTGATAGGAGGACAATAAACTAGGCAATAATTACTTAATTAGGACGAGCATACGTTTCTAAGAGAACAAACTAAGTGAGCAACTCAACTTGATTGCATGCGTACCAGCTGACCTCGTCATATATGAATTATGTCTTCCACTCAAGAGCCCTTCCCCCCCCCCCCGGGGATTATTAAGATGCATAGCGCAGCTTTATTTGGCGAACGATTTTTTTTTAAATTTAATTATTTTCTTAATTGGCGTGATCCATTTTTTTTATTATAAAGGTATTTAATTATCTTTACTATTTATCACAATTTTCTGTCAAAATATTTTTAACAAAAGAAAAACTTATTAAAAAGTATATCAAAAAAGATATCATTATATATCAAGTCTTTTCGGCTTTTATTTCAACACTTCAGTTGCCTTATAGGGCATGCGTGGCAATGATTAATTAACACCAACCAGATGTCAAGAATCTTCCAGCCTTGCTTTTGCTAATATTTTCTAAGTCGTCCTAATAATTAATTACTCACGATGATAAAATAAACTTCTCGGAGACCCTTGTCAGGATTGCATAAAATAGTAGGGTTATTAACCGGTGATGTAGGGAAGGGCCGGAAGGATACTATGCATATATTTCGGTCAAAATAGAAAGCAATTATAATACGTATGTGAAGACTAGCTCGCTAGCTAGCTAGCAAATAGAAGGCTGAGCGTATATATATCAGAAGATCACGATGCTTGGAGCGACCAATGAGGGGACTATAAGAAGCATCTTATGAATGAGACATATAATGTCATGATCTAATTCAATCTAATATATTATACATATAATCACCAATTTAATATAATTTATGCTTTTTTTAATTAGTTTTTCTCAAAATACTTGCAGAAAGTCTCCCCCTCCCCTATAGGGGTACTAATCATCATTGTACATTGTCATTAATATAATTCGGTTTTCATTTTTGACCATTTCTCCACGAGGACTGAATAAATAGGGGTGGATATGGTTGGATTGGTTTGCTTTTGGCTTAAACCAAATCAAACTATATCTTTTTGGTTTCAAACAAATTTCAAACCAAATCGAACCATATTTCAAGTAATCCAAGCCAAACAATATTAGCGGTTTACCGAATTAGTTTGGTTCAGTTTATAGTTTTCTCATCTTGAATATCAAAATTTAATCACTTAACTTAAAAGATATTCATTGAATGATAAATCCCTTCAAGCAAAGGGGATATACAATTTAAATAACAGAAAATCTAATATTTTAAAAGTGTATCTTGAATGAAAGAAAAAGTGAAAACAAGACCAGATATAATTTGATTGCTATAAAAAAATCCAAAATCTTTGTAGATAGAACCAATCATTACTTTCCAACCGTGGAATGAATGGATTCCGATACATAAATGAGTTAATAAAATAATAGAAAATGCTTTGATTGTGTCACTTAAGTTTTATATAAACTCCTAAATCTAAGACTTAAGAATAAAAAGTTCATTATTGCACAGAATAGAATAACCACTTAGAATAATAAAACAAATTGTATTCGTCAAGAAATGCAAAATTATATGAATAAAATCCCCATTGTAAATCTTGATCAATTGAATTGTTTCTTTGTGGATTCCTATATTAAGTTTTTGTAAATATATCTTTGGGTATTCCTTTATCATTTTGTTTGATAGGAGTAGCTCCTCTAATTATTTAAATTTTTCTAGGACATTCTTTTCTTAAATATCATTCAAGAAAGTTTTAGATTGTTTAGTAACCCAAAATTCTAGATTTTTTATGAAATGAGAGAGATATCCACAAAGATAAAAAAGACTATAGTTGTAATAAATAGAAGGGGAATAATTTTTTTCTTTTTTGACATATTTTTCATCTATAAATTCAATTGTTAATGAACCAATTATATTCGTTGACTCTATGTGATCAAAATTTTATATAAAGCATGGGTTCTATTACAAGGTATTAAATCTATGAAGCTATTCTTTTCTTTGTCATTCAGTGATGAATCATTCCTTGATAGTTTGGAAGAATGTTGAAATAATTAAAAAAATTGAAAAAAGAAATAATAAAAACATCTTTTTCAAATACTTGAATTGGTCAAATTCGAAACAAAATTTTCCTTTCAACATGTACCTCAAAAACCTACTTCAAGTATTGAGAATTCGAGAAAAATAATATAAAACTATCAAAATATCAAATATTTTGAAAAAAAAAATGAATTGGCTACCCATAGCACAAAATTTTAAAAAAATGGAGAGAACTTTATGAATGTGATAATTAAAAATGGGTGTCAAAACAATGCAAAAATTGGAGTTTTTTTTACCCCCAACTGAGAATGAGAAACTAGTTCTTCATCAATTCATTTAACAAAACTTCAATTAGTACATGCAATAAATAGGCCAATTCAATAGCATTTTGTTCAATTTCTCGTAGAGTTAAATTCTTATAAGTACGAATCAATGTTATAGCCCTTCTAGATGAAGGACACGATGAGTAGAAATATCATCTCTAGGTTCTATTCTTATCGATTGAATATCTTTTATAAATAATCATAGGAAGATGCGGTAATTGTTTTTCCCAAGAAATCCCCCCAAAAAATACATATTCTAACTTCTTCTCTATCAAATAGATCATAGCCACTACCTATGTTCCTTATAAGTTGAGTGAGTAATATTCTTACAAAAATCTACTAATTTGTTAACTAAAAATGTCATTTAATGTACTAATATATATATATATATATATATATATATATATATATATATATATATATATATATATATATATATATATATATAGAGAGAGAGAGAGAGAGAGAGTGGTTTATTAATCATAATTTAAAATTTAAAATTGTAACCAAACCTTTTAAAACCATACTATATTTAGTCTTATGAGTAGGTTCAAACAAAAACCATCGTTGATCAAAAGTTCAAAACCCAATTGAGTTCCTCTAGGTGGGTGATCATAACTTTTGAGAACTTTGGCCGGGAAAAAATTGGAAATATATATAAATTAAATATAACCTGAAGATTTTGTGCAATTTAATCTTGTATAATGATAAAACAATTGTACTCATACATTTTTTAAAATTTGAATTATTTTGCAAAAATAAAATTATAATAAACACTACTAAAAATTATATTTTTCACTCTAACAAAATCATATTTTCACTATTTTAAAACAAAATTTTAATTGGACTTTCATCGTTATACTTTAAAACAAATCTCCCTAACACCCCTGATGCCGTGTAAATAGGTCATATCACATGTAAAAAATTAGAGGTCCCTAATATTCCCCCACCCCTTTTTGAGTATAAAGTTCTCCAATTTTTAAGAGACTTTAGACGACTATTTAATTTGTCAATATAATCTGTATTATTTATGATTGTAGACTTTAAATATGCTGAGGTTAACCATAGATAATACTCTTGCTTGGATTGGAGGACGGAGGAGGAGTATAAGAAAGTAAATATGGAATGCTATATTTTTTTGCAATAACTGGGGTGATATAGGAGGAAAAAAAAAACAAGATAGTGAGAATCAACAAATATGCATTCAATAGATAACAATGCTAGTCAAAATGAAGATTGGATTTTGGATCAAGATTCGTAGGGATGATTTTACTTACAGAATTAATTACGTAATTCATAATGTGCAGGCACTACTTCGAGAGAGAGATGTTTTAATGAGTATAATTTTGGTGTTTACCTTGATTTTTCTTTGTCGGTTGTTTAGTTTGACAATACAACTATCAAAAAAAGAAGAAAATTTTCACTTAGGTACCACAACATTTGTAAATACTTTTGATTTAAATAGCATGTATATTAGTTTTTTAGTACAATTATATTAATATTTTTATTCTTAGAGTACCAAAATAATTAACTTTTAATATCACATTTTTTAAAGTTGAGTTAAATATTTTTAAACTTTTGATCACATTTTTAATTATAGTTATTTTGGAACTTTCTATAACACTTTTTGAATTTTATTATATTTTAATATGTTTTTTTTTGAAAAAATATATGAAATAATAAAAAATCAAAAGATTTATAATTTTCTAGTTTAACTTGAAAACATATGTGATATTAAATTATTGTTATTTTATTATTTTGAGAATCTAAGACTAAAAATATTAGTAGAATATTATTAAGGTAAAATAATAATAATTAAAACATAGGATACTTAAATGAATCATTTAAAATGCATACTCATTGTTTAAGTAGAATTATGCTTACTATTATGGTACTTAAGTGAAAATTTTCCTATATAATATAACATTGTATTTTTATAATTATGTTCTTCAATTAATTTTTAATTTTTGCACATGATCACTACGATGTTGGAGATGATCCAAAGCAATAGTAACACTTTATATCTTTGGTTGTAATTAATTATCTATTTTGGTAGCAATAAAATGTCATTTAGTAAAGAAATCTATAAAATTAAAAAATAGGAAAAATGTTCAAAAGGTTTAAAATTTTCTAATGTAACTTGAAAAAAAAATATATTAGGTATTAAAATTTCATCATTTTGACACTCTAAGATTAAAAACATTAGTAGTGTGGTACTAAAGCAAAAAAAAAATGATACTTCAAATGAACTGTTTAAAACACACATGGTAGTTATATAAGTAGACTCATGCTTAATATTATGACACACACGTGTAATTTTTCCTAAATAATATCATTGCAATTTTATAATCAGGTTCTTAATTTGTTTTTTTTGTTTTTTAATTTTAGCTCATGGTCTATATGATGTTTGAGACACCCCATAGTAACATTTTGTATCGTTGGTTGCACACTGATTTTTTATTTTGATAGTAATAAAATTTCCTTAAGTAAAGAGAGAAGGAAAGAAAGAAAATGTCTCTATAAATTGTGTAATTTATGAGATGGCTAAATATTTGTGTCCAAGCCCCAAGTGAAATAAATGGGAGTAAACATAAAGGCATCCTCAAATCCAAGATATATGCATCATTCGCAAACTAAAGAGCCAATATAGAAAGACTAGTACTAAATATCAATTAGTTTTGATGTGTGCGGGATGCTCGGGTCTTTAATAAAAAACAAATATAAATATAATAGCATAAGAAATATATTTATTTTGTTGAGGAAATGTGTGATTATCATTACTCAAGATATTATTTAGCTTTTATATATTTTATTTTAAATGTTCTTTATTATGGAGAATTACATGATATTTTTAGTTTGAAAAAATAAAGCCTGTCCGAGGATGAAACACATAAAAGTTTCAGTACAGTAGTCACAAGTATTAATCAAGGAGGGAATAAATGAAATTAGATACTCTAAGTTCTTAGAAGAGATTGGTGCATGTACGAAAGTTACAAATGAAAGCCGCCCCCCAAGCAATCGGAAAACTAAGATACTTCTGCCCGTTTCGAATCCATGACCACCACCATTTATCACACCGTTTGTATTCTCTACTTCTTTCTAGTATATGAAAAGTTGGTGCTTATATATTATAGTAGGTAGGTACACATAGTAATAATATAATATAATGTTGATCAACAAAATAGGATACTTGTGCCGTAAATTTTTGTTTCCTCTCTCTTGACATTAGTATTTAGGTGGACAATTTTTATTTTTTACTTTTTGTAAAAATATCTCTGATAATGAATTATTTTTTCTGATAAAAAAGAAACTTCTATTATAAAAATTTTTTAGGGCAAACTTTTTCTCTTGCATATTTTTTTATATAGTACTCCCCCATGTAAAAAATTCATTGCATCATTAAAATTTTATATCAAAATAAAATTTATTTTTAAAAAGTCAAAGCCTTTTGTTTATTCTTATCCACACTTTTTTTAATATACAAGCATTAAATACTTTATTATTTTTTAATAAAAAATATAAGTGTAATTTTAAAATTCCTTTTATTACTCTTTTAAAAAATATAGAAATTATCAAAATAATTTAATTTTTAATACAGAGAGTATAAAATTTCAATGGTCCTCGTGGGGCCCAAGAGATGGCCATCAGCATGAAACAAACAAACGCTTTGGTAGATGATCCTTGTATTCTAATGCAGACCGGAACATTATAATGTTTGATTAGGATAATTGTTTAATCACAATGATAATCATAATAAAACTTGCTTAGTCGCCTTGGTCCTGCCTGCCCTACGTCGTCTTTCATTTGCGTTATTTTTATAAATCATGTGGTCTATATGTAAGAAAAAATGAATCATCTGTTGATCGGCCAAATACACTGTCTCTAACCTGCAAAGACGTTATGAACACCCAGGTATGCATCGTGTGCATGATACTGGATGCCGCTAAGGATGCATGTTGCGTACAAATTATATACGCAGCTTAAGAATACGACAGGAGCTGCTTATAATTCAAACTCGGCTCAATAATAAATTACGCAGGCGCAGTAAGTCGGTACGAGTTGGTAAAGGTGAGGAATGACGTCTCCCAGTTAACATGTTCCTCGCAAATTGTTTATCGTTTAGAGCCACACCCCGCAGTCAACATGGTGACGAAAGCAAAGGTTATTCGACGTAATGTTCGTGTTAGATACAATGGTGACCCCTTCACGAGAGACAAGAAATGAAAAGGATGGTCCAGAAACGAGGAAAGAAAATAAATAAATAAACTACAAAAGATTAATTAATGTCTTATATTACTGTTATTTTAGCTAGTGTTATCCCTAAACTACACTCAACTAATATACTACTCAAGCCTTTCCTAGCTACACTCACCTAATAAACTAATTTTCTATGCTTTTGTGAGCCTGGTCCTTTTTTTTGATTAATTGATGTTACATATTCCAGATAAACATAAGGGCTTAATACATAAGAAACACTCTTAAGAAATCAGCGCTTGGATATTATGGACCACCTCCTCTGCTCGATAGGGAAATTCTTTCCTACCATTTCTGATCCAAAACCCAATACGCATATTTATGAGCATGATCATCCGTTTTCTACAAACATCGACCTTTTTAAACACTTTCCTGTTTCTGGAATCCCATATTGTACCTAGGATAGCAAAGAAGGCCGCTTGCCAAATCTCCCCTCTCAAACCTTTGCTGGATACTCCAAACCAAGCCCTAGCGTTGTCTTCCATAGTCTCGGAAGTTACCCAATAATACCCTATCCATTCACAGATCTCGTATCATGCTTTGCCTGTCACAGCACAGTGCAATAAAAGGTGATTGAGCGTCTCCTGCTCAGTATTACACATAGGGCATATGGCGTCTCCTAGATTGAGGATGTTCAACCTAGCTAATCTTTCCTTTGTGTTGAGCTTCTGTTGTACCGCGAACCAAGCTATTAGTTTAAATCTTTGAGGTGCTAGATTTCTCCATATGAGGTGCTCCACTCCCGTGATCCTCTCGTTGCCCGTAGAGCTCTGATATTGCCTCTGGCAGATTGATCTCACTGAATACACTCCAGAGTCCTCATGTTCCCATGCCACTGAGTCATTCTCTTCCTTCCTTAGACCATGCTGGTCAATCATCTCCTTCAACTGTCTTGCCCGAATTTCTTCCCATCCGAAGAACTGCCTTCGCCATCTCAAGTTCCATACCCACCTCGATCCCACCAACACTCCCATCTCTGCCACCTTGCTCTCCTGTTGCTCTGACATCATGAACAATATAGGGAAAATATTCCGCAAAGGGCCTTTCCTTGTCCAATCATCCTGCCAGAATCTTACTTTATTGCCATTCCCAATGATGATCTTCAAACTGGATCTCAACATCGGACTTTTTTTCCCTACTCCCACTATATCAACCCAAGGGGACCACCTTCTTCTAGAGGAATTAATCTCGAAAGACCTTGCATTGACCCCGTTATGTATAGAGGAGATAACTCTCTTCCAAGACGCCCCTTCCACTGTACAAAATCTCCACCACCATTTAAACAGAAGATCATTGTTTCTTAACACTATATCTCCCACCCCTAAGCCCCCTTACTCTTTAGGCTTCTGGATCACACTCCACTTGACTAACGGTATCCCTTTTCTTTCCCCTTGCCCACTCCAGAAGAATCTTCTTTGCATGCTTATGATCTTCTTCACAACCCCCTATGGTACTCTGAAAATACTCATATAATACATTGGTAGGTTGTTCAACACACTTTTTATGAGCACTAGTCTTCCAACTCTTGAAAGAACTCTTGCCTTCCACCCTGCTAACTTCTGTCTTATCCTTTCGATCACCGGTTTCCACGCTTCTTGCTTTCCTGTGTTAGCGCCTAGCGGAAAACCAAGGTAGCTAATAGGGAGAGACCCGACTTTGCACCCCATGATATTTGCCGCTTCCTTCTCTGCTTCCTTGTCGACTCCCAATCCAATAAGGAATGACTTGCTAAAATTAACTTGAAGGCCCGATAATAAGTAAAAGCAATCAACCAGACGCTTCTAATTTCTGATGTTTTCAGCCGATTCACCATAGAAAATCATCGTGTCATCTGCAAACTGGAGATGGGTGACTTCCACACTATCCCTTCCCACCTTGATCCCGTGTAATAAACCCGCTTCCACTCCTCTTTTAATGAGTTGGTTGAATGCTTCTATAGCTAGGACAAACAGGAAGGGTGAAATGGGATCACCCTGTCGTAGTCCTCTACCCATTTTAAACGGGGCAGAAGGCACCCCGTTTACAAGAATCGAGGCTCTTGCCGTAGATATACACTCCTTCACCCACCTTCTGAATGTGGGACCAAAGCCCATAATACCCATTATCCTTTCCACGAACTTCCATTTGATGCTATCATAAGCCTTCTGAAAATTTATCTTGACCATCTGTCCCTTCGACCTATTCTGACCCTTAACCCACTAGACCACCTCATTTGCAATTAGAGCCCTGTCAACTATATTCCTCCCTCCTATGAAAGCTAACTATACTCACCAATTTATCTACCACCTATTTCAACCTAATGGCAAGGATCTTTGCTATCACTTTGTATATGCAACCTACCAAATTGATCGGCCGAAACTGGCTAACTTCCTCTGCATCATCCACTTTAGGGATCAAAGTTATCAATGTCGTATTCAGCTTCACCGGTAGACTACCTGACTGAAAAAAACCCAGCACTGTCTTGGTGAATTCCTCCCCAATAATACCCCACATCTTTCTGATGAACCCCAAATGGTACCCGTCATACCCAGGTGCTTTTGAAGGTTCACAAGACCATACTGCTTTTCTAACATCCTCCCTGCTAGGCATTGCTTCAAGCTCCATGCCTTCCTCTCTTGTCAGTGTCTAGAACCCATCCCCTGAGAGGCAGACTTCTGGTAGATCGGCTTGCCTATATATTTCTTCGAAGTAGTCTGTAATGACCTTCGTCATCTCTGGCTGCTCTACGATGATCTTTCCTTTCTCCACTAGCCTCCTTATGGCCACTTTCTTCTTTCTGATTGCTGCAACTGTATGGAAACATTTTGTATTTCTGTCTCCCTCTTTGAAACCCCTAACCCTAGCCACCTGCATCCAATACGCTTCTTTCCTTCTATGCCACTTCCACAGTTGAGATTGCAAGGCCGCTTTTTTTGCTATTCTCACTTCAATGTTCACTGCATCCGATTCGTGCTCATCGATCTTTTTTACCTCTTCTTCTATCTGACTGATTCTTGATTCAAAGTCTCCAAAGACCTCTTCATTCCACTTCCTAAGTAAGCCCTTCATATCCTTAAATCTTCTCTGATAAGACCTCCCTTCAAGTTTCAACCAGCACTCTCTAACAAAGCCTCAGAATTTTGGATGTGTTAGCCACATATCCCACGTCCTAAATGGTCTCGGCCCAGCTCGTATAATATTGGCACTCAGTCTAATCGGGTTATGATCCGATAGAGATCGACCCAGTCCAATGCAATGAATATCCGAGATCTCTGTAACCCAAAAAGGACTGATCAGAAAACGATCCAACAGACTAGCTGAATTTGCCCGTTGCCAAGAGAACTTCATATTTGAGGGCTTCAAATCCACTAGACCCACCTTATCAATCCACTCATTGAACACACTGACACTGCTCTGGTCCACCCACCCTCCCTTTCGTTCACTTTGATCTCTCACCTCATTGAAATCCCCCATTACTATCAAAGGCCTACTACATTGTTGCGTCTCCTCCCACAACTCCTCCCATAATGCCCTCCTCTCTCGTGGATCTGATGGGCCATAGACAAGGAGAAGCCCACATTCCACTCTTCTGGGCCCCATTCTGCCTTCCACTAGGATACACCTCCTCCCGCTCCTTGACCTAGTAACATCAAAGAACTGGGAATCCCAACTTAGTATTAGGCCTCCACTTCTGCCAACCGCTGTTGTATCTCTCCATTCGATTGACCCATTATTCCATACCCTATTTATCCACGACTCCTCCAAGGAGCTATGTTTTGTCTCAACTAGGCCGCAAATCCAGGGTCTCTCCTTTTTTATCAAATTTTGGATACTCGATACTTTCCCGAATGCACCAATCCCCCGTACGTTCTAGGTGATTATAATCATTAATCACACTGTTATTCCCCTATCATCCTCCCTCCTTTCAAAGCTTCCTACTATTAATCTTCCTCTGGCTTCTTCTCAACCCTACCAATTTCTCCATGCATAACCCTTCCTCCTTAGATGATAAGCCAATCTTCTTCCCCAACTGCCACGTCTGTGTTGCCTCTTCTAAGTCTTCCTCCTCTAATCTTCGTTCTACTACGATCTGCACCCCTCTTCCTCATCCTGTGTGTGTCTAGTGTTAATGTTGATACCACCCACTGCCTCAAAACCTGGGGGAACATCTGCTTCTAATTCTACCAAACTTTCTGTGGCCTTCTTACGTCCTCTTTCGATATCTGGTTCCTTTACTGACCGTAAGCCCTCATTTCCTCCCTCCTTCCTACCCTTTTCCCTCCAAATCTTCACTAACTGCCTCTCTTCTTCTATATCATGATCAACCACTGCAAACACTGTATTAGAGGACTCGACATCCTCCTCCTCTTGTACTCTTGCATGGTTAATCGAGATATTTTTTGGCGAGTTCTTTTTCCTTTCCTCACCCAAATGTATATCCTATGGTAACTCCTCTACATTAATCACCACCCCTTCTCTACGCATTCCCTCCCTTCTACATCTTAAAAATTCATTTACTCCTTTATCTTCCTCCCCTAACTCATTAGCTAAAACCGGTATAATCTCCCTCCTTAAGATTTCTTCATTTTCGAGAGATTTTGCTGTTAGAGACCGCATAGTTCCTATTAAAACCTCCTCTCCCCATTCACTCTGCATCCCCAACACTTCACGGTTTTTTTCCTGTTCCAAGTGTCTCCCTTCGTACTCAGTTGGGAAAATTCCAGCCTTCGCCATTTTCCACGTCTCTGCCCCTTCCTTATTTATCCCGACACTCTACTGCTGCCTTTCTTCATCCGCCTCTCTAACGCGTCGAGCCACTCCCCATTCACTTTCCCCCTACGTGACACCCATTGTTTTGTCCCTTTGCTCACTGACTTGCCCGTTAGTCTCCGCGTTTCCACTCTCAGCCACCACTTCTTCTACTGCAAAGCTTCTTTCCATCATCTCTCAAGATCCTTCTGCTCCTGACAGCCTGGCTCTCTCGTGAACCATTTCCTTTTTCGTCCTTCCATCCATCCCCATCAACCCTGCCCTCTCGTGCCATGCTTCCTGTTTGTCTGCAGAGCCAGAGATGCATGCGTACATGTTGATTCCGTTTGGTTCCATGCTTGACCGCCTGTCGTCGACGTCACCGGTCGATGAAGATTCCGACCACCCCTCCCTATTTTCCTTTCTTCTATTCTGCCATGGAATATACCCCTGTCCTATCTCCTTCGCCATTACCACCACCACGTCGTCGCCCACCTTTAGTTCCACTTCCTCCTGTACTTGCTCCTGCTGCTCTCTGTCAACAAGAACTCTCGTCGCCTCCATAGACAGCCCAAAATCCTCAACTTCCTCCCAAAAAACCCAGGTACCCCACGGTTCTGCAAGGAGCTTCATTACCTCCTCTTTCCACGCCACCATGGGCACCCCTCTTAACTCTATCCATGTTCTCTGTTTGATACATGCATCAGTCGCCTGCGCCCTCCTCACTATCGGGAAACATTCTCTCAGCAGACTCCCTTCCTCCAGCGCCAACCCACAGTCCTCCATTGATTCAAAAGTAATTAGCAACTTGAATCTACCTAAATCATGTACCTTGGTTATGCTCCTCCAATCTTGCATGAGTTTCGGGATGGCTATGTCCAGGACTAGTGGCTGAATGGTTTCAATCACCACACACCTGGTTAGCCATTGTTTCTTTTCTTCCTCCACCTGCTTGCGTACCTCCCTTCTATTCTCCTGCTGCTCGCTTCTTTCCCCGCCTTTGACCACCGCAACGAATGACCTTCCATCCCTCCTTGCATCGGCCCATTTACCTATCCGTAGGTTTCCTCTCCTCATCTCTGGTTTCTTCTCGTTTTCCTGCTGTCCTTGATACCTCCCTCCTCTTGCTTTCTCGAACAAAGCTCTGCGGACATATAACCTAATACCATGCACCTTCATATGGCTGAACCGCCTCACCGCTTCCTCCACCTCTGCCTCACTGCCATACCTTATGAAGCCAAAATGCAGGTTTGATGTTCTTCTTTTCTTCCTACTGATAAACATATCCCTCACCATGCCTACTTCCTCAAAAAGTTGCTTCACTTCCTTCGCCTGTATTCCTTTCGCCAGGTTGTCCACAAATACAGTAAACACCTGGCTGTGTTTTGATGTCTCTTCCAATCTTCAAAATTCTACCAATTAAACATTATACAAATAATACTCTTCTTCGTGGTTGTTTGTATATTTTTTTACCTTGTCTAATTTTGGATTGGGACTAAGGGATAAAAAATGATAATTTTTTTTAAACATTAGGGCTTCCATAATGATAATCTACGGGCGTGTTATTGTTATATACTACATTCAATTTATAATAATAAGTATCATTTTAATAACTTTATTTTTATCCAAGCTAGTTACATTTCCCCGTGCAATGCACGGATGATGTATTAATTATTTATATATTATTATATAAGAGATGAATAGTTTAATAATTTAATTAATATGGAGGAGATGAATAGTTGGTTGTATATGTTCAAGTAATTAATTAATAAAATACTTAATTAATACTTGATTAATATGTATTGTTCGACATATGTGCAACAGATGAATAGTTATATACATTTGTTGCATGTAGGAGATGAATAGTTGTACTGTATTAATGATAGAAGATGAATAGTTATATGAATTTGCTGTTCGCATGAGATGAATAGTTGCATTCATATGTTCATTAGTTTGACGATTCAATTAATATGCAGGAGATGAATAGTTGGTTGCATATGTTCAAGTAATTAATTAAGAAAATACTTGATTAATATGTGTTGTTCGACATATGTGCAGCAGATGAATAGTTATATTTATATATTTAGTAGTTTTACAACTCAATTAATACGCATGAGATGAATAGTTAGCTGCATATTTTTAGATAATTAATTAAGAAAATTCTTGATTAATATGTGTTGTTCAACATATATGCAATAGATGAATATCTCAATTAATACGTAGGAGATAAATATCATTTTGTTATTATGCAACGTAGGAGATGAATAGTTTGACAAATTAAGTAATAAATATCCTCTACCATTATTAAATATAACTTTTTCTAACATATTAGATTATATGCATCGTTTCAGGATTTCAATATAAAATACTAGTTTCTTTTCTAACATATCCTCTACCATTATTAAATATTTATTTTTAGGCTTTCATATTCTCCAACATCGCTCATTAAATATGTGACAATTTATAGGGATATATTAGTCATTTTCTTGTATGTTTTAATTTGTGTGCATGAAGATAAATTGACACTTTATAAAAATTAGAGACAGTGTATAAATAGTGTAATTGCCTAGCTAATTTTTTTATTAGTATACTAATTTAGTTAGATTTCATGAAATTACATTTTCTTAATGTTTTAGGTAGGCTATCATATAAAATCAATAGCATATTCATTATTGTTGATAAGGTTATCTAGTACAATATTCATAACATATTATTGTATTATACAAATAGTTCTATGTTACTTTCTTAATTCAATACTATGGAATTAGTACTACCGATATGTTTTGTAGGATTCCCCTCCGCTTACAAATAGCAGATGAAGCCTCAACATTCAAATTCATGAAGGTTACACACAATATAATGGCCATGTTAATTGAAGCATATACAACATCGATAAGATCAAAGAAAACTACAATTGCTTAAAAGTAGATAGGTCAGATAATTAAATAACTTTTGATCATAGATTTAAGTTCTATATTTTTAATACTTGAATAACTTGATGAAATATTTTATATATATATAAAACACGTACTAGTGGGTTAGATTTAAATAACTCATTAATTTTTTTTGGAAAATAATCACTATCTTGATAATTATGAAGAAATTTATGAAATAATCATATTCATGTGCTATAATCAATTTTTTTTTCTCTAAAAAGTAGTGGTATTTGGTGCAAAATGTGTTTAAATAGGACTAGGATGAGATAACATAGTCATTAGAGGAGTGGGAGAGTAGTTGGGGGGGGGGGTTCAGCATTTAGGTTATATTCTTCTTAGCTTACTTTTATAATTTAATGAAGCACACTAGGTGCACATAGTTGCTTGGAGCACATTTAAGATTGATGACAAACCCCATAGATTAACAAAGGTATTTTCCAGTGTGCTTTTTATTAACTCACACCCATCTCAAAAAACTTCCTAAGAGGTTTCCCTTCCTTAAATTATTCCAAGTCAAACACGCTTAACTGTAACGTTCTTTAAAGATAAGTTTTCCAAAAATAATGTATATCCTATTGATATATGCAATTTTATTGATTATTTTTAGCTTATATAATCCCCACTAATTGGGGAGTATCACATAACACTCCAACCCTACACTAAGGTTACGGGTACTTACTTTGATCACTTTTGAGATCAATTATTAGCCCCACAATCAAACATGAGTCCTTTCAAGAGTGTTTTATCCTTAATCATACACATCTTGGAAAAAATCCTAAGAGATCATCAATCCTTAAATTTTTCCAAGTCAAGTGTGCTAAATTGTGAACTTCTTTTAGGATAAGTTTTCTAAAAAGAAGGTATACCTCGTTGATATAAGTAGTCTTATCAATTCTTTTAAACCTTCACTATACACCACTATTTTAGAGGTGATGTGGAATATAATATAGTAATTATTCTTTCACAATGGAGGATCTTTTTTCTTATTTCTTAGAGTAGAAATGTTGCTCAAAAGTTGATATGCTTGACAATACTCTTCACTTGGGGTTAGATCTACAATAAGACCACTCAATTCTAAAGAGAAATCACTAATTTGTTTCCTAGAGAATATTACCAAAAACTCTCAAGAATACTCGCTTGAAGATAAGGGAAGAATTTAAAAAATTATTCGACTTTATTCCATTTGATGCTATGTAGGTACAAGTCAACATTACATATATATCTACATACACCCATATATCTTAGTTTACCCTTCACTAACAAAGCCCAACCCAACTGGACTTAACTAGTTAGATTAGCCCATTTAATAAAAGAGTTAAACTAATGCACTAGAGGCATATATTATACATATAATCGTCTACAATTCCAAGTTACAAGACATTATAAGGTAAACATATAATATCAAAGCTAAACAAAACTCTAATCAAATTAAGCTTTGTGCCTTGTAGCTTTATCTTCTATGAAACTTTGTAACTCTTTTCTTGTCATTGTCTTGTATACTAGATGTATTTAATGTACTCTTCTTCTTGCAAACAAATATAATACCTTCAAGAATCACTTAATAAAACATTAGTTAAATTAGGGTTGGCATTAGGATTTTTAAGAAAATTTTTAATTAGTACCATCTCCAAGTATGCTAACTCTTGACGTTCAATAGTAGAAGAGTGATATTAAGATTCTCTTGCATCATTCTCCCCTTTGGAAAAAGGATTTTCCCTCAAATTATCATTACTATAGCAAGGAGATAAATCACCAATGTTAACAGTTCTTAAAACTCTCCCATATGATTCAGGTAATTCCAATTCATAAGTGTTATTTCCAAATTTTCTAAAGATCTTAAATAATCCACTGACTTTTGGCATTAGTTTATTTTTCATTAAGTTGGAAATATTTATTTTATTAAATGTGACTAAACCAATTATCTTGGTAAAAACACTTATTTAATTTGATTTTGATATGCTTGAGTTTGGTATTTAGCATCAAATTTTTCATTGTTATTCTTAATTTGCTTATGAAGTTTTGTAAAGAATTCAACCCCTAATTTAGCATCATAATACTTAATATCACCTTTACTACATATCAATAGGAAAATAAGGATTAAACTTCAATTGCACTTGAATGAATTGAACTAGAAGGGCTCCTATTATATGAAAATTTAGCATCGAACATAATAAGTATCAAATATCTTCTCAATAATATATATGCTACCACATTTCATTTACCATCAAAATGTTTGACATAAAACAAGAAGTAATATAAGAAACTAACCCATTTTGAATGCCTAAGATAAATTTTCCTTTTTCCATGTAAATATTTAAAAAAATTCATGTTCTGAATGTAAAACACATGGTTTAGCTCTCAAATAATGGCTCCATGTTTTTAGGCTTCTTAAAATGGCATAAAATTCTTTATCATACGTGGAGTAATTCAACTTGGGCCCATTTAATTTTTTACTAAAGAATGTAATGGCCCATTTTCTTATGAGAGTACACCTTCTATCCCTACCCCCACTAATATCACATGTAACTTCAAATAATTTGTTAACGTTAAGTAAGCTTAATACTAGTGCATTACATAGCTTATCTATCAATGTCTCAAGGGATTTAGTTACATCCTCTCCCCATTTTAATTCACCTTTCTTCATGATATGTATCATTGGTATGATAATAGTTGAGAAGTCCTTGATAAATCGTCTATAGAAACTTGCAAGCCTGTTGAAACTCCTCACCTCATGAATATCTTTGGCCATAAGCCAATCTTGAATAGCTTAAATCTTCATAGGATCCACTTTTATACCTTTTCTAATTACAGTATAACCAAGGAAAAAATACTCGAAAGCATAAACTCACATTTTCCTATTTTTTCTATAGAGTTTAGCTTCCCTTAGTTTATCAAATAATCTCCTTATATAAATAAGATGATCATGCTTATTTTTTTTGTACACAAGTATACCATCTAAGTACACCACAATAAATTTTCCAATAAAAGGATGAAGAACTTCATTCATTAGTCTCATCAATGAATTAGGTGCATCACATAAACTAGAAGGCATCACAATCCATTAATAAAGACCATATTTTGTTTTCATGGCACTTTTCCATTCATCCTCTTCCTTCATCCTTATATGATGATATCCACTCCTTAAATCAATTTTAAAGAATACTTGTGCACCACACAACATATAACATGTCACTAATCCTAGCATATGAAATTAATATTCGATATTTATATTATTCACGCCCCTAGAGTCAATACACATGTACCACATACCATCATTTTTGTAATAAGTAATGTAGGTACACACCATGAGTTCTTTCTCTCTTTCACATATATTTTCCTATAAGTTCTTGTATTTATTTCTATAATTCCTTAACCTCTTATAGATTACATCTATATGCAAGTCAATTAGGTAAAGACACACCAGGCATTAAGTATATACCATGTTATATTCCTTTTCTAGGCAGTAATCTATGTGGTAAGTCATCAGAAAATACAGCATTATACTCACCAATAAGCTTATTTAATCGAGGATTACTATCATTTTTCTCCCCTTGTAGGGATTCTTTGATAATAAAATCTTATTAACTATCTTCTTATTTTATAGACTCTATCATAGCCTTTTCATACAAAAACAAATTCTTTTGGTTTTCAACTATGCTATCACTATCACACTTAGAAGATTTAAGTTTGTGCTTTTTCTATAATTATCACTATAAGAAAATGGTGGGTTTGCAATGACAAAAGTCATTAGAAAAGTTCAAAATTTTGCTACTAAAGCTTTTTATGGACAAGTCATTGAAACAAATTCATTCAAACTATTATATCCCAAGAAAAAAAATTGTGATGAAACTTTAAGTGTCTTGGGAAAAAAATATTGTAACAAGTTTGGTGGTAAAAGCATAGATTATGATGATTTGCCCCTAAATAATATTTTTTTAATTTTAATTTTTTTTTGTGATGACATAATTTAAAGTTAAAATTTTGGATTTGAATTTACCATAATTTGTTTTAAAAAAATGTCTTATTTTTATGATAACAATTTTTTTTATTTTCTTAATTGATGATATATTTTAACATTTCAATTATTCATGTTTATATATATAAAATTGAAATAATTGAAATATTAATATATAAATTAATTATCTATATAAAACTACATATAAGTAATACATAGTTAAAAATCTTTATACATATAATAAATTTTTCTAAACAACCCTACTCTAAAGGTTCATTATCATCGTTAGGCTAACGCTAGGATTGATACAACTAAGGACGGCCATTATACCTTGATAATTATGTCAAACCCACAATTTTAAAAAAAATTGCTGCCCACAACCCCACTAGGTATATGTCCCATCCTTTTTACCAAAATCAATTTGGATTGATTTCTTCATTGGTTTCTTCCCTCTAACCACCTACATATTGTATATCTTGACATCCTTCCCTATTGCTTGTCCTTTTATTTTTCGAGAGATGGTGCTATAATAGTAAATGTGGAAATAATAAATCACATAAAATATTTATTCATAATTTATTAGGCTAACAACAAAAATATTTTTTTACCTAACCTGCATGATGAAGCTAATCTACAATGTCCTTAAGGAGGATCATGTCCACTATCCCCACCATGATATCTAGCTTCAAAGTTTGACATTTCTATATCTTATAGAATATAATTATATACAGAATATATAAATATGAACTATATAAAGTAAGTTAATCATGCATAAGTTCAACGATCAAGGTACAAAAACACAATATAAAAATAATATCATATATGTAGAGCTTATTGATAGTAATCAATATAAACATAACACCAAATACACGCTAATGCGAGGGATACTTTTTTTTATCACTACCATTATAGCCATATTCTTTGGTGTTGTAATAACCTAGTTTAAGTAGAGTATTATAAGGATTGATATGGGTACATATATCAACATGGTATACCATCCTTTTGGTGATTTTATCCTAAGAACTTTACACTTAAGGGTTCTTGTCATGGAGCAATTTTTTATGCTAGGTGATCCTTCGGAAAAGTTTTGTAAATTTTCTAAAACTTTCTTAGCAAGTGTGTGAGTGAGAATAAAGTGCATCGAGAGAATTTTTGTTGATCTATAGGACCAACTGATCAACATCAAAGTGCTATAGGGTAAACCCTGTAACCCTCATTGGCCTGGGTGCCACCAAGTGACCATTGTATGGTCGTTTCGACATATGGTGTTACAAATGGTATCAAAGCAAAATCTCAACCATGAGCTAAACTTGGATGAGCTTGTCAGTTGCCTAGTGGGAAAATTTATGGGATAGGCTATAATGAGATAGTTAGTGACCGGCGTGGAATAAGGACATTTTGTTCTTTGAGTGGGGGTGAATGTAATACCCCTAAATTAAGTGGAGTATTATAAGGATTTATATGGATACTTATATCAATATGGTATACTATATTTTTGGTGATCCTATTCTAAGAATTCTAGAGTTAAGCATTTTTTTCTTATAGCAACTTTTACAATGGGTGACCTTTTTGAGAAGATTTAGAAAATTTTCATAATTTTCTATAGAATTGTATGAGTGAGAATAAAGCACACTAAAAAGACTCATGATAATTTTTAGGGATAACTAATCAATTTAAAAGTGCTCTAAAGTATCCTCTACAACCCTTGTGGGACTAGGGTGCTATCAAGTGGCTACCAAGAGTGTAACACCCTAGGTCAATATGACCATGCAAGGGCTACTTAGTAGCCATCTAATAACATCCTAGTCCTACAAGTGTTTTGGGGCTACCCTAGTGTGCTTTTAGATCGATAGGTTTGCTTCACATATCAACACAAATCCTTTCAGCATGCTCTGCCCTTAGTCACATGCTTTTAGAGATTTTTTTTAAAATTTTCCAAAATGGTTACTCATCCTCAATTTTTTTCCATAACCTATATGCTTAACTATGGAGTTCTTAGGATGAAATCACAAAAAGGATAATATACCATGTTAATATAAGTAATCATATCAATCCTTATAACACAATTCCTTTTAGCGCACTTTATCCTTACTCAAATGCTTCTCAAGAACTTTTTAGAAAACTTTTGAAACTTTCTAGGAAAGTTACCCGTCCTAAAAATTGATCCACAACCTACACGCTTAACTATGGAATTATTAGGATGAAATCATCAAAAAGATGTTATACCATGTTTATATAAGTAACCATACCAATCCTTATATACTCCAATCAATTTAGGAATATTAAATTTATCCCTAGTCAAAGAACTTAATATTCTCATTGCACCATGACTACTAACTATCTCAGTATAGTTTATCCTAATAATTATCCCATTAGGTATTTACCTAACTCATCCAAGTTCAGCTCATGGTTATAGTTTTTCTCTAATATAATTTGTAATGCCTCGAGTTGATACAAACACGTGAGAGCCACCTAGTGGCAACCAAATAGTACCCCAATCCTACAAGGTTTGTGAGGCTATACAAGATATCTTTCAAATTGATCAGGTAATCCTATAGATCAACACGAGTCCTTTAAATGAATTTTTCCTCACTCATAGGGTTCCCAAGAAATTTTTTAAAATTTCCAAAAGGGTCACCCATTATAAAAATTACTCCACGGATAACATGTTTAACTATAGAATTATTAATACAAAATCACCAAAAGGATGGTATACTATATTGATATAAGTAGCCATATCAATCCTTATAACACTTCACTTAATTTAGGAGCATTATAAAGAGACCCCTGTATGGTTGTATCGACTCGGGATGTTATAGGTGATGTCCATATCTCAATAAAAAAAAACCGAGCCATGTTATTATGCTTTATACAAGGAAAACAAATGCACTTATCTTTTTCTGGATATAAAGTCTCACCATATTAATAAATGATGAAATCCTATGTTATCTCACCAATTCTATAACAACACCCAACTTTTATTGATAAACATATTATATATCTCTCTAAAAAATAATTTTATAATGTTTTATTATTCTATATTGATACTTTAATAAATTATTTTATGTTAAGTTATTTATGTAAATCATGCATAGGAGTTTCAAGCTATAAATAATATGTACAATGAGAAAAATACCCAACACAAACTTCATATAATAAACCATAATATAGAGAAGTAGTATCATGCATTACGAAAGACAACCTATAATCCTCATTAAGATTAACTTTAGGTTTTACCTCATTTATTTATCATCTCCCAAAGATTATGATAGCATCAAATACTCAACGTAAAAGATCATCCATTGGTTACACTCTTCTCACAGAATCCTATTCTCTCCCACTTATTCAAAAGAGGGTACATCCAATTATTAGAAGTCACTAAGGTAATTAGGGTATACACTCAATAGTATCCCATGCTGATACCTATACTCATCACCAATCACTATCAAATCCGTTTCTATCTAATCATAGTATCTTGTAAATTATCTACCCACAATAAACATAGGTTGTCAAACATCGATGACAATATATATATACCTAAACGTTATCCTTAACTTTAGTTGAATTAGTGGAAAGGTCTCAAAAAGATAATAAAACCTAAAAATGTATCATCCTAAAAAAAACTTCTCCACTACGTGATCTAGGTCAACATATAGCCATCTCATGTGATACCTAATATCTTCATCTAGAGACATAAAAAAATAGGGCAAAGGGAACACCTCAAGTAAGAGAGGTATCCTAGTCAAAGGAAAAAAAAACATCTCAACGATTAATCTCAAGTCTAATTTTAGTTCATGTCAACTTTATTTCATTAGATAAGAGAGACATCCTATTACTTATGATCTTAAGTTTATAATATGATCATATTAACTAATTTAACCTTATTTAATGTTAATTATTTCCAAAGCCAAACATACTAATTCTTAGGTAAAAGGGTTTAAGGTTAGGGTTAGGGTTAGGGCTTAAGGGTAAGGGGTAAGGGTTAGGGGTTTATAGCTCAGGGTTATGGTGCTTAAGGTTAAAGGTTAGAATTAGAGTTTGGGGTTAAATTTTAAGGTTAATGTTTTAGGTTTTAGGGTTTAAGGTTCATGTTAAGTATGGAGGTAGTACCCATTAACTTATGTTAATGCTTTCTCTTACAAAAATCAGTAGTAAATTTTGCGGTGTTATAAGATGGTATCACAACTTTGGTTTTGAAACTATATTTTGTTTTTAAAAATTAGTTTCCAATGATCCTCTACCTTCTTTAATATTCTAATTCTATTTTAAGATCCAAGTCCTTGAGAAGAAGAATGTTTTAAGCAATATTATCTAGAGTTCATAGATCTTATCCGTTTCACACTTGAGGTAGGTGTAGATGAGGAAATAAAGATGTACTAATTTGAGATGGGCCTAAACACCAACATCTAGGAGTTAAATTTAAGCTCTACCTTTCACTCACTGCTTGATACATTTAATAATGTGACTAATGTTGCAAAGGTAGAGTAGGTCAAGAGTTTGAAGTCCTTTGGGAGTAAGAAAAGGCTAAAATATTATAGGGGTGATTAAAGGGTGCAACAACACATCGAAGGATAAATCAGTGGTAATTCTAAGAGTCTATTTCAATTTAGCAAAGAATAAGATTTTTTATTTATAAGTGGTGTAGTAGGGACCCTTTAGGTAAGGATTGTGCAATGATTTAAGTTAAATGCTGGGATTGTACAAAAATAGGTCATAAAAATTTAAGTGATTAAAGGTAGTTCATGGTTCAATATAAGGTATTCTAATAACACAAAGGGGACTAAATTCATATCCCTAGACAAATAGTTTCTTTAATAGTTAGCACTTATAGTTGGGAGAATAAGGAAAAGTGCAATACTCTCATCTATTTCACCTTGTGGTGGTAGTCAAATGTTGGGTTCAATAGGATTTAGAGGTGGGCAATCAAATGGACCCTGGATGTCATGAATTAGGCTAAGGCAAAAAAAAAAATGGATGTAATTACATGCTCTTTCACCATCCTTTCTTTATCAGTGTATATATTATTTGATTATGATGCATCGTGTTAATTTCTTCAAGATTTGTTACTAGAGTTACCATAACTCCTACTATTAGTATTTCTTTTATTAGTGCCTTACCTTTTAGGGCTTGTATTGCTTGCACTAATATCCACTCTAATAATACCATAGTAAAAGTTAGGGAAGACTTCTCTATAGTCCTTATAGTCATAGATCTAGTTGACTTTGATGTCATCATAAGGATAGACATACTAAGGGAACACTAAATGATTATAGATTAAACTCATAAGTGCATGGTACTTAAGGGACCTCAAATTGCTAGGGTATTTTACGGAATACGTAAGCTTAGGAATATGAAAAAAGGTCATATTCTCACTAACACTTTATTCCTTAGTGTAAAGGGGTTATCCCATGTACTTGTGTAATTTTTTACAAGCTCTAAATCCTAATGTTGCTTCATTGAATAGTGTCATCACTGCTTGAGAATTTTCTCACATTTTTCTTGAGGATATATTAGTTATGTTTCCTATTTGGAAGGTAAGGCTAGTATCTAGAACACCTTACCAAATGACATTGATAGAGATGTAGGAGTTGAAGTTCCAATTGGAGGAGTTAATGGCACACATGTATATAATTCCCAACACATCACCTTAGGGAGCATTTTTCTTGTGTGCAAAGAAGAAGGATGGAAGCCTTTTTTTTCTATACTATCATGGTTTAATTAGTTGATGGTGAAGAACTGCTATCCTCTACCATGGATAGATAACTTGTTTAATTAACTTCTTGAACTTGAGGTTTTTTTAAATATTTGTTTAAGGTACGAGTATCATCAATTTCAAATTGTGGAGACAAAAATTTGGAAGATGGATTTTCATATGAGGTACGAGCATTATGATATCATAATTATGCCATTTGGAATTATCAATGCACCTATAGTCTTTATGGAACTCATGAATCATATCTTCAGACCATAATTAGATCAATTTCTAGCGTTCATCATCGAAAATATTCTAATATACTCTTAGAGTAAGGAGGATAACCAGCGACACTATGAGATGGTTTTAATACTACTTCAAGAGCATAGGATTTACACAAAACTCTCTAAATGTTAGTTTTATTATAGGAGGTTACATTTCTAGAACATATGGTGTCTACAAGTGGTGTTTCCAATGATATAGCAAAGATATGGGATGTTTCATATTACATCACACTTGCTAATGTAACCAATGCTCATATATTTTTTAGGTTATATGGATATTATTATCGCTTCATTTAGTATTTTTAGAGGGTGGCTCGATAGTTGACAAATTTGTTAAAGAATATAAGAGTATTTTAGTGAGATAGTGATTGTGAAGGGACATTTTAGGAGTCAAAGTGTCATCTCACTACCACATCAATTTTTATTTTTCACTTAGTTTATGATGGATTCAAGGTATAAAATAATGCTTCAAATTATGGTTTAGGGTAAGTTCTTACACAACATGGATAAGGTGGTTTCTTATGCCTCACATTAGTTGAAGCAACATGAGTACAGCTATCTAACGTAGTATCTTGAGCTAAAGATTTAGAGGCACTACTTATATGATGTCCAATGTAAGTTCTATACTAACCATAAGAGCCTAAAATATATCTTCACTATAGGTGACATGAATATTAGACAAATGAAATTTTTTAAGTTGGTTAAGGACTATGAACTTAAGTTGAACTATCATAGGCATAGGGTGTGTTCAAATTCAAAATGATGGTAGCGTCCTACATAAAGGATAGTAGAGTGGATAGTTTTCAAATCAACAATGATGGTAACATCCTATATAGAGGTATATGGTGTGTTTTATAGAGTTGTGTTCGGCTCAAGCATCGAATTATGGAGGAGTGCATTGTAATTGTCACACACATAAATTTTAAACTACAAAATTTTGATTTGGAAACAATGTAGATGCATCATAAAAAAATCAAGGGATACTACCGCCACACTAGCATTGAGAGAGGTGTGATCATCACCTAATCCATGTCTGATGTAAGGTAAAATGGAACAACCATAAGAGAATGCATTCTCTAACAATATAATAATAATAATAATGATAAGGATAATAATAACATAGATAAGAGAGAAAGAGAGAGAGAGAGAGAGAGAGAGAGAGAGAGAGTTACAAAATCCTAGTATAGAAAGTGCAAAAACATCCCAACATAGTATGGAAAATACATCTAGTTGGTTAGCCTAACTCTTAACCAAAAGAAATATAAATCTCAATCCATTAAGAGTGGGATTTTATAGAGACTGGGATTAGTTCAAAGGAAGTTAAAGGGACATCTGGGTTTTATGCTAAGAGTGGAGATGTGGAAAAAGCAATTAAGAGACAAGCAAGTGTATATTTGATGGTTTATAAGGAATACTATGAATGTTAATTAGAGTTAAGTGAGGAAGTACCTACTGATGTGAGGCATTTATTAGAAGAGTATAGTGAATTGTTTCCTGAGGACATACCCTTTGGATTACCTCCATTAAGAGGGATAGAACATCAAATAGACTTTGTACCAGGAGCTGTTATACCAAACAGACCTACTTATAGGGATAATTCTGAAGAGGTAAAGGAATTAAAGAGGTAGGTTTCTGAATTATTAAGTAAAGGCTATACTAAGGAATCAATGAGTCCATGTGCAGTTCCAGTATTATTAGTGCCTAAGAAAGATGGAGGTTGGAGAATGTGCATAGATAGTAGAGCAGTAAATAAAATAACTATTAAGTATAGATACCCTATACCTAGGCTTGATGAGATGTTAGACCTTCTACATGGTGGTGTGATTTTTTTCAAAAATAGATTTAAAAAGTGGATACCATCAAATTAGAATGAAACAAGGAGATGAATGGAAGACAGCCTTCAAAACTAACTTTGGGTTATATGAATGGTTAGTAATGCCTTTTGGATTATCTAATGCTCCCAGTACCTTCATGAGACTTATGAACCATGTTCTTAGAAATTTTATTGGAAAATTTGTGGTTGTTTATTTTGATGACATACTTATATATAGAATTCCTTAAAATAACATTTGAAACATTTAAGAGTCATTTTGGATGTGTTCAAAGCAGAATAGTTGTATGCCAATTTAGCTAAGTCTAGATTTTATTTAGAAAGTGTAGTATTCTTAGGATTTGTTGTAGGTAAAGATGGTATATCTGTAGATAAAGAAAAAATTAAAGCTATTCAAGAGTGTCCTGTACCTAAGATTGTGACTGAAGTGAGAAGTTTCTATGGTTTGTGTTCATTTTATAGAAGATTTGTTAGGAATTTTAGTACCATAGCTGCTCCCTTAACTGCAATAACAAAAAAGGAAAATGGGTTTAAGTGGGGTTTAGAACAACAAAAATCTTTTGAAACTCTTAAAGATAAATTAACCTAAGCACCTGTATTAACCCTTCCTGACTTTGAAAAAATGCTTGAATTAGACTGTGATGCTTCAGGGTTGGGAATAGGGGCTGTACTTTCTCAAGAGGGTAAAACTATAGCTTATTTTTAGTAAAAAATTAAATGGTAGTACTTTAAATTACTCCACTTATAAAAAGGAATTATTTGCTTTAGTAAGAGCCTTAGAAGTTTGGCAACATTACTTATGGCCTAAAGAATTTGTTATAAACACTGATCAAGAAGCTATCAAATATTTAAAAAGCCAGTCAAAATTAAATAGAAGACAAGGTAGGTGGATTGAGTTTATTGAAAGCTTTCCTTACATAATTAACTATAAGAAAGGAGGTGATAATGTAGTTGCAGATGCTTTATCTAGGAGGCATGCTTTGTTAAATGCTATAGATACCACTTTGTTGGGTTTTTCTTGCATCAAGCTTTTATATTTGGAGGATCATGACTTTAAAGAAATTTATAAAAAATGTGAAACTGCTACACAGGAAAAATACTATATATCTGAAGGTTACTTGTTTAGAGAAAATAGGTTATGTATTCCTGAGTGTTCATATGGGGGACAATTAATTCAACAAGCTCATAATGGTGGACTAATGGTACACTTAGGATTTCAAAAGACTTTAGATATACTAATTGATCACTTCTACTAGCCTCATATGAAAAAGGATGTATTGAAATATTGTGTTAATTGTGTAGCTTGTAGACAGGCTAAGTCCACATCAAAACCTTTTGGGTTATATACTACATTACCTGTTCCTAATCAACCCTGAACTGATGTTTCTTTAGATTTCATTTTAGGATTACCTAGGACTAATAGAGATAAAGATTCAACAATGGTTGTAGTGGATAAGTTTAGTAAGATGGCTCATTTTATACCTTGCAATAAAACAAATGATGCTATGGCTGTGCCTGAGTTGTTCTTTTCTTATATAGTTAAGTTGCATGGAATACCTAAGACAATAATATCATATAGAGATGTTAAATTTCTAATTCATTTTTGGAAGGTTTTGTGGAGTAAACTGGGAACTAAACTATTATTTTCCACACATGTCACCCTCAAACAGATGGACAAACAAAGGTAGTAAATAGGACATTAGGTAATATGTTGAGAGTTGTCCTTGGAAAGAATCTTAAACAATGGGAATATGTATTACCTTAGGTAGAATTTGCTTATAATAGGACCTTACATTCTACAACTAAAAAGACTCCATTTGAGATTGTGTATGGTTTTAATCCTTTGACTCCTCTAGATTTGAGCCCTTTGCCTAATTCTGAATTACATAACTTTGATGCTGAATCTCGTGCTGTTAATATAAAGAAATTGCATGAATCTGTGAGTCCATAAATTACTAAGAGGGTTCTACAAATGGCTGAGACTGCTAATAAAAGAAGAAGAAAAATGGTTTTCTAACCTGGAGATTTAGTTTGGGTACACCTTAGGAAAGAACGTTTTCCAAACCTTCAAAAATCAAAATTAGACCCTAGGGGAGATAGACATTTTACTGTATTAGAAAGGATTAATGATAATGCTTACAGAATTGATTTACCTGCTAAGTGTGGAAATGTTAGTGATTCTTTTAATGTTGCTGATCTTAGTCCATTTATGGGCATTAATCAGGTTTCAGAGACGAAACATTTCCAAGAAGAGGGGAATGATATAAATCTCCAAAAATTTTATTGAAATAATTCCATTAATTGTTATAGATTATTTTGTACCTATAATTATTTTTCTTATTGTGTGGTTGTTTAAGAAATTAATTCAAAACATGGGGAAATGGATCGAAAGGTTGTTGTAGCTGCTACTAGGAATTGTTGCAAAATTCATGTTATGTTTGTTGTAGAAAATCCCATGTGATGCATTCACCGGCAAATTTGGCTAATGGGGATTAAGCTGGTTGTGTAATCTCCCACCCGGCCCATAATTATTTGGGTTAGTTGGAATGTGGATTACTCAATCCTTAGTAACCATGATTAGCTACTATAAATTCTAGCTGATGGGAAATATTTGTACATTCATTACTTTATATTATTATGCCTTGTAATATTTGTAATTTTGGGTTGTTTTTCTTTAACTAGCTGTCGACCCATTTGTGAGTGTCTCAGCTGATTAATTGGGCTGAATTGTATACGTTCAGAGGCATGCGTTTGTGTATTGTACACTTTCCTTTTTGTATTGTATATGCCATATATATGGGGCATATACACGTTTGTAACAGATACTACTTTGGTCGAATACATTCTTGAGATTTTCTGGAACTCTCTCTTGCTCTCTATCTTGACTCTCTCTCTCTCTCTTGTGACCTTCTCATTCACATTCTTCTCACTCTTTCTTCTCGATCTCTTCTTGATATTCTTTGTTCTATAACTTCAACAGCCATTGATTCAACTACGCTTTGAGTTTTCTGATATTCCTTTGGAGAAAATCCTTAGGCTGATCGTTTGGCGAATCGAACCCCGTGCTTGATTCTGTTTGCGATCTGGCGAAATTTCTGTGAAACCCTTCCAGGTTTCATCAATATGACTAACCAAAAAGTTGATAGGGATAGTAGTGATGAAGAAGGGAAGAGATGACCTACTATTATGAGAATCATCATGAACATGCAGAATAGAGGAGAACAAGTTGAGTTAGAATGGAATACTTATAATCTTCCCATTGGCCCTTATGTAGACATGCTTCTGATGTACATTTTACTCGTCACGTGTAACTGTATTCTTATATTGTATAATAATTGGAAGCAAGTTCCAAAAGGTCACAAGGAGTATATTTGGAAGGAAGTCATGGTAAATATGTTTCTTTACCTAATCACTTTTGTATGTCAAATATTATTAATTTCAACACATTAACATCCGTATACATCTTTATGTCTTATTTTGCAGAGAGTCTTCAATGTCTCAGAGACTAGGAAGAAATGACTTCTTAGACATTGTAGTGAGCGTTTAAGAACATCTAGGGTGTACTTGACTAGTAGAAAAATGTACAGAAAGAAGGATGGCTATCTATGCCATAACCCACCCAAACGATATGGTTTCATTGATCAAGAAAGTTGGAACCAATTTATTACATATCATCTTTTGGAGGATTTTAAGGTATTTGTTAGATAACAATTAAACCTTTTGATTAAGAATATCTTATTGATATTTAAATAACCATGTGCTTATATTTTGGCTTGTAACATAGGAAAAAAGTGCTAAAAATAAAGAGATTGCTAAGAAAAATAAATACCGGCATAATACGGCTTGCAAACACTATACAGACCTTGAAGAGGATTTGGTACAAGATTTACATGTAAAAATCTAATTTTATAATGATATTCTTAATGTAAGATTAATTTTTGATTTATAGCTCATAGCCTAGGACTTGGATCTATATACTTCGTTAATCAATACTGGTACATTATGGAAAGAGGCTAAAGCAACAAAATATGGATATCTTAATGAAGATGTAGAAGGTGTTACCAAAAAAAATTGTAAGTTTATAGATATCTTGAACCCTACTTAGTTTTCTTTGAGAAAACTATTATATTATATTTATTCCTATAAGCTAAATTTAAATATATTGCATCCATTATAGGATGAACTTGAAACACCATATTTTGTGAAGGGTGTGGACGAATATAACATTATGTCACAGGCTACAAGAATTGTAGAACACTCTAGAAGACACAGGGGTCTTAGATTAGGGGTTACATGGCATTTGAATGGATGGAAAAAATGGAGTAAGAGTTTTCATTTATTGAATCTCAAAGGTATAAGCTATCCAATTCAATTGACCATGATCAGCTTCACATACCCAATGTAAATAGCATTAGAGAGCTGATGCACATCTTTCTTCTCTTTCCAAGGTAAGCATTACAAACTATGAATTATTATTAAATGTATTCGGTGTCATAAATAATTAAGAATGCGTAATATTTTATTTTAGGGTTTGCATAAATATGACTTGTTAGAGAATAACCTTTTAACTCTTTTGGCAAAAGGAAGGGTATGCATCAATCTTAGTACCCAAATGTAAATAGTCCATGGCTATAACTTGGCCCTAAATATAAGGCCAGTAAGTATTCACATTCTAATCATTGGTAGTGCACTCTTACCTTGTTCTAAAGAAGGCAATGAGGCAACTATAGTGCTAGAACCTCATAGAAGCTTCATGCATTAGCTTCGGATCAGATACGTCTCACTACTAAAGAGGTAATGACATTCAACATAATTATTAGACCTTATTTTTTATTTAAATTGTTTATACCTATGCTCATTACATATTTCATTTAATATTATGAATTAAGGAATAAAAAAAGAGCAATGCTCCTAGGACTAGGGTGAAGAGAGGTACTAGCAGAATGGATAACACAAAAAGGAGTGCTACTAAAGGAAAAAGAGCTAAATCAAAAAAATTAGTTACCCCATAAAAGATTCCATCTTCAAGGAAGAACCAAAAGCCACCAGCACTAGCTTTGTTGTATTTTTATACTTAAAAATACCTTAGTGACAAATATAATTTAATTGATAGTCATCTTTAGTATGTTAGGAGGGAAGACTCTACTTATATGGTATCGGTGGTTGACATAAGTGACATTTATAAGTAGGAATGGATGATAACCTCGAGTGTTGTCGTATATGTTATGCAAGTATTATTTCATATTTTAGATTTTAGTACTTCTTGTTGCATTGTAATTTTTATGACCTCTTATATGATTTATCAATTATTAATAAATATAAATTATTATTATCATCCACAAGTTAGTAGCTAGTCGTGCTATGGTAAAGGGAATATTGTCCTCTATTGTGTTTGTGTGCCTATACTACATAGATGATGGTATTATAATAAGAGAGGGTAGGCACATAAATTATTTAGTGAATTGCATTTAATGTGAGGGATACAACATGTCTTATCTCATTCCTCACCTAAAAAAATGAACATTGGGTTTTGTACACTGTTCGAGCTGATTGTAATAAAATCTATGTGCTTGATTCCCTTCGAAAATATGACGTGCCTTTTGACATCGCTCGTCGTGGTTGGAAAGAATTTATTGGCATGTTAATATACTTTTTACTTCTTACTTCGTTATCTTATTTATGCATATATTCTAATTTAATTATTTTACATATATATAGTTACAATATTATGTATCAAAATTTATTTATTAAGGCACTATGGAAGGCATATTAGAGGAGAGGTGGAAATGGTGTCCCAGGCCCAAAGAGTCTTGAATATGAGCCTGTAAAATATTTTATATTTTGTTTTAATTTAAATTAATATCTAATAGTTAGAGAGCTAACTAAATTTAGTTGATAGTGTCCAGAACAACAGAACGATGATGTTTGTGGATACTATATTTGTAGATCAATTACTTTGATACTCTAAAATAGTTTGGTCAACATAGATTTAAGACATGTATGTTTTGTTTTCCATGTTTTTCCATTAATGAATTATAACATATATATTTGGTACTTAACTTAAGTACTATCAGAATAATAGAAACTTGTGAATTTGTAGTTTTTTAGTGGTGGTTATACACGAGGCTAGACATACAATCATGATAAAAATTGATGAAGTTAGAGACCAATGGGCCAAGCACGTGTACTCATACATTCGGTATTAGGGATCTACATTCTACATGTATGTTCAGGTTTTTATTTCGTCTACATCTTCTAGTCATCTAGGTTATGATCTATAGAATTTTGACTTTTGAATGTAGAGCTACCAAGTTGTGGTACGCCTACTAATTTTGATTCTTAGGTATGCCTAGTGTACTAAGACATACGAATTACAGATTGATTGAAATTATATAGTATCATTTGGGAGGAAGACATGCATGTATATATGAATTAATGTTGTTTTACATTGCAAATTTGGTAAATATTTGAATATACAACTATGTAAATGGGTTGGAACAAAACGGTAAAAAAAAAACAAGTTTTAGTAACGTTTATTACTTAAAACCGTCATTATAAGAATTTTTAATAATGATTTTACATAAGAATTGTTATTAAAACCATTTTTAATAACATTTATCACTTAAAATCACTATTAAAAGTTCCATATAATACTCATTTAATCTAAATTAGGGTTTAATAAATACATAATCAATGATTAAAACCCTAAATCGGGCATGTTTTAACAATAGTTTTAACTAAAAACTATTATTAAAAGATCCATTTGATGCTTATTTAATATGTATTAGGGTTTAATAAATGCGTAATCAATAATTAAAACCTTAATTTGTTGATGTTTTAAAAATATTTTGGGATAAACCGTTATTAATATGTCATTTTTAATAATATTTGTTGTGTATAAACTGTTATTAATACCTTATTTTAATAATGGTTACATAAAAAGCATTATTAAAACCCAAGTTTACCCCAATATTCGTTATGTTTGTATATTTTTTTAATAAAGATTATTAACCATTATTAATGCTTTAATAATGGCTAATTCAATAACGGTTCAAAAACATTATTAAAATCATAAAATAATTATTATTAAAACCCCTTTCTGCGGTAGTGTTTGAATGTTTTAGCCTTGTGTTTTGTATAAGAAAGGTGATGGAGTTGGACTTGTATGAAACATGGCGGCAACATCCATGCATTTGAGCTAGCTCCCACTTTTTTTATTAAAAAAATGTTCTAAAATTGGGGTGTTACAAAACCAAACTAGATCAAGGTAACGATTGTAATACTCCTCCACTATAGATGTACCCTAACGTAGAGCCATAAACTCATCATTAATTGCCATACTTAGGTGAGTAGGTGAGTAATACTCCACCACCCATTACCATACCTATGCAAGTGGAACACTCTTATCCTTCATACAACCACAAGCCACACATCTTCTCAAATTCCCTCTGTTAGCGTTATAAAACATTTTAGGCCTCTTGACCCTCAAATATCAATAGGTGGTGATGATTAACCTTTCAAAGCTAATCATCTAATGGTAACATCGATAAAGGAGTTGGTAGTAGAGGTTGTGAAATAATTAGAGTTAACTTTGTTGATTGTTAGCTTAGGTTTTAATGAATGGCCCTTATATTGAATAATTAGAGTTTATGAATATTTATATCTAATTTTAACGAGTCATTCATCACTTGGAGCATGGTATTAATGACTTATACTTATTTGGGCCTTAATGGTAGCTTAATAGGCCTTTGTGCTCACAATGATTTGGGTCTTGAATCCTATATGGATCAATTGTGTGGATAATAATATCAAAGTAAAATAAAATAATTAGTTTATGACAACAGAAGTGATTAAGTGATACTCTATGGGCCATGGTTATTGTTTGATCTAAATCCTTACATAAAACACTAATCAATTTATGCAAATGACCTTAAGTCTATATTTGTATTACTTAAGATAGCTATTTGATTTTGGTTTGATATTCACTTGGTATAATTTCATTAATTTTATTATGTGATCCTAGGTTCCTTATAATTTTCGGAGAGGCTCACTTATATTCTACAGTTGTCTCAATATATTCCAACACTATAAGATATATGAATACTTAAGTTATTAGGTATCCTATTATTTGATGGTTAGGTATTTGGCCTAGTACCATTTATATACTATATTAGTTGTTACAGTTTCTTTGAGTTTCTATTATCAAGTGAACATAATCATTTGGGACAATTAAGGAATATGATAATCAATGATTCTCATTTATTCATGAGTTTCATTTTTCATCATTCTATCCATGATATTGATTTTCTTTCTTTACATTTGCTAGAATATATGATGCATGTTATTATCCTATTATAGCATGATCTATCATGTTCTTTACATTGTTCTTGTGCATAAAGCTATTTCTTTAGGATATTTGCATTATTTACTATGAGTTGTGTACTAAAATAACACTTTTATAAACATTGTGTCATAGGTATTTGATGATGATCCTCCTGACTTTGAGGAGGTCCCTCAGGCATAGTGATTTGTTTTTATATGCAAGGTTTGGGTATAGAGTTATAACTACCAAGATGTATGCCCTACCTTTCGGATATCTCTTTTGGACTCTTTATCCCTTTTGTTCCATTTATCTCTTTTTCTCCGTATTGCATTATTTGGATCATGTACTACATACTCTATTCTTACATTTAAATTATTAAATTCTTCCACTATTTCTATAAATTTTGATTCAATTGTAGCAAATGTTTAAACCATAGTTTTAAAAACCGGACTGGTCATCGAACTGCTATCATAACTGGTTCACTGGTTTAGTAGTTGGACTAGTGGTTTGGACTGGTCGGACCAGTGGTACATTTTAAGTCAAAAAATACGAACTGCATAAAAAATTAAACTATACATGAATTTGACCGGCTCCCAACCAATTTTTTGACTGGTTCTAAGACTAGTTTTTTGACCAGTTCACCGATTTTTACTATTCCAACTAGTTTTTGACCGGTTTTTACTAGTACTGAGATCTTGATAACTGGTATATGAAATCTGGCCGGTGACCTGACCGGTTCGCCGGTTCACTGGTCAAATCGACTGGTCCGATCTGGTTTTTAATACTAGGGTTTAAACCTTGCATTTAGTACAAGAAATTTATGGACCAAACTTCTGTTAAATGTAGCCTTAATACTCATTAAATGATGTTAACGTTTCCGATTAAAATGAAAAATTTTAGTAGAACTAATAAATGGTTGTGATCCAGAGGAGTGTTAAACATATCTCTTCTAAGGTAACCCCTAAATACTATAGTGATTGTGATCCATCTAAGAACCTTAGGCATTTTTAAACTAAATCTTTCTTAGTAGGGTTCAATTCCCTAAACACCATGATAGTTTTTATAGAACTAACCTTTAATCTTGAGATTCATGCGAAGAGATCTAGTTTTTATTTACTAGTACTCACCAACTAGATATCCCCAATAAAAAAATGAGATGATCATTTGCAAAGCTAAAATTGATAATTTAGAGTTTTACACATTCTGGATGCCCATCGAAGTTCCGTTATTCTCATTTCTTACTCAACATTTAGTGTTGCACTCTATTCCTTTCACAAAGAAGAAGTGTGATGGGATCTCCTTCATGACCTCAAATGTTTGAAATAGAGAATCATAATTGTAAACATAAATTTAGACTATATATAATGAATATTACATAATCACATGCATACACTTAATAAGGAAGCTAACCAAAATATCTTTCTTTAGCGATTCTAGATTCATGGAATCATATTCTTTCTTGTGTCATTTCTCAACATCATTTGTGAACTAATAAATTATCTATAATATTTTCCAACCAATTTAATAACCTAGTATGTATTATCCCCTAAATAATTTCCCTTTAGCAAAAGCAGTTTGGCTATCACTAACTATCTCTACCACTAAGCCTAGTAATCTATAAGTAAGCACATTCAAAAGAGTTTTATAGAGGATAATATGGCACACAATAGATTTGAACACTCATCAAATAAGGAGAGGTTATCTGTAATACCCCATATTTTTGTAACCCATATTTTTGATCACTTAGTTTTTATTTGAAACCTTACCCTTAAATATTAGTTTAACTATTTATTCTAACCCTTGATTTGTAACCTAGATAAATTCTTAAAAATAAATTACCCCTATTATTTTTCATATATTTCCTTATTATTAAACCTACCCTAAACTGATAAGTTTTTTCGAGGTTTATTTTTCTTAACCGAATACTCTAAGCCCAGATAACTTAATTTTACCCTAATCCTAAATCTAAATATAATTATAATCCTAAACCTAAAATTTACTTTTTTCCCTCCTTTTTCCCTTTTCTTTTTTTTCCTTCTTCTCCTTCTTCCTTGTTTAAGAACACCTCCCAAATATTCTTTATCCTTCAAACCAAACACCCCCTACACCCCTTGCGCATGCACCCCTTTCCCATTTTCCCTTCCCTTCCTACTAGTTTCCAACTCTGCTGCCCTATGAACCCTGCCCTTCCCAACCTATGCATCCTTCCCTTACACAAAACCAACCATACCAATACTTTCCCGTCTAAGATTGCCTCACCTCTCTAGCTATTTAACCTATATCCCTCAACCTTCACGTCTAGCCTACATTCACCGTTTGGTACATATACACACATACTTCTTCCATTCATTTTACTGAACCCCAACCCCTAATCCAACTCCATTTCCTAGTCTATTTTTTTCGCAATAAAACCAACCATGATTCCCTTACCCTTATTTTCTTCTCCTCTCTTTTATCCTTCTTCTTTCCCTGGCCTTGCTCTATTTTGGTAGGGGTCCCACTACTTTCCATCACCCATGCACAATTATGTTACCCATAATACACCTTGCTTGTGCCTCGTTTCCTTATGCTTGTGCCTTACTAATTCATCTCAAATCTAGCAATCACCCTTTCCTCTCTTATCATATCTAGCAAGTGTTAAATGCCGCCACTAACCTCCCTTGGACTTACCTCAACCACCATTGCATTATCCTCTCCACCGTACCTAACCTTATCTTACCTCCCTCGATCACCACTCAAATTGTGCCCTCACTGCACACCCATGCCATTCCTCACACATATCATCCTCCCAATTGTGTCATTTATTCTTATTGTAGTCATCACCACCACCACCCACTACCTCCCTCATCTCCCATTAGCTCTTCTACCTCCATCAACCAACACCATCGAAGCCCACGACCACCTTCGCTAGTCCTTCCCATATGCCCAAATACACAATTCCAACCCATGCATTGTGAAGTTACCCTTCTCACCCTTTCGTAACCTAAGGGCATTTTAGTAATTTTATTTGATAAATATTTTAATATCAACTGTTATTTTACTAGTTAAATATTAATATAGTCAATGTGATATTATTTTTAGGTATTAAAGTTTTATTTGTGGAACCTAATAAATTTTAGTAGGTTACCTATAATTTGTACTTTTTCTTGGAAATCAAGTAATCCTTATACTCTACTAAAATATTATATATCATACGATAACACATTAGAGTTTTTACTTATAAATTGTATTAAGAATGTTTGTCATGTTATAACTTTATCCCTAATAATACTAGTACAAAATTTGGTAAAATGACTCATGTTAACTTGAATAAATTATTACATAAACAAAACCATGTTAAAAGGGATTTAATGTCGGGATTAAGTTATGATGTCATGTGTGTCCAATAGGCTGAGTATTCTTAGATGCATTTTTAACATAATTATTATTATCATGTGTCTTAGGGGCAATTCAGTATTTTAAATATACTATGATATTTATTCTAGTAAGAATGCCTAATATATCATAATTATTTATAAGTACAAAAATATATGATTTGGCATTTTATGAATGCATGTTTTAGCATGATTATTATCATGATGTGCCCTATGGGCAATTTGGCCCTTTTCAACATATCATGATATTTATTTCGATAAGCATGAATAATATGTATTATTCATTGTTGAGCATAGAATATGTGATTTTGGATGAATTAGATACACATGTTATGTTTTACATTCTATATCATGTACAAGGTTAAAATGGTCATTTAAACTGTCTTATAATTTATTGTATGATAAATAATTTAATTATTAAATTTTATCCTTTTATGATAAATTAGTAAATAAAATGAAATTAGTATTTTAAATGGATGGTAATGTGGTAATTATAGTCTTAAGGGCATTTTAGTCATTTATGGCATAATACAATAAACTTAGTAATTATAGCCTCACTATGAATAATTGATTTTATGATTGTTATATTATCATATTAACCTTAGTATTAACTTTGATTATGATTGTCTTGAATAATTAAAAATGAGTAAAAATGTTTAAGTATAAAAAAGTAGATATGTTTGTTTATTATGTGGTCACGCGATCACCCTAATAAAATATAATATTTAAGGTAAAAGACCTCAAGATAAAAAATGGTGGCTCTTTTGCCCTAAATATGTGATTTTGATTATAGTTGATTATGGATTTTTGTTGGTGTTCTATAGTGGCCTAGTAGGTCCTATATCTTACTCTATGTAGCTTTACGAACTTACAGAGGATATGTATACTTATAGATTAGGTATTTTTATCAGTAGGGTACCGTGTTACCTTTGTGTGCTAATATGACTTGGGTACCTTAGTGTCATTAGGTTGATAGCCGGTAGGATATTGTGTTATCTTGATACGTCGGTATGACTTAAGTACTTTAGTGCACTAACCTAGGAAGGGTTTTAATAACGATTATTTTATAGTTTTAGTAGCGATTTTGAACCCTTATTGAACCGTCCATTATTAACTCTTTAATAACGGTTCACAACCGTCATAAAAAAATATACAAAAACCCACGAATAAGTGCGTAAACTTCATATTTAATAACTGTTTTCAAGTAAAAACAGTTGTTAAAAACTAGGTTTTAATAATATTTATTACAAAAATCGTTGTTAAAATATGATCCAATTAGGGGTTCAGTCAATGATTATGCATATATTAAACCCTAATATGTATTAAATGAGCATAAATATGAGATTAAATACATAGTCTTAATAACGGTTCTTAATGAAAACCATTATTAATACATAAGTTTTAATAATGGTTCTCATTCAAAACCGTTATTAAAACTATATAATCCGATTAGGGTTTCAGTGATTGATTTGTATTTATTAAACCCTGATACGCATTAAATGAGTATAAATTTGAGATTAAATACTTGGTTTTAAGCACAATTCTTAATAAGAACTATCATTAAAACTATATGTTTTTTTTAATGTTTTTACTGTTTTGTTCCTGTCCACATACACAGTTGTATGTTCAAATATTTACCAAATCTGTAATGTAAAATAACATCAATTCATATATACATGCATGCCTTCCTCCCAAATGATACTCCATAATTTCAATCAAGCTCTAATTCATATGTCTAAATACACTGTGCATATCGAGGAGTAAAAATAGTAGGCGTAACACAATTAGGTAGCTCTACACTCCAAAGTAAAAAGTTCAAACATCATAACCTAGAAAACCAAAAGACGTAGACAAAATACAAACTTAAACATGCATGTAGAATATAGATCCTTAGCTAATATTGAATGAATGAGTGCGCGTGCTTGGCCCATTATTCTCTAACTTCATCAATTTCATCAACATTGTATTTCTTGCCTCGTGCTTAGTCATCGGTGAAAAACTACAACACCCAAGTTTCAATTAATATACAGGTAGCACTTAGGTCAAGTACCAAATATATATGTCATGATTCATTAATGGAAAATATATGGAAAAGTAAACATACATGGCTTAGATCTATGTTGACCGATCTGTTTTGAACTATCAGATCCATTGCTCTACATACATAGTATCCACAATCATCATCATTTTGTTGTTGTGGTCACTGTCAAATGAATTTAGTTATCTCTCTAACTATTAGATATTAATTTGAATTAAAATAAAATACAAAAATAGTTGTCTTCCTACTTACCATGACAGGCTCATATTGAAGACTCTTTGGATCTAGGACACTATTCCCACCTCTCCTTTGATATGACATCTGTAGTGCCCTCATAAATAAAGTTGGATACATAATATTGTAAGTATATATACCTTAAATAGTGAAAGTAGAATATATGCATAAATAAGCTAATGAAGTAAGAAGTGAAAAATATACTAACATGTCGATTAATTCCTTCCCACCATGACGAGCGACTTCAAAAGGCATGTTATAGGTTCGAAGGGAATCAAACATATAGACTTTATTAGGATCAGGTCGAACGGTGTACAAAACCTAATCTTTAGTTGCGAGGTGAGGAATGAAATAAAGCTTGTTGTGTCCCTCAATAAAAATGCGATATGTTAAATAGTTTATGTGCCTACCCTCTTTTATTTTAGTACCGTCAGCTATGTAATATAGGCACACAAACACAATAGAGGACAACATTCCCTCCATCGTAGCACAACTAACTACCAAGCTATGGAAGACAATAACAATGCATATTTGTTAATAACTAATAACTTATATAAGAGGTCATAAAAATTTTAATAATACCAAAAGTACTAAAATCTCAAATATTAAATAATACTTACGTGATATAGACGACTACACTCATGGTTAACATCCATTCCTAATTATAAATGTCGCTTATGTCAACCGTCGATACCATGTATATAGCATTGTCCCTTCCAACATACTCAGGACGACAATTAATGAAAATATAATTGTTCTTGAGGTAGTTTTGGGCATAGAAATACAATAAAGCTAGAGCTAGTAGAGGTTGGCTCTTCTCTGAAGAAGGAATCTATTATGGGGCAACTGGTTTTTCAGATTTAGCTCTCTTTCCTTTAGCAACTCCTTCTTTTATGTTGCGCGTTCTACTAGTACCTCTCTTGGTTTTACTAATAGGAGTAGTCTTCTTTTTTGATTCCTTAATTGATAATAATAAACAATATATGTATTGAGCATATATATATGAAAAAGGTATAAATAGTGTAACTAATAAACCTAGCTAACTATAATTAAACCCTAATAAATTCTATATTATTATTATTATTATTATTATACACAATTATTTCTCTCTATTTAATTTTTTACTTTTATATTTAGTATAATAAACGATAAACCCTAACCCTAACCCTAATAAATTATAGTAAAAACTAAAAAAACTAACCCTAAACGTTATAAGATAATGATCCTAAACATAGCTAACTATAATTAAACCCTAATAAATCCTATATTAATATTGTTATTATTATTATTATTATTATACATAATTTTTTCTCTCTATTTGATTATTCACTTTTATATTTAGTATAATAAACGCTAAACCTTAACCCTAACGCTAACCCCTAACCCTAACCCTAACCCTAATAAATTATAATAAAAACTAACCCTAAACCTAATAAACCCTAATCCTAAACCTAGCTAACTATAATTAAACCGTAATAAATCCTATATTAATATTGTTATTATTATTAAAAAATATTATTATTATTATTATTATACACAATTTTTTCTCTCTATTTAATTATTCACTTTCATATATTCTTTATTTTCTATATCTATTTAATCCTCATCCGGTAAAAATCATTAACATATGCATCTCTAATTGAAATTTTCATTTCATGATGTGCATATGTAAAATCTATTATCATTTCATTATATGACATTTCCTATATCTTATAGTGTCCTATACTTATTAATGAAAATGTATATATATATAGTTTTTATGAGTGGCATTACTAATAATTTGAAGTATTTTATTTCTCTAGCTTCATCTATAATTCTACACTCATGCATGTTATATATATATATATATGTGTGTGTGTGTGTGTGTGTGTGTGTGTGTGTAAAGGTCTCGGCTAACCAACACATGCATATGTTACTATATAACTGTATCGCAACAAATTCAACAACGAACAACAACATTTTTCACCAACACATTCAACAACACATTTTTGAACGACGAACTATAATTTTTCAATAGCAAAAAACACAACCATGTATCAACATGCATGAATTTATATATATATATATATATATAAGAAGAAAAAAAATCCACGAGCTGAAGAACAAAAACATACATAAAAGGAGAGGCGGCGAGCAAGAAAACCGATGGAGAGCAAAAGGAGCGGTGACTACCCACAAACACGGTGAAGGAAGAAGGAAGAAGTACTGGCTAGGTGTGACAGAATGATAGCACATGCAAAGCCGAGAATGGTAGAGGTGTGGTGCTGCAAGGAAGAGGAGAGTTGGCGGTGCAAGAGAGAACAAGTGGTGGTTTTCCTGACTTGAGAGGAGCTGGAGTGGCGATGCACGGTGTGGCAGTGCGAGGGTTTTCAAGAGAAGGAGAGTAAGAGAGGGAAGGTACAGAGAGTCTGAAATTTTTGGCACGAAATAAAACCGAAGAAGTAAAAGGCGGAACTAGGATTTTAATAATCTTTCCTATAAGAACTGTTATTAAAACTAGCATTACTTTTGACAATGGTTCTTGTAGGAACCGTTATTAAAACATCTTTTAATAACGATTTTCCGTATACCATTATTAAAACTACCATGTAAATTTTAGCGTTAGGTTTTTAATAACGGTTTTGAACTATAACTGTTATCAAAACTATCCCATGCATTAATTTTCACGCGTTTAGCAATGGGTTCCGAACCACTATTATTAATGTCCCGTTATTATTTTTCGTTTTCGTAGTAGTGGTGTCTAATATGATCTCCCCTTGAGTAAAATATAAATGAAAATAATTATTGTTGAAACAAAATGATTATTTGATTGTTTTGGTAGTAGCCTTTATGCCCGCCTATAGTTCGATATAAGCTTTTGTGCCTACTTGTGGATCAGTAGCAGCCTTCGTACCTATCTGTGGTTGGTAGCTGCCTTTGATCCCTACATGTGACATAACATATTTTATTAGTTTTGTGCCTTTGACCCCTAGTTGTGGTGTTATGGATATTATTGGTTATGATATTCAGATGTGAGATATATTATGAAGCTTATGGTTATTGTGTTGGCATTTGTTCTAATCATTACTTCATAGAGCATCTCTTAGATGCTTGGTTGGTAAGTTCAGTATTTTCTAAATTAACGAGTATGAGTAGCATGTGGCTTGGTGATATTTTTTATCTGATCTAATTATCCTATTTCAATAAGCATGTGTATATTTCAATATGTTATATCACGTCTTGTTATGATATCTTCTAGGTGTTTTATGTAGGATTTTCATATTAGTTTTGTATAATGGGTTAATAAATACTGTTATACTAATGGGCTCCATTTTATGGACCCTTAATTATTCAATGGCTAGTGATCTTTGTAGGTTAATTAGCTTGTGAGATCACTAGCAGACTAGTAATTTGGGTTGAGTGTTGGCACTATCTGGTGTTCTGTCTGATATCTTTTGAACTGAATGTTCTCGTACTATTATGTCCTTTTGTATTTACTTATTGATGATTTTTGTAACCATTGACATTGTTTTTAGAATGATATTTATCTACCTTGTTCTTTCTAATCTAATTCCTATAATTATATTATTAATTTAATCGGAATAATGATTTTAACATTAAAACTTGGTATAAGAATGGTAGAGAAAATTGTTCTAGTTCTAAGTATGACTGTAACACCCTACGTTTTTATTATATAAGCTTCCGTAATTAACTCTTTAAACAAAATTTTGAAATCCTTAAAATGGGGGCATTACATTATCAACATTTACGATTGAGATAGATAAGTGTCATTAATTTACTTGAGAAGTCTCCATGTATAATACTCCCTAAAAGTAATATATTTGCCTTAGGCATTGCCGCCAATCCTGCTTTGCGTCAACACGACGGAGGTAAATTACAGCATGTGTCTCACGAATGCAGATAATAGGTATTTGCTACTGTGGGTACCTATAATAAGCTGACCCTCCTGCTAGTGACATTGTGGTTGCCGAGATTATTATAGTCATTTCATCCCAAAATACCCACACATCATTTCACACCTGTGATATGCACCAAAGTTGGGGTGATTCGGTCTTAGATCCTGATGGAAAAGAGCCGAAGCCCTATCCACCGAAACACAGAAGGAACCACTTATTGTATAATACTCACATATCATTTCACACCTGTGATATGCACCAAAGTTATATGGTAAATGGTTGAGGTTTAAAATAATCGATATGACTACTTATATCAACAATATGAGTAATATTAGTTTCAAAGATCCATCTTTAAAAAATCACAACTTTAAACGTGTTTGCTTAAAGTTGTTTAAAGATGAGCGATGTCGTAGGAAATTTTCTAAGAAGCATGTGAGTGATGACAAAACATATTCTAGACAACTCATATTGATTTATAGAGTTATTTTTGTATACCAAATACACTTTAAAAAACCTATCCGCCAAGGCCGGGTGTTAGACCCAGAGTTCCAAGTTATCTGGATAGCACCAATAATGTCATCTCCAATAATGGGCAAAACTTTTTTTAAAGACGAAAACATTATAATTATCAGGCCCATGTGCATTTGTATCGCCCATGGAAAACACAACGTCTTTGACTTCCTGTGGGCAAATCGGATGAATAAGCGTCTCCCTAGCTACTCTGTTCTTAGATTCGGTCTACTTTTCTAGAGTGTGATGATTGATAAAGTCTCCATGCTCACACCTTTCCTCGGTTCTGATAAAAAAAAAATTCTTCTGCGTATGCCTAATTCGAAATTTCTTAAAATATAAATATAATGCCAATCATTAAAAGAAAGCTTATGTTCATCTCGAGAAGGACAAATTGAGAAACAACATTGAAATTATTTGCAAACATCATATTTCATTATTTACTTCATCCACACAAAAAATAATATAGTTCCCTTCCCCCCATTCCTCAATGGCTCCTTATTACAAAAGATCAAATATCCATACCGTGCCTCCTTCCCTCCAAATTCTTATTCACAAATATAGGCCTCGTTAGTTTATACAATTACAAACGCCTTATATATGATTGATTAAGAAAGGAAAAATGTGCGTGCATAACAAATAGTTGAAGAGTTGGTATTCTCAATCATATGTACATAAGATTATTGTTGACATAAAAGCCGCTATTTATATCCTCGACGACCGACAAAAAATCTCCAAACCCTTTCCCCGTCTTCTGATCTTCAAACCCAATCAACTCGGATTGCAACATGTCCTCCAAAATACTTGGATTATTGGTTCCATGATGATGATGGTAGAACTCCCCACCGCTAGGAGAGTTGTCGGCGTTACTTATTGAACCACCACCTTGATCAAGATTCACAACATTATTGTATGGTAAGCCAGCTGATAGCATAATCTGATCCCCTCCAACGCTTGAAGCATTACTCATGAAGCTAAAAGCTTCGTCCGAATAGCTCGATTCGACGAAATTATTAATACCATTGTGATAGTTATTAATATTATTTATGTTCTGCTGCCCATCGTCAACACCAATATTTATACTTCTGTCGAGATCCAGCCATTCTGCGAAAAATAGTCTTGGCAGCATCCCATGCTCGTGATGTAGCTTAGAGACTATAGATTGATCTGAATAGCAGCATGATGACCTCGTTTCTCCGTTGTGGTCGGGTCGTGCTGATGAGAAGCTGGAAATCGTCGTCGTTGTTGATTTGAGTGGAGAATCATCAAGATTTTCATGCTGATTCGAGTAATTAGCAGATTCTGTATTGGGCGTTGAATTTGCTTCTAGTTTTTCAGCAGCAGACGATTTTGCCAGTTTTTTCTTCAAGTACGAGTGCCAATAGTTTTTTATCTCGTTGTCTGTCCTTCCCGGCAAGTGTTGTGCTATTTGTGACCACCTATTCGTTCGATGAAATGGGGGAAAAGGAAAAATTATTATGTTATATAAAACTAATAATTTCCCATAATGATTAGGACGCTTGTTTATAAATAAGATCACTCCATATTATCTCATACCAACCGGTGATAAAGGCATATAATGTTTAAATATCTTTGATGTCCTAAGATCGTTAATTAGTACAATATATATATATATATATATATATATATATGATTTTGGTAACTTTCGTTTAAAACAGACGAAGATATATATATATATATATTATTTATTTATTTAAAGGAATATTCTAACTGCAGCAGAGCTATTTCCATGCGAGGTATTTGCTTCTCTTTTCATGGCATAAAATATTATGAATACGATCGAGACAATAAAATATTAATCCATACTCTTTGATACGTGCATGCATGAAACTACTGTTAATTTTCGCCACCATATTGCCAAAATATTGTTGATAGTAGTGACGTATATATTGCTACTAATTATATATGCTCATGAATTCTAAGATGAAGTTTCGCTTTAGCCTTATGAAAAGCCATTAAGTATAGTAAACTACCATTTATCGTTCTAGGTACAAATTTAAATGTAGTGAAGGCTAACTAATTAACAATAAGTTAATTAACTTGTTTTATAATTAAAAATTTGACATTGAGATCTCTTTTCTTTGTTTATTTAATTTATTTATTTATGATTAGGGATAACTTGATGACATGATATTGACCATTTGTTTTCTTCAAGTATCACGTAATACTCCACAACAAGGGTCATCGATCATCCATCATATATATATATATATTTTAAGTTAATTAATTTTATATCATACTCTAGCGAAGCCGGGAAATAAAATTTTACATACTCCATATATTACATATTTAGCAAACCATGAAATATGCGCATATGCAATGTATATATACATGTAAGAATTGATCTTGTAGACTTACTTATTGCCTAAAGCGCGATGAAGGGTTAAGATCGCTTCCTCTTCTTCTGCATTAAACAGACCACGCTTTAACCCCGGTCGTAAGTAATTTATCCATCTTAATCTGCAGCTCTTTCCATTCCTTTGCAGGCCTGCAACGTACATGATATATATAAATATAGAACATACATGTAGGAGCATCAAGTCTTAGATCTCAATGGTTGGTACAAGTATCTAATAAAAATATAAATAAATTATCTCAAAGTGACGAAAAGTCAGCTTAATAATCAATATGTATTATTTGTGGAGGTTTTTTTTTTGACAAAAAAAAAAAACAGATTTCTCGTTTGCTAGCTCATAAGTCATAAAACTAATTTGTTCATGTCATTGTCAATCCCTTTTGCTTGTTGTAACACCTTAGGATCACCGCCAATTAAATTCCGTTGGTCATATTCTTATAATGATTTATAAATTGCATTTCTGCCTATATTGAACTTCCCCATGTTTATAATTTAATGCCCTCTTTTTGACTTTTTATGACGTGATAATTCAATTCCGCAGTGACAATTATGGAAATTAAATAAACTTGAAAACAAAGAAATGTATGTTGTATGTGTAACAAATCGACGAATAAAATCTGTCAAAAAAAAAAAGAAGCCCAAAACCTATCGAAAAACTGAATCAATACCGAATATTACCTTTACTTTTCTATGATTAATTTACAATTTATCTGTACGTTATAGCATCCCTATCGTAAGAGATGAAGAACTAAAGATCACAAAATTTTAGTGATATTTAAATGTTTATATAAAATTACGTACCAGCGTTGACGGGGACAGAACTCCAGCAGCCATGGCCATGTTGAAGGATGTAGTTTCTCAGTCTTTCATCTTCTTCAGGTGACCACAATCCTTTCTTATGCTTTTGCTTTAGCTTAGTGTCCAATGGATTACCTCCCATGTTTGATCGATCAAATCAATCAGAAAATCACGCAACAGAAGAAAGAAAAGCACAGGAGGAAAAAACGTGGGTAATGGAGAGGACAGATATATATGTATATATATATATACAAGCTGGATACTGGGTGTGTGCTCAATCAACTAAAAGCTATTATGAACATATATACAAGGAGAACTGAAAGAGAAAGAGAGAAAGGGAGAGAGGAAGATGATGATGCAATGTTGTGAAGAGTGGAGAACACCGACCATTTAAAGCAAAGTTGAGCCTGTTTTCACAGTAGTTGAAAAATATATAATCAAAATGACAAAATTGCATTAATTAATCATTAACATCATTGCTTGTCATGATACACAACACAAGGATTTGGAAATGATATTTATTATAACATCCCCACTTGTCGATATATATATTTATTTAGCGGACAAGAATTTTTAACCAAAAAAAAACTATATTCGATTGAAATATAAATTAAGGGAATTAAATAAGGTTGTACAAGTTTATACTATTTTTTATCCAATCATAAATCTTGACTTGTGATACATGTCCCATTTTTATTTTTATTTTTTCATGCGAAAGAGTTGAAATGTTACATAGTTTATGATATATAATGTAAAATGCTGGATCGAAGTTGTATGCATCTTTCCTTTCGTTAGCTTTGGACCACTTCATATAACTAGTTATTAGTCAGTGCAAGTTTCATCCCTAAGATACCAAATGTTTATGTATACCGAAGCTAATTGGAAGATAAAACAAAATACAGATGGATAATGTGAATTCATTAACAAGTATATTTGTATGCATACCGAAACTCCGTCCGCATTGAACTAGTGGTATTATTAGAGCCTAGAGAAGCTTACCTGACCAAAAAAAATAATTGGATTAATCAAAATCAAACCTAATTTAACCCGTAGAAATACACCCCTGTAATCTAAGCCAACCCAAGTACGATAAGACTCATACCCCTTTTATCCATATATGATATATACATATTTGAGTTGAACTCAACATATATGATCCAATATTAACCGAATCCATTTTATCCAAATCCTCTAAAAACTCAAACCCAAGAAAGCCCGATCCAATAATGATGTAACATATGTATATATATATATATAAATTCATGCCGGATGTTGGTTGTAATATGATATTGAATTGGGTTTAGTATAAACACGAACACGATAAGACCTAGTTCAATATTTATTCAAAATCTATATAACGTTAAGTCAAATGTTAGTCAGTTCAATGTCAATTTCATCCTTTATATAGTTTCACATCCATAGTTATATATCAATTATATGCATATACATATTGTGTTTTTGTTTAGCAAGGACAATAAGATAACTATTTTTGATAGACTAAATATAGTGTATGTTTATAAACTCCTAATGGATCTACACAAGCCCTTTCTGAGGTATTTTATCTACACTTACACGTGTCATAAAATACTTTCTAACATGTTACTCATCCTTGAATCACTTTTAACCAAACATGTTTAACTATAGAGTTTTTCAATGATGGATTTCTGAAAATGAAGGTGCACCATATTGCTATAGATTGTCACATTAATCTTTTAAGGCTCAATCATATATCACTAATATTGGGGTGATACCAAAACTATAACAAAACCCATTATCAATTATAAAGTGATTTCATTCTTAAGTTATATCTAAATATCTTATGACTAATTAATTATAAATGAATTTTACATTCGTATGAATGATTATGGGAAGTTGTACGATATTAGTCTTAGTTAAACTCAATTGACCATATATAAATACAATCTTATTTGAATAATCAAACAATCAAATCACCATGACATGAACCCAACAATTCGATATGATCAAAGTTGGCCAAACTTAAACTCGATATTAAAATTACTTGAACCTAATTGAATCCAACCCTAAAAGCACTTGAAATAAAAATCACTTGAAGAAAAAATTCATTTGAATCTTTTTAAACCCAATTAGACACTACAATATTCATAGGCAATAGCGAAATCAAAAGTATTGTATTAGTGTCTTGAGATAAAATGAAATTTTCCTAACATTGCTTTATTATTTTCCCACTATTAGGGTCAAGGAAAACAAATCTTGGATTGCTCTATTTAATTCAACTCAAGTAGAGCCATAATAACTACTCAATTTGATTCATATCAATAAAGGCAACTATTATTTCCGTATTTGAATCAAAACAATTAGGATAATTTTATGTCATTGCCCTATTTGACCCACCAATTAGAGCAAAATTGTTCACATGTTTTATTCCCATTAATAAAGGTAATATTGTTACCCTATTTGAGTTGAAATAGTTACAACAATTTTTATATCATTGTCATATTTAGCCTACCTATTATGGGAAAGAAAGATTACCCTATTTGATTATTTAAATTTTATTTTATTTTATTTCTAAAAGTGTATATTCATATTAAACTATAAAGTGATAAAGTTCAATATAACCAATTAGACACAAGTAATAATGTTGTATATAGAATATTAAAAATAAGTTTCATACATTAATAAACTGTACATATGTATCTCACTATCTAATAAATTAAAATAAACTAAAAATGTTGATTGTGAACTTCTAATAGAGTGAAATAACTTAGTGAGTTCCTTGTTTATGATACTCAAAAAATAAAATAAAATAAAATAAAAACTTATCATCCTCAAAAGAAAACGACCTTCAAAGGATCCATATTAACTCAAACATGAGCAATCTTAGGACAATCTCATTAGCTTCAAATATCAATTTGGCATACCCTTTGTCCTTTGCTTGAGCATTCTTCTATTACAAAAGAAGAAACAATCAACATCGGTTCACTATAGATGATAAATTAGAGAAGTAACTTTAATAAACCTATTAACATTATATATGAATAGGAATATTCTAAAATATGTTCCCTTTATATAAGCATGATAAGTTTCAAGGATCAAATTTATGTTAGGAGTAATTAGAGTTTATTTATGAATGTAACATGAAACAATATCCAACCCAACACCATAAACATCCAAGGGACATACATGATAATAATCTTTAAAACAAAATGACATAATTATAATAGACATGGTTTCAACATTAAAAGAAATTAATTACTATAGTATGATCAAGACAACAAGTAGAAGACAACTTGTAACATTACTTGATTAAAGAAAAAACAAGTTACAATCTTTCAAATTCCACCAAATATGGTTTCTAGCAAAGGCTCTAATTTTTCTATAGAAGGTATTACAAGTAAATGTTTTATAATATACTTGCTTGGAAATAAGCATAATAAAATATAATAGCTTTTATCACCTATATAAAGGTGTTCAAATATGCATTGATGAAGCATTCTAAATCAATTGATTCATATCACTAAAATGTTCTAACCAACGAACGATGTGATCATAAGCCACCACCTACCAACTATTTAACTAGTAACTTTTAACATCACAACATTCATTAGCCAAACCAATAACGCGTGTAGGTAACTTGTACCAAATGCGAAAGAAAAATTTAAAAGTATCATCCTCTTCATTCTAATTATCATCAAATTGCAATAAAAACTTAGATTAATGAAAAGATATTAAGAAGTTTTTGAAATTGTAATTTTTATTATGTAGGGAAATGAAAAGGAGTGTTCAAGGATCAAAGACTAGTTAGCTATCTATATTTTTTTTTATGTTTAAGCATGATTTCAAGCACATAAGTACCCATAAATATATATAGAGTCACAAGAGTTACCAATCCTTGAAGGAGAAAGCATTTAAGCAACTAAAACTTAAGACACCTTTCTCTTTCTTTGAAAAATGGATATGATCATTCTATCCATGCAAATTAAGAATGCACCATTAATACTTATATCTAATATAACTTATATAAGTACAATCAATTATAAATTCATTAGATTATATAACAGGAATCCCACAAAGACATAAGATATTGAAACATTTAGAAACATTCATTCTCACAACAAAAATTATATTTGAAGGATGACCAAATAGATAATGTTTTCCTTTATATAAGACATGAAGTCATGAATCTTGTCACGTTCAAATTTTGTGGCTACTTGTTTTGCCAACTTATTTCTACTCAAAATGTTTATAATGAGAGTTCAACTTGTTATATGTTTTGTAGTTGTAAATGTACACTGCAAAGGAGCAAAATTTTAGTGTTAAGGAAAACGAAGAGATGATTGAGAGGTATAAAAGCAAGAGGAACTAGAGGAAGATTAACAAAAAAAAGGTTAGCTATTTCAAAAGATTAGATAAGATTGAGGACACAACTAACTCAAAAATAAAAATTTTCAAGAAAACAAATATGTGAAAGATAATCCATCAAAGTTGAGTGAAAATTAAATATCAACTAATTTTCCTCAAAAAGGCCAAATCACAATCAATTATCTAAATTAAGAAAAAAAATGAAATTATACTAGTTGATATTAAGAAGAAAAAATCTTGTTACATTTCATCTACAACAAGAAATAGGATGGTGACTAAAGAAATCGTGTGTGCTAGAAATAGTAGCTTAATGGTGGTGTAGTGGACTTTCATTCTTGTTGTTTGCTATTACAATTAGTGTGCACTAACATTATTCACTATTGCTTAACTAGTTGTTGATTATCTACAATGGTGATGCTCGTGGTGGTGGAGTGGAATTGCATTGACCACTAGTTATCAGAGTAGTGGTAGCGGGCAGTGTGGAAAATGGAGGAAGGGAGCTCTCTAGGGGAAGGAGTAGGGTTCTGGTTAGGGTTTGTACTTATAGTGGTCAATTGGAGCCACTGGTCTATTTCACTACTAATGCTAGAGTTGAATGGTATAATGGATGGACATTGTGATGACGAGGTTGAAAACTACAAGTTATTCATTGAGGTTGTATAGTTGTTCTAACTTAGCGAAGAGCAGAAAGGAAAATTATGGAGGGTTCTAATCTTGTAGCATTATCTTAATTTTTATTTCTTCTTAGAACATATAACTTATAAAGAACATATATCAAAATAAATAATAAACAAACTTTTAAAATCATGAAATTATAAGAAAGCTCTAAATATATTATTCTAAAATCAAATATTATTTAGATCAATTTTTTTACAAAATTTAAAATAAATAGCAATAAATGAAGAAAGGAAATAATGTTGTGTAGAATGACGGAAGAAAGTTAGGTAGCTAGATGAAAGAAAATATGCAATAAATGTTTTGTTTTTTATTTCATACTATATTATTAATTGGGGAGGTTTAAGATATTTATCTATTAAATATGATCAAATATGGGGGTTTGAGGCATCACCTCATTATATTTAACCAAATATAGGGATTTTTGAAGATTACCTTCTTAGGTATGAAAACATAGGGGATTTATATTCATTACCTTACTATATAGAATAAAATAGCGGGATTTTCTTCATTAGCCTTTTGTTAGTGTAAAATAATGGATATCTATATCGCCCTACTATATTATCTATATTATGATAGTTTGTGATTATCTTATTTAATAGTTTAATATTTCCCTATTAGATCACATATCTTGTAGTGGGACCATGACCCATAGCTAATATGAACTACACTTGAATTCAAATTGAATATATTTTAGCCTAATTAAAAGTTACTTGATAATTTAGACAGCTCAAACTTAATTAATCTTAATCTAAACCTAACCAAAAGCTAAAGTTTGTAATGAGCCATAAGGACCCTATCCATTAAGTCATCTAACTAAACTTAACTTGGCCTACTTGTGACTTGACGTTCTTGATTGCCACATATAGGTATTATCTTTAGGTTATATTATGAAATATTAGGATTTAAGCCTCATAGCTTGTTTTCTAGCCCTCATGTGCATGAGTGATTATTGCACTTTAGACCCATTAATAATGCAACTTAGGTTTTGGCTTTCCCATTCTTTAAAAAAATAATTATATAATTTGTTATTTATAGATATCTTATGGCTTGTTTGGGATTCACAAAATTTATATATGTTAACAAATAATTATATTCTATTTTTTTTTCCAAAACCCCTATTCTTCTAATAGATAAAGATACATGAAAATTGTAATGGATTTCCATTTCTAGAATGATGGGTGAATTATTTCTTTTCCATTCATTTTCTTGATTTTCTAATGCAAAACATAAAGAAAAATGAAATTTCTTTTTCTTAATGAATGGGTAATTATAAATCCTATATAGATTTGTTAAGATTTGCTACTTTCATATCATTTCACCAATTTTCTAACATAAAGCATAAAAGTATTTATTCCTTTTGTATTTTTCTTTATACATGAAATAAAACTTTAGTTGTTTTTTTTTCATCGAACATAGATATCAATATTTTATTTTTGATAAATTTTGTTCCACACAATTAGGTATGCATGTTAATGGGTTGAGTCTAAATTCAATTTAATTAGACCATGATCTAAAGTCTTATATGTGAGTGTGTGTGTGTGTGTTCATTAACAAAACATTAGTTTTTCCTAGTTTTTATCATTTTGATTGTATCAGTTACATGTTTATATAAATAGATTATATATGTACCCTAGCAATTGCGGTATGCCGCCAAGCTTGTCCAAATCCTCTCCTATGATATTCTCTTATCTTTATGAGAGAATTGTATATTGAGAAATACTATGAGGGTTATTTGATTATCCTTGTAATCACTAGTGTTATATGTAACAAAGATCATCATTGTATAATTCTCTAATTGTTCTTGTGTTCTAATTATTTTCTGAATTGAATCTTGAAATTTACCAATTGTTTGTTAGATCATATCTTGGGCATTCACATCTTGGTGAATTATTCCCTATAATTGGTATCAAAGCTTTAGGTTTGTGATTGATATATTTTGAAATGGAATTTATAAGATTTGAAATTAAGAGACTTGATCATTCTGTTCATTTGAGATTATGAAAATTAAAGATGAAGGTGAGCTTACTTTAGAATAGATTATAGGAGGAATTATCTAGGAAAGAGTAAAAGCCTAAAATGATGTACAATGTGGAGTTTTAGGATATTTCTACCATATAATTATTTTTATCAAATGAGGTATTACAAAAAATGCCTTAAGAGACGATTATTTTCACTTTGTGATTGAAACTAGAATCCTTTATGATGAGATATGTGACAAATCATCTATCACTAAAGAGTCAGCTTCATGATTTAAAATTAGGTGAAGGTTAGTCCTTGAAATCTCACCATGATAAATTTGACTCTATAGTTTTGAATTGGTAAAATATACATGTTAAATTAGATGGTGATGATGATGATGATATAGCTATTATGTTATCATTTTCTTTTCTTGTTGCTTATAAACATTTTTATGAGACTATATTGTATGGAAATTATGACTTGGTTCTTGCATATGTCAAAAATGCCTTGCTATAGTGTGAATTGATTTGGAATCAATCGGTTGAAGAATGTCTAGGTTACTTATGTGGTGAGGGGTTTTTATCAAGGGAGCATGGTGAAAAAAAGAAGTCCAAATCAAGGAAGGATATATTCAAGGCTTTTGTCTACCATGGTAATCACAAGAAAAGCCATATTAGAAAATAATACCCCAATAGGAAACCAACAAAAACTCATGTATCTAATGGGGGTGAGGATGCCATAGCTAGGTGTTTCAGACAAGGTGGAGGTTTTTTGTCAAGATGGTATAGATTATATTGTGAAGAGGAATCTAAGCAGCATGTAGAGAAAATAAGCATTGGTTTGGGCAAAGATATTTATGTATTGTATACAATGGATAGTAATATTTGTGTGTTAGAGCTAGTATTAGACTCAAAGTTTATTATTGGTTTTGATTCTTCCTTGTGGTATTCTATTGTTGTTGTTGAAAAGACGTGGTCTCTTTTGTGGACTTAGACATGGGTACCTAATGTTTCATTGGATATTCATTTATTATGCGTCTATATCATATTTGTTACAACAAAAGACATATCTAAGGTTAATAACTTGAAGACTTTAGATGGCCCCATACCCTAAGCTATTAAGGTGGCTTGCTTAGCCATTATTACATACTCTATAGCTGTGAGATGCTTGATGTATGATGTTGTTAGCATGAGCCATACTATTGCTCAAGTTATGTGTATTGTGAGCATATGTGTGGTGGATCCTATAAAGATACCTTGGTAGTTGTGGTGTGGATTATAAGGTACTTATTGCATATAATATTGGCTTGTATAGAGCATGTGTTGTTAGCTATTCCATTAACATGTTGCTTTGATCTTGGTTGTGGTCCTAATAATGAGAGGTGCACTAGTGTGCTAGTGTTATGCCTTATAGGTTATGATGTTGGGTTTTTGGCTATGAATAGAGCAAATAATGTTTTTTTTGTCATGGAGTGTTAGATCATGTGTCTTGGATGACATAAAGAGTTGCTTTTGATGTTGATTTGATGTGCGTGTTAATGGGGTGATTGTTTGCTCGTGTTCATTTTCCATGAATGGCTTTTTATACCTAAAGGTTTGTGATGATCTTTTGTGATCCTATTGCTTTATGTTATAAATATTCATTCAAGGTGGAGGTGGCGACATCATGGATTATATTCATGTGTATAGCCTAGCATGGCTTGTTACGTATAAATATTTGGAGTAGTTTAGAGCTAAAAGGAGGTAAAAGGAGAAAAAATTGGGGGGTGTTAGTTAACATGGCTTGTGCTTCTTAGTGTTCCTTGGTCCTGCATTTATTTAATGAAAGTCAAAAGTTTTGAAAAAAAAATAATATATGAGGCACCCGTGTTAATTAACATGGCTCATGCTTTTCCTTGTTTCTTTTTTTTGTCATTTCACTTGTGTCGATTATATAATCCTATAAATAGATTGTGTATATACCCTTAGTGACCATGGTACACCATTGATCCTATCCAAACTATCTGCTCAAGTATTCTATTGTGTTTATGAGAGTAGTGTGTATTGAGTGATATTTTGAGGATTGTTTGATTCTCCTTATAATCACTAGTGTTATACTTTATTAAAAATAATTCATCGTTGTTAGCCCAATTGTTCTTATATTCTGATTGTTCTCTGAATTGAATAATGGAATTTCTCTATTGCTTGTTAGATTGGATCATATACATTCACATCCTAATAAATGTTTTTTGTACATTTTTAAAGTGATTTATGATGGTCCCAATAATGATGGTTTTAGACACATATTTTCTCTATATATGACAAAAGATAATCATGTACCTATTCATCACACATATAATTTTTTTAGTGGGGTGCCACATGAAACTTCTACATCTTTAACCCACTAGTCTCTCCACTCACGTCATGTTTCAACAACAAAGAACACACATCAGAGTAATAAAAATTGGAGGAAAAAGACTAAAATATATTTAATGATGTTTTATAGTGAAAATTTGGAAGAAAAAAAATGGTAATTATGCACCTCGCTAACAAGTCACTAAAAACACTCATTCTGAAAAAGAGTTTAATACCTTTTTTTTCTAAATCCTAATTACCTAAGGGTAATACTCTTTGTTATTCATTTTATAAGTATTATGAAATCATTTACTTAATCCATTTTATTCATTTATTATGAATCATTAAATTTTGAAAAGAAAAAAAAATAGTTTACATGATTAGATGATTTCCCTTATTTCGCTCATTTTAATTCATTTTGGATTTAAACTAATTCCAATACCATTTTTTATACATTTGGAACCTAAAAATTATTTTGCACCTTTCCGTAATTTTTCATTATTTTTAGGATGTATTTGTTGTTTTTCAAATAAATGAAAATTATTTGGCTTTCTTTTTAATTTAATTAACTAACATGAATTTTGATCAACCTCCTACTTACCCATTGGATCCTAAACAACCCCTTTAAAAAATTAGGTTATAAAACTATTTACTTTCATTTAATCAAAAGTTTGGCCAAAAATACAATTATGATATTTTTTATGACATACTCAACCTTAGCCTTACCTCTCACTTACACACCTAACCTTATCACTGAAGTGTTAATTAAGTTAAAAAAAATAGATGCCACTCCCTCCTAGCTGATGGTTGTCTACAAAATAGCTTTATCTTTTTATTGTTGCTTTGTTTTTCATTTCAGCACATCACTAATTCTTCAACTTAATTTCTCATTACATATTGCTTCTACTGTTTTTTTTCACTTATAACTTTATTTCCCACCTACTTCTTCTTCCATTTCTTATTTTTCCTTGTATTAATCATTTGCAACACATTATTCCTCTAGACATCCATTTTCCTTGGGATCCTTAGCTTTTCTCCCTCTTCCCCCCTCCATTTTCAACCCCGTAAGCTATGCAAACCTATTACTACTGGTTATTATTTTTCTTCTATGCCATCTGAGTTCACTGATTTTTTTCTCTTTTTTATTTTGGCTAAATTCCCTCAATAATCATCGTCAGTTATCCCTTTATTTTTCCTTTGATCCTATGTTTTTTGTCCTCCTCTTTTTGATTGTCACCGATGCATTTGTTGTTGATTTCTACTATTATTTATAGCCATTATCACAATCTTCCCCTTTAATCTCTTGCACACTTACCTCCATTATCCTTCATTGTTCCATTCTTCTTTTAGTGTTTTCCCTTTATTTCCCCCTTTTCAAGCTATTAGAATTTTTTTTTCAAATTCTACCCTATTTTCTTCTATTATTTTCTGTCCTTTAACATCCTAGTTTGCCTTAGTTTATCTTTCAAAAATTTTTACTAAGTATTGAGAGTTACAATTTGGTGAAATGTGGAGATTATTCCTAGTTATATGTGCCTCAACGTTACATTCTTGCAAGATAAGGGTTATCTTTTCTCATCTTTTCATTCAATTCTAAAAATTTGATGATTAATCTTTCCTTAAGCTTATATTTTTTTTTATGTGAAGGTGATTAACAAGGTCTTAGGAGACGGTCTATATCTTGATTTGTTATATATTTCTTTGATGCTTAGACCTTATCTAACAAGCTCTACTATTTATAAATAGAAACTATGTGATAAGAGTTATTATTAAATTTCTAGGCATGATATCATATTTTGATTAAGAAAGCATGGTAATGTGTCTTAAGTGTTAAGCTTGCTATCATATAAATTCTATGATTTCACATGAAAAATTCTTAGTATGGATTAATATGAGAATATGTGTTTTTTATGGGTTTTAGAGGTTTGAGCATGATAGAATAATATGTTTAGATTATTTTATCTTCATTGAGTATGATTTTACGTTTAAAATCATGTAAATGGTATTTTTTCCAAGTTGAGGTCCTCTCAGCCATATGGATTTTAACCACAACCTTATGTGTTTTAAATTTTCTTAAGTATGTCATAAGGTATATTTTAGTATATAGAAATGTAAATATGAATTTGGGTTGATTTGGCTAATGTTGTAAGAATCAATTTTATTAGGGTTTCGGCTACAAGAATAATTTGGGAATTCTAATTAATTTTTGTAAAAATATGTTTTCATCATTGTTTTCATTAGGTCCTTGACTTAATAAGTTATGGTTTGGATTTGTTTAGAGTAAGTTATGATTTTTTGAAGTTTTAAGGTATTTTAGGGTAATTGATGACCATTTTTTTTACTTTAATTATGAAACTATGGTTATACAGTGCTTAAGTTGTTGAATAAATAAGTTAAAGAGATGAGTATGACATTTGGATTTAATTTTATGAGTGACTATTTATAGTTTCTAATCATTTTAATCTAAATTTAAGCGTTAAAGGTATTCTGAGCATTTCAAAAAGTCTATGATTTGAATGGGCTTAATATTCATATTAAGTGGGTTAGCCTAGATAGTAATTTAGCTAAGTGTGTGTCTTTAATATTATTAGCATAGCATATACCTCTTTATGGAATTAGAATGAGATTAGTGATCATAGGGGTATAATTTTTATTTTATATATAAGGCTTTGTGGTGATTTTATCCATAATTTTGGTAAAGTAATAAGGTTACTTTGGAAATGATGTCATATATTGAGATTAGGGTTTTTGTAAGAGTATTTTGGTATTTTTGATTTAATATGTGTTGAAGTAAAAGATGGGCATACATTTTAACTTTATGAGTGATCTTTGAGTTTTGTTTACCTTTGTTTAATAGTTGAATATTCATCAACTCTTTACTTTTGGTGATCTGTTGACTTGCCATTGATTATTGACCCTTGGAATTTAATAAGCTTTGAGATCTAATTTAGATATTTTTTCCCCTTTCTGTCTCATTGAAGTATCTTATGCCTTCTTATAACAAAGAATGATATTAGGTCATTATTCCATGTAAATAGTGTTGAGCCTTGAGAATAATGGATTATAATAGTATAATGATTTTGTTTATGAATCTTCTCATGTAGGGCCTGTTATGTGAAATCATCAAAGTTTGATTTGGTTTCCAATAGTATATTAAATCATCAGAGCAAAAATAATGTATAATAATAATAGAATGGTTAAGTAATTTTTAAAAATAAATGAATATATAAAGTAAAAGACCTCAAGTTTGGATTAGTTTCTCTCTATGGCTAGCTACCCTAGAGATGAAGTAGGGGCCCTCAATTCTTGGTTTAACTTTTTGTCGTTGTGTAACAATTAAAGCTATTTTATTAGGCTTCTATGAAAACTCTTTGAGAGTATCAATACTTAAGGACAGAATACTGAAATAGACATAGTGAGTGATGGTTAGTACTATTGCTACCCCCATACAAGATTATACTGAGTACTAATATTTCTTTTTATAATATTCTTGAGTAATTAATTTATAAAGGCTATCATGTGGTGTTCATAATTACCTATGGTTAATACCCTTGGGTAAATAAAAGTGAATAATGATGTAATTGTAGCTAACGATGTATACTGCTATTTTTGGGGTGATCATCATTGTGTATCACTATATATGTGTGTGTAGTTAATTATGGCCATGCACTACCCTTTGGAATCTAAAATATGGATAAGTAATTGTTGAAGTCAACCTTTAGGTATTATCATGTTGTTATGTTATGTGAGTTACTATATAAGTATTATTGTCACATCAACAATGAGATAAGTGTGGTCATTACCTAACCCATGCCTAATGCAAGGCAAAGTGAAACAACCACGAAAGAGTGCATGCTCTACTAATAACATAACAATACTAATAGTAATAATGGTGAGAATAATGATAATGCAGATGGAGGAGATTGTGAGAGTTTATAAAATCCAAATATGGAAATCAAAGCCAAGAGTTTAAATAGCCAGAAAGAACTAGAAGAATCCCAATGCAATGGGAAAAAATATACCTAACCAATTAACCTAAATCTCCAAATAAATGGGAATGTAACTCTCCAACCCCATGCAATGGCTAGCTACTGGCCCAATGTATCATCCTCAACACACTCTAGTTAAGAATTATAACCCTACAAATTGTTCTCTACTCACAAAACCAAAATCCAAATTATTATAGTGACCACACAAATGTAGTATTATTACAATGAATTAATGGTAAAAGCAAACTACCTAAAATATGGTAAGGGATCATGCTGCACATTAAAGTCACATAGTAGTATGGTGATAAGCATACTAACATAGTATAACACTTAGGCTTATGATAGTAATATAACAAGGCATGCTTACATGGAAATTATGGAAGGATAATAATACAGATCATGCATTAGACTCATAATGTAATTCGCATTATAAATATCCCTTTAGTGGCCACATAATTTTTAGTTATTAAGATAATGTTTGATCACACCTAGTTCTATATCATGAAAAAAATTCATGGTAGCATACACACACAATGGGATACCACACCCACCACATGTGGTCAAAGTACATCAATTTGTCTTATAATAGGATACCTCATCTACCACATCTTGAATGTCTCTTCCACAAGGGACAAAAAGTTAGGATAACATGCCTACCTAAGCAATGGATATTATGAAGTGTCAGGGGGCTTGTACTAGGGTGCCTCACACACTTATATTGGATATAGATGTCATGTTATCCTTCCATTTTATATCATATACCTCAAAGATATGTATATACCCCATACCAACCGCAATCCAATAGTGAAAATATAAAAACACAAGGAGACCCACCCACTAACTTCGAACTAACTACCCCGAGATTTAGAGAAAAATGATCAAAAAATATTAATCCATTAATTATTAATTACCAAGTGATATGAAAAATTAAAAATTAATTCCATTAGTAAACAAATTGTGTGTTTCCAAGTGATAACACCAAGCACATCACAAGGCATATAAACCATCAATTGGGTATTTAGAGGGGACACTACACTTAACCAAATAAAGGCCCAAAATATCATATGTTTGATCCATATTAAATTTAGGTTAAACATTTGGAGTCATGATTAAAATGTTTTAATTACAAGGACACGTTAATATGAAAGGTCCAATTAAAGAACATTAAATAACAAGCAAACATGGTGACATACAAGCGAATCAGCTGATCTATCCCCAGGACCAGTTGATTGTTTCAATCATACCAAACCTAAACAAAATAATAAAACTAGTGAACTAGACAGATGGTTGTTCCCACCGATTGATTGTTCATATGAAACCAATAGATGGGTTTGAAAAAACCAGTCGATGTGTCTAAGTAGAGACCAAGTCACTTTGGCTATAAGGCAACAAATTGATGGGTTTGACCAATCAATTGACTACTCATGGGAACTAGTCGATTGGTTCATCAAACCAATCAACTAATCTTACAACCAACCAATCAAAAATTCCAAACCAAGTAACTATTCACACAACTAGTCAATTGGTCCAACAAGCTAATTGATTGGTCTGGGTAAAGCAACACCCCAACCCATGATCCATATATTAAAGTTTCACCCAACTTTACCATATTAGTCATAGAATGCTTCTATGTCATAAATCACATAAAAAGACATATTACACACATAGAATCACATGGGTATATGGTAATATTAGCACTTTAAAAAATCATGCTCAAAAATACCAAAATCATGCATAATTGTAAGGAACTCAAAACATGCTTAAAACTTTAAAGAATAAAACTTTACCACATATTCAAATATAAGAATAATAAATGAAAAAAAAGAAAACAAAATACCTTATTCATATTAAAGTTATGAACGCCTTACCTCCAAGCAAATCTTCTAGCACAAAATACTCATAATTTGTTGGTTGTCTACCAAGACCTCAATTCTTAAGAGAATCAAGAATTAAAATGATTGAATCTCTTTTTTTCAAACGTAATAAAACTAAATCAAAATAAGAATAAAAATTCCATAACTAAACCTTTTATGAAAATAGAGATTCTAAGGATAAAGAAGCTAAGTTCTTTAACCTTTCTCAAAATCTTAATCCTCCCTTACTTAAGAGAAATAAGGGAGACCTAAAGCTAAGATTAGGAGAATAAATAAGATATAAAAATTTAAATAAATAATGAAGAAAAAAAAGGTAAGTCTATGAATTCCCATTAAAGAAGAAAAGAGAAGAAAATTGGAGAATACCCAACATTTAAATAATTTCACAAGAGAAAAGGGAGAGAAAATGAGAAAATGCAAAAGGTCAAGAGTAAATTGAATCAAGAATGGAGTGTATAGGAGAGAGTTATGGTCAACATTCTCCTGTCAAAGAGAGGGAATTTTGACTTGGGTTGAGTGTGGGAAACTAAAGTGTAAGGGAACCCATGTTGAGGTAAGGGATGTGAAGTGTGATCAGGGAGAGGCATGGCCATAGGTTGGAAATTCATGGAAGTGGTGAAGATAGTCAAACATGCAACCATGATTGTCAAAAGAGAAAGAAAATTGAGGAATAAAAGAGAAGGTAAAAAATGCCTCAGAAAGTATTTTTGGAAAATGTTTAGCTAAATAAAATTAGAGAGTGGTCCAAATAATATAAAAAATATTCTTAAAGCACCAAAATATATTTGTTAGTATAAATAGATCTTCATCAAAAAAAAATTTAAACATTGAAAAAAGATACAAATCAAAATAAAAAAGAATATGAAATCGTAGGACAACTAGTCAATCGATTTTGTGCAAACCAATTGATTGGTTTATAGAAAAATAAAATTGCCAGTTTCATGAGCATAATAGTCGATTGGTTATGGCAATCAAGTGATTAGTGCAATTGAAATCAACAACTTTATTAGGATTTCAAGCCCTTTCCAAAACCAAAACTAATTTATTTCATATCTATATAATTTTAAATATAATTTTAAGAATTGTAAGGCACCGTATTATAATAAGTGTTATAAGATGATATTCCTCCATGTGCTTACAGTATTTTATTGTATATCTTGTAATCATTATTTCATTATAGTAAGTTATGCTATCATATTGTTGCATAACCCGTACATATTGCAAGCTATTTCCTTAGAATAGAAGTATGAGTTATGTACTAATACTACACTATTATAGTTGATGTCTCACAGATATTTGATCATGATCCTACAAACATTAAAGAGATGTCATGGGTAAATTGGATTGAGTTTGTCCTTATGGTTAAGGCTTTGAGTTATAGCTAAACAAGGTGTTTCATGTTGTTTATCCTATATTTGGGTTATCTCTTTTGGACTATGTGTTTCCTTCTTTTGTTTCCCTCATCTTTCATTTTACTATCTAAAGGTTAATCTCTTTAACTTTTTTCTTAATTCATTTATGTAAAAGTTTTCTATTGTTTCTATATATTCATTTATTATTATTATTATAGTTACAATCATTTTAGTCTTACATTTGCTACTCAAATACTATGGACTAGACTTGTTTTAAGTGTGGTGGTAAACCACTACTCATTTTGATGGTTATGCTTCTACCAAAAAAATAGTACTTTTTTAGGTGTTACAAAGAGAGACGCTAACTAACACTATACTAATGATGTTGTAATATAATTTTGCTTATATATAATAAATGATACAAAAAGAACTCAAGGGTTCAGGGACCTTATTTGGTTTTCATTAGTTGTGGGTCTAGTAATTAAATGAATCCTAAATGTCATTTTATTAGATTTGAGGTTTTATTTTTCTAAAATTAAAAATATATATATATTATATTAATCAATACATAAACTTACTTAATATAAAATTAATATGACTGATGTGATAAATGATAATAAGAATATCAATACTATATTCAAAACTAATAAGGTTTTCAATTAAATTCTTTTAATAAATAATATATTCAAATAACATATTTACTCAAGTTCTATTGCTAAGTCAGTATTCACATCATTATTTTTGTGTAGTGATTGATTAGTGCAAAGTGGTTTATAAAACAAAAAAATTCAAAAAATTTGCATAGAATTTTACTAAATTATTTAAATTTATTTTTTTCCAACACATAATCAGAAATAACTTCATAAAAAATTATTTTAATTGCTAAACATATAAGAAAATTAAGTTAATTTAATTTTTTTTAATGAAATATATAGATTGGATTTATTGGATCTCCTACAATACTTATGGGATTTAATCAACTTTTGAAGAAATTTTGAATTTCACATACTGTTATTTTCCATATAAATGATGGAAAATCTTTCTAGTTTTTTTTTTCCAAAAAATCACAAAATTCTTAAATTATAAAAAAATTTAATAAAAATATCTTTTTAATTATTTTTTTGAATAGTTTTTTAGGAATTTATAGAATGATTATGAAATAATTTGAAATTTTACACAATTTTGAAATTATAAAAATTTATGCAATTTTGATATAAAATTATGAAAGTATTTGAACTCTTTGCAAAATGTAATTAAATTTTTTATTGCTTTTGAAAATTTTTTATTTTTAAAATGTTTGAAAAGATTTTACTAATAATAAAAAAAATTAGACTTTTCCTTTCATTGTCAACAAATATTTTGAGTTTTTTTTTATTTAAAAAATTATATAAAATTTCTAAAACATTGGATTTTATTGTTAAACTAGATTTTTAAGCTATAAGGAAATCTTATAGATATTTTAAGTTTCATAATATTTCATAAAATTTATGATTTCTTTCACTTTTATCATATCAAAAAACTTAAATTTAATACTTTCTTTCAATTTTAGATTTTTTTGTATAACTTGTAAATTTCTTCCAAAGTTCTCATCAATTTTATAGTATTTTTTTATTTTTTAAAATATTCTAGGAGGAAGTTATTATTTAATTAGGAGATTATAAGTGATGAAATAATGGTAATGGTTTTTATTTATTGCAATCACTATAACATGTATAAAAAGTATACGTACCATATTTATAGAATTATATTAAATTTACAAAATAAAAATTTTCATTTTAATAGAAATAACTCCCACATGAATTTATATAGAAAATTTTAAATTAAAAGTCGCTTGAAGCTTTAAAACCTAATTAAAATAGAAAAAATTTAATTTGATTGTGAATTAATAGATAACACCCATTGTGGCAAATTTATGGTTAAAATGGTTACTTGGTGACAAAAGTAGATTTAAAGGTATAAATGTTTTAGGTTTATTTCATGAAAACTACAAATATTTTTGATTTAGGCGCAAACACTCAAGAATTGAATTTCATAATTATGGAACTAATTATTCTTCATTTGGGAAGTATTTCCTATAAATTTGAAAACCAACAGATGGTTACATTACTAGAAACTTAACAAATAAGCAACTAAGTGTCTACATGAATGAGCATGGCATGCATGAAATGAGTGAACACGTTATGTGGAGTATATTTTCAGACTTGTTAAGCACTAATATTAATATTAGCTAATTAATTAATTAAGTAGTAGAGTTGGATAATAGGTAAAGCATAAAGTAGCATAAAGTGGCATAACGTTAGCATAAAAGTAGCATAATATTTTTTAGCTTGGAATCTGTTGAATTATGCTTTTAACTAGTGGTAGAATGGCTATAAGAAGTTATATAAGACACAAGTAGGAGACATTAAATTTGAAGATCAATATTGAAATTGAATACAAGTGACTTATATATTAATTTAATTCATGTTAATTGAATCTATGTGAACGATTAAGCTTAACAGTTTTAATCTCTTTGTCTATGTGAATTAGAGATTAATTCATATCTTTTCTACTCTCCATAATCCAGCCATAATTACCATCTAAACCTCACTCTAATTCGAACATAATTGCAGCCCTAATTAGGGTTACACATAAGAAACCCTAAGCCACATTCGACATCCTACCACCTTACATCTAAACCAAACATCACCTTAAACCTTCTATTCAAACTAAACCCTAAACCTAACCCTAAACCACAACCTCATCCTCCATATAAAACCTAACATTCAAAGCATATCACCATCTACAAATTATTGTCAAATACATATCATAAGTGATTCACACCATTCAAACCATCATCATCCCTCATACACCATCACCGAATCATCACTACTTTGGTTCAACATATATTCAACCTTAAATCACCATATTCAAATGTGTTTTCATCCATAACTCATTGTCAAAGCTTCTTATAATTATTATCAACATAACCTAGCCTTATTATCATTGGTTTGAGAATTCCATCCTCCTACACACATCAGTTTTTGAAATATTTATAATTTATTCCCATTAATTTAAGGCATTAACATTTAAATTTTTTCCCCTTTATGTTATAAATATTTACATTTTATTATCATTAATACATAAATGAAAATGGCCAAAACTACCTAAAATCTAACAGTTTAAATACATTATTCTTCAATAGTCTACCATTATAGAAAATATAAAACATTTATGCCTTTATAGCAATATATTAAAATATTTATGTACCTAAATACGCTTTGCTATTACTTGGTCATTATAAGATATCTCATTCATTTTGAGCCTTTTGTGACAAAAAAAATATTGTCGCATATAGTCCATTAGAATTGAGGTAAAACGATATTACGTTAAGTAGGTTCTAGTTTCAAGATTGGCGATATGTATGACTTCTTGAGACATAAAGCTCTTAGTGTTCAGTGGTGGAAAACCATTTCGCTTAATTCATCTGCACCTTGACATAAAACCATCTTTTAGCTTATTTCTCATAATAGTTTGCTAACTAAAGAGGTTTTGTCCCATTGTATTCCCAATCTTGATGATTAGTGTTGTTTATGTTCCCAAAATTAAAGCATGAAAAAATTATCTCTTGGTTGCCAAAAAATAGCATAAGATGGAAAATAGTCAAAAAGGTGATGGAAGCTTATAGGCTCAGTGGTAATTGGAATAGAGAATTGATGCCAGCTACTCAGTGGTATAAAACATCAAATGTCAATACACTATTATTTCACACCTTCTTTAATGTTGCTTTTTATGAAGTTTAGAGAGCTCAAAATGACTTATTTTTTCAAATTTAATTTTTAATTGTCATAGAGTTATTAAGAACATTGATCATGTTTTTTTCCCCTTAGATGGACCACCTAGAGAGGGTGTGTAGGTTTGGCGGTCATTTTTGGTGCATAGATAAATTATATAGAGTTGGTTGTAATTTTTTCTCTGGTTAATGGTAAGCAATCCCTATTTTTGAAAGAAAAAGTATTGTTATTTTCAAACTATAGTAATTAAATTGATGATAAAGGAGAATAAGGCATAGAAACAAGTAGAAAAAGATAATACTCCATATGTGCATTCTACACAAGTAGATGTTTAGGTGAGTATTACAGCCAACAAAAAAATGGGGAAGGCTAGCAATGAATTAACTTGATAAATCTTTGATAAAATTGTATGTTTTTGGTGGTATCTAATTTTTTATATTATTTAGATATAATTTATTATAACTAACTAATTCTCATCCCTTATATAATAGGTGGAGGTCTACAAGACAACAACAATGCTAATAAATGACCAAAATAATGTCATTACTCAAGAAGTGGGGACCAAGGAACACAGTAGTTAAGTAAAATGGTTTTTGATTTGATCAATACTTTTAAATGGCTTCCTAGTTCTCATACTCCCAAGGAAGATATTAGTTATTTAAGGATCAAAGTGCATACTTCAGAAGTGAGCCAAATATTGTTAATTGCATAGCAAGATAGGATGGAGGAGATAATCCAAAAGCTCATAAATGAAAGAACATCCTTAGCAGTTAACATTGTAGTGTACACTCAGAGATCCCTTAGTATCATACTTATTCCTAAAATTCTTGAGTTAATATACTCAAATTTTAATTATTTTCTCATTTAAATGATATGTGCTACTGATATGTATGAAATTGATAAAACTCTTGAATAGTATGTACAAGGTGAATATTAATGTGATAATTTAGGGAGTATTGGCACCCAAAGAGTTGATTATATCTTTGAGGAGATATTTTTGGAGCTTGATATAAGTCGAGTGACTCTCGGTAATGTCTTTGATCAATATGAGCTCTTAAAGATACCTTTCTTGAGAGATGACAATTGTGATCTCTTATATTTTAAAAGAGAATCCTTTGAATAATTATGTCATTTAGCTATTATCAAGGATGTGGTACTATTATTATTATGGAGGGAGATAAGTCCTAAGGAGTAGTAAGAGAAGGAATTAAAGGAAACAAGAGCAACGTTGCGTAGAAACTATAAGATGCCTCTTATCAAGTATCAACTATCAAATATTATCCCACAGGATAAGGATGTATTTTAATAAAATCATACACAATCAATATTTGAGCATATAAAATGAAATACCCCCATAATTGTTCCTCAAGATTATGGATTTTGATATTTTGACACGAGCTAAGTACTTAATCTATTTATTAGCTAGAGGTTGATTAAAAGAACAACATATAAAGTCATATATAAGATATCAATTTATTCAACAATATCAAATTTTAATATATGATTATAGTCAATGATATTATTATAAATTTTGAATCATTCCTAACACATAAGTACCTAATTATTTTATTTAATGGTTCTTAAAGGATTGGTTTTTAAATAAAAAGGGTGATCACATATTTGGATTCTTATATACTTAGCTTATATCCTATGGGGAAAATATGAAAGGAAAAGTTACATATATGATCAAAATGGTGATGGTGACTCAAGATTAAATTATTTTTGCCCTATTTTCCTTTAATTTAGATTATGATTTATCCATTTTACATCCATCATGTGTTAGTTTGATTCCTTAGCTTTAAAATGTTGCAACACTCCACTAAAAGTTATTAATACTTAGGTGTTCATTTGTATTATAAATTTATTAATTTATTGATTATCTTATATTTTATGATTAATATCTCTCTATATAGTGGTTATGTAATTTAAGTTATATCTACGGAAGCCCAATGATAAGCACAAACCTAAATACCAGTAAGCTCAAATAAATGTGTATACATAATTGCTTTTTACATTTCATGTGTTTAAATGTTTAGTATATTTATAATAATATAATGTGAATTTAACTATATTTAATTCCCAAAACAAGTAGATAATGACAATTATGCCTTTTTTGTTATGAGATTTATGAGAGTTGTCATTATAACATAAAAAAAGGAGATGTAGATGTATGTATTGGTCACCATATATGTAATATCCTTTTTTAAACCATAATTTAATTAGGATTTTTATTATAGATAATGAAAATTATATTATTTTACATTTTTTAATACATCGTTTAAAATTCAGAACCCTAGTTATGTTTTTGAAATATTTTGTTCAATCGTTCTTACCTTATATTACGATTTTGACTTCTTTGAGTCTTTTGAGATAGTTTTGACTATCAAAATTCTTCCAAATCATTCTAATATGTTAATATTTGGATTCCTTGGTTTTTTCCTTAATCTCTTAAGCCTTTTAAAATTTTTAAATAGACACTTGGATGAAAAAATAATGCACATTGCCAGTTTTACCATTATTCATATTTTAAGCCTCAAAATAACCTTTTTAGCTATCTAAGATGTACGAAACTTTGGGGATACTTATATTTTGACATATTTAAGCTAAATATGATATAAAATATAGTTTTCACTATTTTTTATTTTTTTTAAATATATTATGTCATTTTGTCATTATTTGTCCTTGAAACTTGACTTTCTTTATAGTAAACCTATCCAAAATATCCTAATTTTGATCTAAATAAAGTTGAGATCAATTTTTTTTCCATAATATGGAAAAAATTCCAAAATCAAATACCCCATTATATTATTCATTTTTCTACCTTTGTACACAATCTATAAAATATCAAGCTAACAAAAAGCTCTTCCAACGTTATTGATCCCACTTGATTTTCAAACCATGTATCCTCCAAAAAGCATCATTCTTCAACCTCTCCTCCTTCCTCCATTAATATTATTCAATGTATTCATGTTTTTATATGTATTACGTGATTATGCTATCACTTTTAGTAGGTTATATATACTCTGTACATATATTATATCGATACTACACTTTTAAGATTTTTGGTGCATGTGAAATGGTTATACTATTACTTTCTATTAGGTTTGGGCTAATATCTAAGTTATATAATAGTATTTGGGTTCTATGACCTAGTTTTCTTAAGCTCTTATACCTTTTTCTTTAGTATATTTTCTCTCAATCATTTTGTGATCTTGTATCATGTTGGGATTAAGTGACTTCTACACCTAAACATTGGATATATGCTTACTTTTAAGCCTTTCATCTAGAATATACTACATATTAGAAGTATTTTCTTAATGTTGGATGTGGCAATAATACCTTGATTTCCTTATTTGGCTTCTACAAAACCATGTTTAAATGAAAATTTTATTGAGTAAAAATTAGGGTGTTACAACCTAAATACGTATTGTTATAACGTAACTTCAATTAAGTACTAACCATGAAAATTATGATCAAACTCATGAGCGCACATCTATATATATCTAAATCAATGAGGTCTGACAAAAGTGGCCAGATTTTATCCTTGCTCACTAGCTAATAACTTTAGATTTTATAGGCCTTTTATGGATGCATATAAGTAGTTTTTTATTTGTGTGTGTGTGTGTGTGTTTGCATCTATAACTTATGCTTTATAGAATTTTAGGTCTTCCATTGATGAAGCTTGGTATACAATGGGATATACATATCATTGATGCTTGTGTATTAATTTGGTATATATATGCATGTATACTTCATTATTTTTTTTATTAATGTAGGAGATTTGTATATATGTATAGGATATACAACACAAATGTCTGTGTATCAATTTCAAATATATGTATGTAAGTATTTATGTATATGGCGCTGGTACTAGATTCAATATTTTTTCTTAAAAAAATTAAGGCTATAAATGACATTTTAAAAATATAATTTTAATACCCTTATTTTGTCACAACAAAAAAATAGTTTATTGAAGGATTTGCAAAAGAAAAATTGTAAAACTTATTATGAGAAAAGGGTATTACCATTGTACCTAACATGAGTTAGGCATCTCGTTATCTATCTCATATTAGATAGAAGACTATGATACCTCCAAAACCAAACATAAATAAAGAGAAAGTATGTGAATAACATAAATGATAGAAATAGTTTATTTTTATAAACATAAGAGCATAACTAAGAAGTATAGATCAACAATGTTGGATACAAGATAAAGGGTTTAAATATCCAATGAAAAATCAAAAGACATAATATAAAAGTCCTCCTATGTAGAATAGTCTGACTCTCCAAATCAAAGTTATCTACTCACCACCCACATCTACCTACATAGGGTCCTTTACTTGTTTGAATGAGCAGGTGACTAAGAAGAAGATGCATGACTATAGTATGTATTGAGTAAACCAAGTTTCCCTAATCATGCAGGTCATGTAATTTTAAAAAAAAAATCAAAAATATAATGTACACATATAACATAATTTTAGACATTTTTATCATGTTTTCATCAAGATTTTTTTAATACATAATATTTAAAAACATACTTACATGTAATTATCATAAGAGAGTTCATGAATCAAATATTTCAGATCATAATCATGCTTACATATATCAGTAAAAAGGAGAATCTTGATTCACATTATTACATGCTCAAATGATAACCAAACATAAGAGGAAGATACTAGACCACCTAAGGCATCTTTGCCATCTAATTTGATTATTATCTTCTTAGGATGATGAAAATATGATTCATAAGTGATTTAAGAATTTCAGATGAACACCCCATGTTATGTACCATGAAACTAATATATAAAAAGAATATAAGAAAAATAACACGACTTCAAAACCAATATAAATAAGATATGAAGTTCACATCAAATAATAGGACACGAAGTCCAAACCCTTTAGTCTTAACACCTTTTAAGAGCATCCTAGGGATTAATTAGTGTGGGAGATGTATGAGGACTAATATACCCCCTAACTGAAGGTGAATAATGATACACCAACCACCTCTATTTACTTACTTTGAGAGTTGGAGTAGCACATGTTCAAATGAATTCTTTCTTAGTAAGTGATTAATATTTTATGAGAAGGAATTATTAACACATAAGATATTACATATCATATCAATAAAGATTATAATAAGGGGAACCATGTAATCTTTTATAAATGAATTATCTATTAGACCACATCACCATTTAATTAAACAAATCAATAATCTAATAGATCACAAGAGGCCAAGCAAGAGTCATAGGGGACCACACAAACCATATCTACATTCCAAAGATGAGTATGAGTATTCACCCACAATTCTATTATACTCATAGTTAGATATTTAACCATTATTATATCTTAGTGTTTACAGGAAAAGATAAAGAAAAATTGATTCAAAGCCAACCAAGATTAATACATCCACCAACCCTTCCATAATTTAGATTAGACTATTTTAGGCTAACTAACATATTCAAGCACCAAAGGTCATTGCTAATGCATATTGTAGGCTCAAGATATCGCATTCAAAAGATAATAATAGAGATGTGTATTAGTGAGACTGGTTTATTGGCTTCAAGGTACATTTAATAGGTCATGTGAACCATTTGGTTGGTTTAGGCACTACCAAACCTACATCAATCAATTAGTTAACCTAATTGATTGATTATTCTAGGGATTCGTCGATTGGTTTGGTTAAACTAGTCGATGAGTTTAAGTTAAAACAAAACTCAATGGAATCACAAAATAATTGATCAATAAGTCTTTCAGGCTAGTCAAGGGGTCTATACAAGAACATCCCCAAACATACATTTTCACATACATTCAAGATTTTTATACCTTTCCTACCATAGTAACACATTAGTCAACATGCATGTTGATTATCTAACACTCCCAAAAATCATAAAAGCTAACCATGACCATCCCTTAACATGCCTAAATACTCATTAGTTATCAAGAATCATGCTCAACATCGCAATTTCATCACAAGGCCAAAAATCCTACATCATTCTTGAAACTTTATATAGGGAACATCATATTTTACATATAAAAATCATGGAAATATTTTTTCTAGATCATATTATGCTCAAACACAACGCTCAATCCAAAAAGATCTAGATTTAAAGCCTCACTAGCATGCTTAAAAGTTCTTATTATCATTCTTCTCTACTCTTCCTTGTAAAATATTCAAGCATGAAACCATAATGCATCCTCAAATAATAAAAGCACATATAGAAGTTGGGTTAAAAAAATCCTTCACCTTTTACTTACTCCATAAAAGAGGAAAGAATGATCTACCTCAACTACAAGAAAAAATCCACATAAAAGAAATGGATGAAGGAACTTCATTCAACTAGGAAGTTTAAATCTTTCAACCAAGTGAGTACCTTAAGAAAATGACACAAATCAAAAATTATTTCTTAAAAACTCAAAAAACATAGAGCTTAAATATTGGTGAAAGCTTAGAAAACACATCACCTTCTACCAAAAATTTGAAAGCCAAGAGGATATTTGTAATAACCCATCCTAAAATCATTCAACATATGTTTAAAATTATGTTGATATAAAATAAATTAGTTTTGGTTTTGAAAAAGGTTTGAAATTTTAATAAAAATGTGAATTTTAGTCATGTCAATCAATGTTTTTCCTAACCAATTAACTAGCACACTTTTATAATAAAAAATTTATTATCGAAAAACCAATCAACTAGTTTGCTTAAACTAATCTACTAGTTATCTTATGATTTTATATCCTTTTTTTATTTTGATTCGAATCACTTTATAATGTTTATGAAAACTTCTAATTAGATTTTATTTGTGCTAATGAGCATATTTTGGTTCTTTGGGATTATTTTTACATTATTTAGATCATTCTATAATTTTATTTAGTTAAATTTTTCTAAAAATCACTTTTTAAGGCATGACTCACCTTCTCTCCTCTCCCTCACTTTCCTGTCTCTCTTCTAGTAGCTATGATGCATTCTTGACTTCTTACACATACTTCCCGACTTACCAACCTTATGCAATTTTTCTCTTCTAGACTACACTTAACTTCCTTTACTCCATCGTGTCTTCTCTTACACTTTGGTTGCCCACACTCAACTATACCAATATTATCTTTCTCTTTCTTGTGGATTTTGACCACATTTATTTTTATACCTTCTATTCCTAATTCATTATCACTTTCTACCTATTATTCTTGCTCCGCTCTTCCTTCCCATTGGTGAAATTTTTTAATTGTTGAGTATTCTCCATTCTTCTCCCTTTGTCCTCTCTATTAAGAAAAAATGGAGGTTTATCTTATTATCTTCCCTCATCGGTTTAGTTATTTTCTCTCTTTACTTCTTCTGATCCTATATTTAGTTCTCCCTTTTTCCACTTAAGTAAGAAAGGATTAAGGTTCAAGAAAGGTTGAAGAGTCTAACTTCATTTTCCTTGGAATTCTATTTCTGAGAAAAGGTTTAGTTGTCTTCTTCTTCTTCTTCTTCTTCTTCTTCTTCTTCTTCTTCTTCTTCTTCTTCTTCTTCTTCTTCTTCTTCTTCTTCTTCTTCTTCTTCTTCTTCTTCTTCTTCTTCTTCTTCTTCTTCTTCTTCTTGTTTTGATTTTATTTGATTTTAATAAATTTGTAGGAATGGTTTTTAATGGTTTTGACTCTTAATTCTCTTAGGAATCAAAGTCTTGTTAGATAAATATCAAGTAAGAAGTTTTGTACTAGAAGAATTACTTCGAGGTAAAGCATTCTTATCTTTAATATGAATAAGGTTTTTTTTGCTTATTGTGGTTCCATGTTCTTAATGTCTTTTATTATTGAGCATGGGCTAATTGTATTCTAGAATTCTAACATGTGGTAGAGTTTCCTTCCAAAATTTAATCTTTGTTGGTTTCTCTAATTTTATGCATGATTTAGTAGCTTAATTATGATTTTATTTAAATGTGTACATTACCATGTATTTATGTGATTACATGTGAGAAACATGTCTCTTTATGTGTTTTATGACATAAAATCATGCTAAGATTAATATGGTAAAGTTTGGTGAATTTTAGTGTGTGTATCGCAAGTCTAGGTGCTATTTTACTTAGATAAGTTTATTGATTTGTTGAACTCATCGACTGGTTGTGTGAACAATCACATGGTTTAGAAATTTTGATTGACTAGTCACAATATCAATTAATTGGTTGGATGAACCAGTCGATTGGTCCCTACAAACAATCAATCAGTTCATTAAACCCATTATCTGGTGACCCCATGACCAAAGTGATTTAGTCTCTACTTAGACCCATTGACCGATTAGACCAAACTGATTGAACAGTCTACTAGTCCACTGGTGTTATTTTTGGTTCAAGACTAGTGAGATGAAAACAATCGACTGGTCTTAGGGAACGATTGACTAGTCCACCTATTTTCCACTAGGATCATTGTTAATTATAATTCTTATTTTGGGCCTTGAATTTAATACCTCTATGTAATTAAAATATTTAATTTATGATTAAAATCATTTTTACCATAGAATTAATAAGAATCATATAAATAGTATTTGAGACTTGAATTAGTTAAGTTTAATTTCATCTACAAACACCCAATTGGTGGCTTTTATGCGTTATGATGTGTTTAGTGTTATCACTTAGAAACACCCAATTTGGATAATAGTGGAATTAATCTATAATGTGTTTGGTGTTTTCACTTGGAAACACCCAATTGATTATTTATGAAATTAATCTATGATTTGTGATATCACTTGGTAGTTAATAATAATGGAATAATATTTCATTCGAGCCTTTTCTCTGACTCTCTATGTCGCTAACTAGGAGTTAGTGAGTTGGTCACCCTATAGTTTATATTTTCACGTAGTACCTATTTTCTTCTCTATCAGATTGTGATCAGTAGAGGGTATATGTATATATTTAAAGTATAGGATTATACTATGGTAGGTCAATATGTCATTCGTTTCTAGCTTGAGTGGGTGAGGTAACCTAGTACAAGCCTCCTAGAATTTCATATTACCCATTGCTTAGGCAGATGTGGTATCCAAACTTTTTATCCCTCATGGAGGAGGAATTGAAGGTGTGGTGGGTGAGGTATTCTAGTACAAGTCCCCTTGATTTGCTTTAACCATGCATAGTGGGTGTGTTATCCCAATTTGTGTTATCCTTCGTGGCAGGTACACTTGATGTGTGGTGGGTGTGATATCCTTAACGAAAATCTCCTTCTATGTATCATGACTCTATGTGGTGGGTGTGGTATACTATTATATTTTGATACTACCATGAATTTTGTTCATGATGGAGAATTAGGTGTTCTTGAACAAAGTATCTTAATAACTAAAAATTATATGATCACTAAAAGAGGATTTATAATAAGGCTTATATTATGTGGCTATAATGTATTTACTATATTATTATTCTTCCATGATCTTCATGCAAGTATGCCTTGTTGTATTATTGTTATGAGCCTGAGTGTTAATTTATATTGTTATGCTTATCAACATGCTACCATGTAACTTTAATGTGTTGTATGAGCCTTACTATGTATTAGGTAGTTTATTTTACCAGTACTTCATTGTACCGATACTGCACTTGTGTGGCTACTATGATGATCCAATTTCTGGTCCAAGGAGTAAAGAACAATTTGCAAGGGTATAATTCTCAATTAGAGTATATTGATGATGATGATGATGATATGCGTTGGTATCTAGCCATTGTTTGGGGTTGGAGATTTATATTTTGTTCTTAAAATTTAAACTAACTAGCTAGGGGTGTTTTTTCCACTACATTGGGAAGTTTTTGCTCTTTTGGTTATTTAAAATCTTGGCTCTAATTCCCTGAATTTGGATTTTCAAAACTCTCACACTTTTCCTGTCTATACTATTGTTCTCATCTTTATTATCATTATTACTATTATATTTTTATTATGAACATGCTTTTTTTCATTTGGTGTTCCATTTTACCTTTTCCCGGGCATGGATTAGGTGATGATTAAACTTCTCTCATAGCGGTAACATTCCATAGTTTTTATTTTCAAATGCTTTTGCATTTTCTTCAAAATGATTTTTTTTTTGTTCAGAATTTGGAGGTGTTACAATACTAACCTAATTTCTGTAATTTCTTCTAACTATGTGCTTTTATATCTAGTGAAAAAAAAAGATAATTGGCTAAGGGATTGAAGGAAGGAAAAGAGACCAATTGATCCTATAAGAAAGGATATTAAAAAAATAAAGGTAGAAGAAAGAGATAACTTTTTATGGTTGGGAGAATAGAGAGAATATGAGATATAAACATAAAGCGGTTGTGCAAGGTGAATAGGAACTAAAAGGTTATGGGATTTATAACTACACTCCCTTTCACTTCCCCTAAAATTGGATTATATAGGTGGATTGGAGGGAAAACTTGATTTGGAAAAGTTGAGGTTTACTCAAAATGAGGAGTGTATGTCATGTCTTGAAAACTAAGATCAACTACAACATGCACTAAAAGGGAAATGAGACAAGGAGCTAGTAAAGTATCTAATGACACATGCCAAAATATTTTTGGATGCAAGTTTCTTAGAGTATCACCAATATACAAATGCGAAAGGTTAGGAAGAAGACAATGATGCTTAGTCACTAAAAGTAACTTTTGGTAAATAGTCCCCCTAAAATCCAATTTAAGCCATAAGAAGTTAAAAATAATAATCATAAGAGTCTTAAAAATGTTTTATAGTCACTTTAAAGCTTAATCATAAAATTACATAGCTATTGGACAAATATTATATTTAAATTGAACTCAAAAAATGTTGATCCTAATTAAATCAGACAATTGGTTTTTGAACCAGATAATTGATTTTCAAATTAATAGATTGGTTTGCTTGGTTTTACAACCTTGGTTTAAAAGACTAAATTGGCCAATTCATACTTCTCACCAACTGACTAATTGCCCTAAAAACCACATGTTTCTCAATTAACAACTTAAATTTAAATCCCTTATAAATACAGAGTTCAAATACATGTCTAAACCATAATCAAACACACTTAAATCATAATAAAACAAAAAAAATTAATACACATTCAAGGACCTGAAAGTGAGTTATTACGATAACTATCATATATTATAGCACCACAAAAATTACTACTAAAAATTTTCATTTTAGTAGAAGCGTAATAATAATATAGTTGAGTATTACCACTTTACTCGACATAATTTTGGCTTATCATATCATCCTTACATCAAATATAAATTGAAATAATAAACACTTAAAACATGGTAAATTATAATATGAGAGATATTAATAAACTTAGATATATGTTTGGAGATTAAATTCAAGTATAATACCTAGAATACATTAGAAAGGGATACATTGGAACTAAGATTCCAAAATTTATATGCATCAAAAATAATAAATTGGATAATATGACTCTATGTCCCAAACCCTAAGGATATATCATCACTCATCCCCAAGCCAAGTGATATAAGTAGCAAAATCATCAAATGGGTCCTCAATGACTAGCATAAAATCATATGATTCATCTACTCATGTGAATGAATAACACCAATGAAAATGATTATTAGTATGCTATGTATTGAATAAGGTAACAATACAATCATAGTAAGAATATATAATACATAAGTTATATGGTGGAATAAAAAACTCATGTATTAAACATGATACAATACATGAGAAGAACTTATTCTAGAATCCCTTTATTAGATATCAATACATTCTATTTTATTATTTATATTGAGTACAGGATTCCACTATTCTTAATCTAGTAGAGCAGACTAAAACACCTCCTAGGAAAAATGGTACCTGTGTGTTATTATTAAGACAATATAACATACTTAATACCTTCTAGCACAACATGCTCCTGACCACTATTATTAAACCAGTGGAACAGTTTGAAGCGCCTCCTAAGATGAAACACTCCTTTCAACTATTATTAAGCTAGTGAAATACACTCATCACCTCAGTATTGACTCATGTTATCTTTTACTCTAAGTGATTAATATCTTATTCATGGTTACATAGCTCAAGATAATCATACAGACACACCTTAGATATGCTAGACACATAATATGACTTATCATAATTATTCAAAATATATAAAATACAACCACATGAATATCAAGACATCCCTAGAGAAAAAGACCATATCTCACTTGGGAAAAACCCAAGTTTTACAAGGTGAGTATAACTTCGTCCATAATACTAACCATCAAATTTAGTATATCTTCCTAAAATATTATTATTGATAAAATATCCAAAAATAAATGTCTAATCCCAAAATCTTACATATAAGATAACAACCATACCTCTAGGATTACTCTTTATAAATCCTTACTACCAGGATAAATACTTAGAAATCCAAACTCTTAAGCCTGGTAGGGAGATATCATCTTGTGTAATCAATTTTATTTAGCCTACAAGACTATTGGAGCTTTTTTTTAATGCTTCCCAAAAGAGTGCTTAAGGAGATAATGCTTTATGTAGTTCCTTCCTCTTGGTAGGGCAGGAAAAATCTCTAAAAGCTCCTTTATCTTAAACTACCATTTGCCTTCTCAAAATTGAAGGTGGCTTGGGGATTTTTTAACTTTGTAATTGGAATGTTATTACTCAAGGAAGGTTTCTTTGGAGATTAATTGAAGTAAAACATGTGTCATGGGCACAATAGGTCCTTGTATACTACATAAAAGACAAGGATTTTTGGTCTCTTCCCATACCATCTACAACTTTGTGATTTTCTATAAATTGTAGGTAGTCGAGGGACTTATTCCACAATATTTTTAATGGCCAAACAAGATAAAGACAATGTATAATCGAGCTTTAATATAGCATCTAAAATATTTATAATCTCATAAGAAATTGAATGGAACCAGTCACTTTGGCTAAGGTTGTTTTGAATACACAAACCATGATATGAAAAATATTTCATCTATTATTAGGGATTCAAGGATGATTATTCACTCGAGACAAATTGGCTAAGACGGGTATGCATGCAAATGCCATCTATAGCTTAAGAAATAATGAAGTGGAAACACGTGGCTATCTATTTTTTCAACATTATTTATCTTCTTACATATGGACACATATTTCTAATAGCATGGGTAATAGACATAACTCTCTTAACTAGTAGGATATAGTGCAGTGGATGAAAACATGAGGCAAAGGCCCTCTAATGTAAGAGGAAAATTTTAAAAGCTCTATTTTCCTCCTGCACCTATCACATATACAGGGAGTGTATCCTAAAAACATTCTACAACAAAAGAGCTATACCTAGGAAATAATCTAAGACATCATGTTTAAGGTAGCATGTATAATGGATGAATCACTAACTAGTATGTCCTTTTGGAATCTAATATCTTCTATTAATCATATGCTTATCAATTTTCCATATATAAGATTATGGTTTTTTTTTTATCTTTATGATATTACATTCATTCTTTCAGATGATTAATATATATTAGCTACATTTAAAAAAAAAAATCTATACAAAATCTTAATGTCAAAAATTAGGCATAAATTTTCCATAAGACTCATATAACTACCAAATTTAGTACATATTCCTAAAATACCAATATCAGCAAAATATTCAAAAATCAAGGTCTAATTTCAACATTTTACACATGTGATAATGATTCTACATCTAGGGTTACTATTTTTAATTTAAGTTATTTTCTTATTTTATTATAGCGAGGTCATTCATAATTACTCTTAAAATTTTATATAATATACTTAGAATATTTTAAGCCATTTAACACATTAAAATATCAAATATTCCATATTTAACCTATACTAATTAAAATACCTTTAAAAATGCCAAAACACTCATATTTTCACAAAAACCCTATGAACCACAACTTGATTTATTTTCATCCTACAATACATATCCTCATAAATTACCTCTCTCTCTCTCTCTCTCTCTCTCTCTCTCTATATATATATATATATATATATATATATATATATATATATATATATATGAGTCATACATCATAGCCAAAATTGGATAGTGATTCATGCTAACTTCCCAACTTAAAAAATAAGATTAACTAAACAATACTCGTAAATGTATGCTTTCACATATTAATCTTTTTTTTCCAATATAACAAAACATTATCATCATGACATAACCCATATAATGATACCAAATATGAGGATTCATATAAAATTTTACATTGCATACAGAACCATTACTATGACGTGTATCCTTATCAAAAACTTCTATTGTCTCCAAGCTTGCATAACCCTAACATGTCTCCTCCAAGACCACCAGAAAATACCTAAAAATCAAGGATAACATAAATTTAGAACTTAGGGAATTAACGAAGGAAAATCTAAAGCAAAGGAGGGTGGAAATGGAGAAAAATCAAAGCAAACCAAGTCATATCAAAACTCTAGGGAGTGTAATATTAGAGTGTGACATAGCTATGGGGGGTTGTGCATCAAGGAGTAACATAGATAGGGTGGTGATGCAAAGAGGGCTAGGTTGCATCGGGCGGTGGTATGGTTATAGGCTGTGTTGCATGAGCGTATGGTGAATTTAAGGTGGTTGTTTCATAAAGAAGTGATCCTAGGGGATGATGGCTACCTAAGTTTAATTGTGTAAATGAGGATGCTGTGCATGGGAAAGTCATGCAAGAAGAGGCAGTGTGGAGTGTATGTTTGATGCAACTAAGGTGTGTGATTGGGAGGATAAAGGATGTGAGATGATTTGATGCAGCTAAGGTATTTGTTGCTTGAAGTGTTGGCACAACTAAGGATGAGATGCGTGCTTTCTTGATGCTAATAAAGGCAAAGTTGTGTGAGGTTGTATAAACCATGCAAAGCTTTGATGGATGAAAATGGTAAATGAAAATAATGAAATGTAGAGGAATTGAGGAAAGGAAGATGGAGTCTAGGGAAAACTTTTGTGAGTTGTAAAATGATGTAAAGAATGGAGATGAGGGGTATTTATAGGAGTAATGGCAATAAGGGTGTAGAATGGGAATGGGAAAATGGTGCAAGGGCTCAGGAAAGTATGGCATGGCTTGGCCTTGGTCTTTCTTCATGTGACATAGTTGGGCAGGGAAAGGGATAAGGTCACCTAGTGGTTGTGGGCTAAACTACAAGGGCAGATGTAGGAGGGTAATGGATGGGAAGGGAAAGGAAAGGGAACTATACAGGAGGAGGGTGCATGGCTTGAAGAGGAAGAAGGAGAAGTAGGATGATTAGGTGGGGAAGAAGGAAAGGGAAAAAAGAAAAAGAAAAAAGGAGAAAGAAAAAGGGGAAAAGGAAACAAAAATTAGGGTAAGGATTAGAATTATATTTAAATTTAAGATTATAAAATTAGCGTAAAATTAATTTATCAATCATCGGGGGTTAGGGTTAGGTTAAAACATCAATCACCTGAAATTAAGGTTAGAATTACATTTAGATTTAGGATTAAATAATTAAGATAAAATAATAATATCAATTATCTAAAATTATAATTAAGTTAAAAATTGGGATATTACATCTATAATTTAGCCGAAAGATTTATATATATATTCGAGGAATAGATGACAATTATTATTTATAATAGTTGTCTATAGTGTGATATAAATGAGGGTTTGAAGTCACAACAACCACATATTTCTTCCGGTAATATTTTAAGTGCCATTTTATTTTTTACTTTTATATAGACAATTGGTTTTAAACTACCACATATAGTATTGATGGCTGTAACGATGCATGAATACCAATATCTTCTCCTATTTTCCATCATCGTCTAAGGTTGCTTTTATATCAATGGTAAACCTAGGTTAAATGAAACTAAATAATATTTTCAAATATTATTTAGGTATTCATTAGGTTAATTTGGATGAATAACACATAATTTTATTTGGATTGAAGTGAATAAATATCAATAACTAAAAATTATTAAAAGATTAACATTAATCTTCTTTAAGCAATAATATAAAAATTAACAATTTTTTAGTGAATCTAAATTAAACAAAGGTACTTTAAAAAATGTATTTATCGAACGAGGTTAATGAAAAAGTTAACCTCACCTAATATTGATCAGCTTCAAACCAAGCACGCCCGTAAATTAACTTTTCTCGTAGTAATCGTGAGTACTCAAATGTGAAAAATGGGAACCAAATTGCGCGTAGCTTATCATTGCCTAAAAGCATTGAGTAGCAATTCTATTAGTTAGGCTTATTTGTAGTCTTTCACACGTTTTGAAAAGTTCCTCTAAGAGAGAAAAAGAAGAAGACAAAAAATAAAAGACCACTTACTACTAAATGTCAAATCTTGTAATAATTAGGTCATTCATCAAATCCAAGCATAAATTCTCATGCTAGCTTCTTAAATTCACGTCTAAGAAATTTGTGTCTTGTTTAATTTCTTTATATTTTTATTACCATTTATAAACTCAAAAAATAACTGGATAATTCCACTTATGTAGTATGACATTTTATATAATTTCACCTAAGTATTATGCATTAAAACGGCCAAATTTAGTTTTTATGTATTTTAATTATTTAATTCACTTTAGTACTATCTTAATAATGATTTTAGTTTTATATGACTAAGAAGATGAAAAAAATAAAATGGAATTGAAAAAAAAATGTTTCAAATATTTTCATTAGAGTTTTTTTTTTTAAAAAGAACTATCATTAAAATACTAAAGTTAATAAAATCAATCTAAGAAAGTTATTTTTTAAAAGAAATATTCAAATTAATAGATTTTTATAATTTTATGCAAAGAAATTAATATTAAAAAAATTTGTCACTTTGTTCCTATTAATTTATGGGGAAAAACCCCAATAAAATAATACTAAAGTGAAACAAAAAAAATTGAGACATATGGTATGTCAAAGAGATTATTTAAAACATAAAACACCTAAGTAGAAATATACTACTTATCATGGTACTTAAATAGATTTTATTCAAGATAAATTAATTATTAATTGCCCATATTTCACGGATTAACAATTATTTAATGAAATGAAGAGCAACATATGTCTATCCATCTATCAGTTAGTTAATGAAAGAAGACAAATTTGGGTATTCAACACTCTTTAATTGATGTAAGACTTCTTACTGGCTAGCTCACATTTATGATTTATATATTTATATTGCCTCAATGCCACTAATTTGCCGATAAAGCACATATGTCACTGTTTACTACTAACATAAACTTCACACTCTTTAGAAGCTGGATGGATAATACAGACCACTCCACTACCGTAGTCCGCACGTGGAGATTTTGTCACAAAAAGGAATCAAAGGGAATATAAATATATGTTGATGCTCCTCTTTTTGGTAACGTAATTATTTTCATTCAAGTTATGTATTTTAAATGATGTGATCTGCCATTGTTTAGAAATTTGAAATAATCTACACATTTTTTCTCCACTTATTGAAGTGGCAGCAATACACCCAAATACATCTAGAGAAATAGACTCAATAAAAAAAATACATATAAATATTTGAAAAAAAATTATCTCATTCACACAATGCTCATAATTATACCGTTCTTATATATAATTATCTCTAATAAAAAAAATAATTATGTGCTTTATATTTTAATCTTTTGGATTTTGTATTATAAATGATTTTTTTATTAAATAAAATTTTATGTTGTGTCCCTAAATCTTTTAAAATGTGCATGATTATTTGAGCCAAAAAACTGATTATCTAATTTGCGCAATATTAGTGATTATGTCATGTTAATAAGTAATTATTTTGTTAGCAAAAAATGACTATGTACTATGTATTTTTATTTTTTAGGTTCCATGTTACAAACTGCTTTGCCATTAAATTAAATTTTATAGTGTGTTCCTAAACCTTTTTAAACACGGGTGATTATTATACAAAGAAAGATTTTATTTTATATGTATAACACCGGTGAATATATCATTCTTGTAAATAATTATTTGGGTCCAAAAAATAAGTATCTCGACAAAAGGGATAACTATGTACTCTATGATTTGATCTTCTAAAGATCATATATTTTATATTTTATATATTATATATTAAAAAAAATTCATTAAACTAAGAATTCTTTTTTATTCTTCCTAGTAGTACATAATCAAATAAAAAATAATAATACTGACTCGACACTAAATGTTTACGACTTCTTTACAACTCTCTTAAATTGTGGACCACATACATAGAATTATTTATACGGGATCCATATATTGTGAGTGGATTGTAAATATTTGATTGTAGGTATGACATTACTCTTATCAAATGTACCCAACTTACTGAAAAATATTTAAAATAAAAATTGCGTCAACGTAGTTCATTCTTATTTCGTCACTTACTTTGATTTACTTATGGATCTTAACCATCATGGAAAATTCGCAGCATCATCATCAACGTAGGGTCTTCATATTGATCATCCGACTTTTCAGTTCAAAAAGCTGGAACTAGAGTGTCGCAAGTAGAACTCTCAAATGCTGGCCCAATTCGAAATATTCGACAAAATCTAATTCAATCTGTCCCATAATTTTTTTCAATTTTTGTCTAAACATTTATAACCTAAAATTTATCGGACTCAACCCTATGTCCATCAGAGATCTACTATAATAAGATAATTTATAAAGTCGAAATATATCTAACTTACCTTGACGCTGGCCCAATACTCGATATGACCTAAGATAATATAAATTTAAAATGCAACTCACCTTATCCGATAACTATCCGTGATCCTATATTTACTTGAAGTATACTATTAATTTTATTATTATCAATGCTATTATTATTATTGTTACTATAGTTTCTACCATAATTATTGTTATTGTTACTTGAAGTATCTTACTCCTACTGCTCCTCCTCCTACTACTATTATTATTGTTGTTGTTATTATTACTATTATTGATGTTGCTATTGTTATTGCATTTATTATTATCATAGGTTATATTATTTATATTACTATAGTTAATACTATAAGTAATGCTACTATTTTTATTTTGTTCACTGTTGTTGTTGTTGTTTTTGTTTTTATTATTATGAAAAGTATATTTATTATTATTATTATTATTATAACTACAACTATTATCATCCTCATCATCATTATTACTACTATAATTTTCATTCCAAGTACTATTATTATTATTATTATAAAAAATTTATTACTAATAATATATTACCATTGTCAATAAATTGGTATTATTATTATTAGTGTTGTTGTTCGTGTTGTCCTTGTTATTCTTGTTAATGTTGCTTGTTGTTACTAGCATCATCATCATAATCATAATCATCATCACTATTTCTTATCTAAAAGTATATGAGTATTTGTTTTTCTAATTAAATATCATTTACATTATATAAATGACTAAATGCGTGATTCTAGTTTTACATGGAAAACATTTTCATATTCTCTATCGAGAATTAGATATGAAAAATAAAAAATAGCTTCATAAATATAAATTAACTTCTAGAAAATTTGAACTAACTTGATTCCCTAGCACTCCAAAATTATTAAAAAAATAATGAATAAATATAAATCCAAATAAATTATATAATAATAATAATTTGAAATAACCTAATTCAATATAATTTGACTTCATAACCTTAAGAGAGTGAAATAAATCATCTTGACTTGAATCCAAATTGAACACGAACTAAATGATAGAATAAGCCAAGCTTAGCCAAGTCTAATCTAAATTATAAAATAACACGATTTTACCTAAACATAAATAGCTTGAATCTAAACCAAACTCAATGTAAAAGGTAAATTTGTCTTAACTTATTTGAATATAAAATGATTTGATCTCAGTTTGACCTAACCTAAGTTAGTGAAATAATCAAAAATGACATGAATCCAAAACAACCCAAAGTTGTAAGATATATTATCCAAGCTAACCCGAACTTAAATTGACTTTATCCTGAATAGACCAACTTAATAGTGACCCAACCCACCCAATTACTAGATTTAGTTGTAGGTCATAGCTTAGCCTATACAGCCATTTCTACTATGCCTAAATTCATTAAGGGAATGTTTGGTGTAGCAATAATGAAAGTGAAAATGATATAGTCAAATATAATGTGTTCAAAGTCTAATGAAATCTTTTATGGAAAATAATCATTTTAGGTATTTCTAGATAGTGTGGTTATTACACTAAAAAAGTTTTTTATACTCTAAATACACTATATAAAAGATGTAAAATAAAATGGCATTTTTTCAACGTAAGACCCCTATGTAAAACCCCATTACAATGAATATTACCAAGACTTGCATGTGTCATATATGTTCTTTAAGCATTAATTTTCAATAATTTATGTTGATATGACCTTTAAAAACAATTGTTTAATTTTTGTTCATATTTGACTTATAATTTTTTGGTATGCATAACAAAAAAAATATCAAATTTTAGAATAAATGGTATATAAATTAACTAGAAGTTGAATACTTTAGTGTATGTTTAGGAAATTAGTAGCTATTGGTTGATGCTATCAGATATTTTACTATATTTATAAAATAATTTTACTAAAAATAATATAAATTCTAAAAAGTTCTTAAAAAGTAGTTGTTGGAGTACAAAAGGTTTATTTACACATACTTTTAATTGTTATGAGATATATTAATAAAGTATAAGAGAATAAAGTAGAAAATATAATAATAAAATTTTCTTTAATCATGGAGGATGACTTATAGTATTAAATAAAAAATAATTATAGGTATTTTACTTTAAAAAAACAAAGTATAAAAAAAAAACCTCATAGCCCAATGAAATAGTTTTGGATATCTCAATTTTCTAAATACATAGCTTGCTAGTGGGATTACTAAGCAACTTGAGGGTATCAAGTTATAGAAGTCAACTGATTAAGTACAACAATGTCTCTTTTAAGAATGAAGTATTTTCTTTCTTTGGTAAAAAATGAATGAATATTGTGCATCATCAAAAATGTGTTTTTTCCCTTTTATGATCTAATCAACATGATCTCTTGTACACTCAATATCTAACATAATATCTATCTAATTTAATATATAATAATAAAATCTAAAAAAACAGTCAAGATCAATTTAGAGTCTTCTCTGTGCTAAGCAACTATTCATATGCCCGTAGTTTCTCAATGTGTTCATCGGAAATGTTCATCGTTATAAATTCATTTACTAGTTGTTCACTCATGTGATGTACAATATCTTCTACTCCTTGCATTTCTAAAATGAAATTTTTTTAGCTCAATTTTTTTTCAAAATAAAAGTTATTTTAGAAAATTTAATACTTACTTTTTATTTTTTACCCCTACCTTTTCTCTTTCTCCTTCTATGTATTAATTGTCATAATATTTTTCAATGAAGGGTATAATTATTATATTAGGGGTATATTTTTTACCTCCTAAAATAGTATATAAATTTTTAAAAAGACTTTATTTTAGAAACACATTGAGTATTTAATATGATGGTATATATGTATTGTGTTTGATAAACAAATCAGTTGATAATTTATATTATTCAAATACATAAAAAATATTTTAGACATAACATGTGTTGACCATTTTAAAGTCAGAACAAAAAGATAAACTAAGATCATTTGTTTATTTTCTTCCAAGACTTTTATGATAAGAACATGATATTTGGATATTATAAGCATATTGACATAAACTTGTTATATTTGTTGTCACTCCTTTCTTGCTTTGGATATAATTAAAATAAACCCTTTGATTTTCACTTTTATTTTTTTGTTATCTAACATTAATTATATTTAATGTTAATGTTTGATATTACTGAATGTTGAGTACCAAGAAGAAAAGCCAGTTTTCTTAATGTACAATTTCAATTTTCTAAATCAAATAAATATAAATATATTTATGTTTCTTTTACAACTTTATATGTGTACAATATGATGTGTTCAAGAATACGTACTTATGGTTTGGTTGGTTTTATGGTTCAGTTAGGGTTAATTAAGGGTTCTGATGGTTCAAAAGTGATGAAAATATGATGATGATGATGATGATGATTTGGCAAAGAAGAGATAAGGGTGATAATGCTCAAATGATGAAGGGTTTAGAATGGTTTGGTTTGTGGGTTAGGGTTAGGGTTTATGATTAGGGTTTAGTATTAATATGAATATTATGATGATGAATGGTTGGAAATATGATGATTTGATGATTAGATTATGAAGTTAACATGTTGAGGATGATCATTTGATAATAATAATAATAATAATAATAATAATAATAATAATATTATTATTATTATTATTATTATTATTATTATTATTATTAGTATTATTATTATTATTATCATATTAAGTTTGAAAATATATATAATTAATTAAGAAAAATAGGTTTAAGATGAATGTTGAAGATGACGACGACGACGTTGAATATGGCAATTAGGGTTTAGAATAATGTGGATCTATGGAGGGTTTAAAGGATAGATCTTAATCTCTAATTCACATAAACAAAGAGATTAATGGTTTCAATAAAACTCATTCACACAAAATTGATTAATATTGAGAAGAATTCACACACAATAATTAAGCAAAGCTTGCAATTTCATCAATTTTTCGTCTCCCTCTGTCTCGTGTATTCATATGGTTTTTATAACCATTGTAACTCCTTAATATTACAAAATAATCCTCCTAAAAATCTGATAAGAATTGACACAAAAATCACCAGCTTTCTCCCTAATCTAAACACACTCAAAAGATAGAATAAGATAACCTTAAAAGATAGAATTAAGCTACTTTGTTTTTACTAATTCACCTTTCTTATCTTTTTAACTAATATCAATGTGGTAATACTCCATATTATATGTCCAAATTGTTGAATAAATTATCCTCATGTAGATACCATATTCAGCCCTTCCATGCAACACATGTTTTTCCTCCATGCATGCCATGCACACGCCTTTATCGCTAGCAACTTGTTTTGTAAGTTCCATCCATAACTAGAAATATAGTCATCCGATCGCCTTCAAATTTGTAGGGGATGCTCTCTAAATAGAGGATAATAGGTTCCATAATAATAAATGCTAAGTCTCAACCATTTACTCCTACATCATTCTCCCCTTGTCGACTTAAATCTTCCCTCAAATTTATATCTCTATAGTAAGGACTGATATCTCTAACATTGAATGTTCTAGACACCCCACCATATAAATCGAGTAAATATAGCTCATAAGAACTCTCTCCAAATTTTTTAAGAATTTTGAAAGGCACATCTGCTCTTGGCATAAGCTTATTTTTTCTTAGATTAGGAAATATCTCATTCCTTAAGTGCACCCATACCAAATCCCCTTGTTGAAATGCATGTTAACTCCTACCTTGTTTGCTCTTGTCTTGTATACTTCATTTTCTTTCTCAATGTTGTGCTTGATTTATTAATGAAGTTCCTGAAATAACTCCACACTCTCTTGTGCATCATAATTCTTCACTTTCCCCTTCTCCAATGGTACCATATCAACCGATATATATGGATTAACACCATATACTATATCGAATGCACTAGAGCTTGTTGTAGTTGAAGGACCACAACTGTAAGCAAAATCTACATGTGCTAACTTAAAATCTCAATCCTTACCACTCTTAGTCACCAATCCCCTTAGCAAAGTACCCAAAGTTCTATTAGTAACCTTGGTTTGACCATCTGTTTGAGGATGATGTGATGTACTAAATAGAAGCTTTGTTCTTAGCATATGCCATAAGGTCTTCCAAAAATAACTTAGGAACTTTAAATCTCTATCTAAAAATATACTCCTTAGAATACCATGCGATCTCATGATCTCCTTGAAATACAAATCCATAATATGAGTAGCATCATCAATCTTGTTACATGGAGTAAAATGAGCCATCTCAAAAAATTGATCCGCTACCACTATGATAGAATCTTTGTCTCTTTGTGTTCTAGGAAATCCAAAGATAAAATCTATACTAATTGCTTCCCATGGTTAAGTAGGCATGGGTAATGGCACGTATAACCCTTTGTGAAAGTAACACTTGCTTCTTTGACATATAGCACACCTAGCAATCATAGTTTGCACTCCTTTTTGCATTATTGGCCAATAAAAATGTTCTTACAATAACATCAAAGTTTTATGAACTCCAAAGTTTCCTAAAATATCCCCTTCATGCACCTCTTTGATTAGAAAATCTCGAACTGAGTTTTTTTGGCACAAATAATTTGGTTTTCTTGAATAAGAATTCATCTTGAAGAACATAAGGTCCATGAATTCCTTGTTTCTTGTACTCTTCAAAAATTAAATAAAAATCATCATCAATGACATATTTAATTTTCAACATCTCAAAACCCAAAATATTTACATCCATCATTGTAAGTATCATAGCTCTTCTAGATAATGCATCTGCAACCACATTCTCTTTGCCATCCATACTTATAGAGAACACCAATTGTTTGCAAAAAACTAATCCACTTGGCATATCTTGGACTTTCCTTTGAACATATAGAGAGTTCAAACTCTTATGATCTGAGTGAAGTATAAAAGGCCTGGGACTCAAATAATGACTCCACATTTCCAAACAACAAACAATATCATAAAACTCCTTATCATAAGTTGAATAACTGAGCCTTGCACCATTCAAATTTTCACTGAAAAAGGCCATTGCCTCTTCTTTAGTGAAAGCACCCCTCCAATACCTATGCCACTGGCATCACACGTTACTTTAAATAATTTATCAAATCAAGGTAAAGGTAATAATGTTGCATTTGAAAGATTTATCTTCAAAAGCTTTTGTTGTATATTCTTTCTATCGGAACTATCCCTTCTTCATCAATTGTGTAATAGGTGTTGTAATTGTGGAGAATTCTTTAATAAACTGCCTACAAAACAAATCCAATCCATGGAAACTCCAAACCTTATGAACATTAGTAGGAATATACCATGTTTGAATAGCTTCCACCTTTGAAGGCTAAACTCTAATACCGTCTCCACTCACAATGTAGCTAAGAAAAATCATTCTTCATCATGAAATCACACTTCTCTATTTTACCATGGAGCTTTGATTCCCTAAGTTTATCAAATAATCTCTTCAAATGCTGCATTTGGTCGAACTCATTTTTTGCTATATATCAAAATATCATCAAGGCTGACAGCAACAAATACTCCAAGGAAAGGTCTAAGTACTTCGGTCATCAACCTCATGAATGAACTTGGTGCATTACATAGCCCAAATGGCATCACCGACCACTTATACAACCCATACTTATTCTTGAGAGTCATCTTCTATTCATCCACTTCCCTTAGCCTCATTTGATGGTATCCACTTTTAAGGCTAACCTTTAAAAATACCTTTACTCCATGTAGCTTATCTAACATATCATCTAATCTTAGCGTTGGAAATTAGTATTTGATTGTGACATTTTTGACTACTCTAACTTCAATGCAAAACCTCCACGTACCATCCTTCTTAGGTACCAATAAAGTTGGCACACTACACGGACTCATGCTCTCTCAAATATAGCCGTGATCCAACAATTATTGCACTTATCTTTGTACCTCCTTACACTCTTCTGGATTGCATCTATAAGCTAGCTTGTTTGGTACTGGAAATCCTAGCATAAAATAATAGCACGCTCGATACCTCTCAAAAAAGGTAATCTAAGTGGTAACTCATCTAGGAAAACATCTGCATACTTTTATAACAATTGTTGCAATTTTGGATTCTTGTTAACACACCCCCTTGTTGAACTTCTTTCACTACCAAGGCATAGCATACTTTTTCACTATTGATAGCTTCAATCATTTCTAACTCCATAAGGATCAACAACTCCATGCTACTCTTCTTTCTTCCTCCCTTACCTTAAACATCTTCCTTCTTTTTTTCCTCCTCCCATTTGCCTTCAAATCTCTCTTTTTCTCCTTTTTTTTTACTTCATACCCTTAGTCTCTTCCTGCCTTTCACTCCTTAGAACCAAACTCTCACCATCTATATTAGTTTTGAGTCTAAATTTCTTTTTGAATTTGCTCACCATATATTCATTAAGAACCCCATCATGTGTAACTTACCTATCAAATTACTAAGGCCTCCCCAACAAAATATAATGAGCATCCATAGGTAGAATATCGTATAAAATATCTTCAAAATATTTTCTAATTTTTAAAGTGACAAGAGTTTTTTTGGTTACCTTTACACCTTTTTCCTTGTTGAGCCATTGAAGTAAACATGGCCTTGGACGATCCATGGTCTTTAATCTGAGCTTATTCACCATTCTTTCACTAGTAAAATTGGTACAAGAGCCACTATCAATGATGACTTCACACACTTTATCTTCAACCCTATACATGGCTTTAAACATCTTCTCCCTTTGAGGAGGTTGAGGTTGTTTTTGCACTTGAAGCACCTGTTACAACATATAGCAATATGATGGGCTATCTTTCAAAGTATCTTCTAGATCTTCACTACCTTCCTCAAGGTTTTCATTAAGTTCCTCACCCTTCTCATCACAAGCTTTCATACACGCTATCTCCTTCAAAGTCATTGCCCTTTGATTTGGACAATCTTAAGAAAAATGATCATAGCCTCTAAACTTGAAATATTTCTTGTTCACCTTATCAACCACCTTTTCCTTAACCTTTTCTTCATGATGGAACCTTTTAGTGTTGTCATGAAGTGTATCTTGATAGTATGATGGCTTCGACACCCCTTTGAAGTTTGAACCATATGGTGCATTGGTTTATTTGTTTGGTGGCTTGGTTCTCTTTAATTACTTCTCAAATTTTATTGCTAATTTTACCAATCCTTTGAATAACATATAAGGGTACACCTCCACCTTCTCTCTAATATTCATATTTAGACCTCCAATAAATCTAGCACATCCTTTCTCTTCTCTTTCTTGAATATCACAAATAAGAGCTAAAACTCTCTAATGTATTCCTCCACTCTAAGAAACCCTTGCCTCAAAGTAGTCATTTTAGGCACAAATTTTCTTTTCAAATGCTATTTCAATTTCTCCCATGATATTTTTTTTTCCCTCTCTTCCCTTCTCAAATTCAAATTTTCAAACCATACTCTAGAAAACTTCTTAAATTTCAATATGGTAATTCGAAATCTTTTCTCATCATCTAGCTCTTTATATTTAAAAATAAATTCAACAATTTGCAACAATTTAAGGAAAGATTCTGGATTGGGATTACCTTCAAAATCAGATAGGTCAAATCAAATCCCCTTCTCCACATCATCATATGATTTCCTTGGAGTTTTAAGAGTTCGTACATAGTTCCCTATTTTTTCTTCTCCTCCTTCCTCCATTCAATCATGTTCTTCCTTTATACGATTTTCTTCTACTTGATCTCTTCTAATTTGATATTAGACATGTGATCCTTGGAATTTTGAGGCTTCCATCCTACCCATATGCAGCTTAACTTCATTGACCTCCTCCACCAATGCCTTAAGAACGTTCCTAAAATTTTCTCCTTAGCTTACTATTCCTTCTTTACACTCACAAATGGTGCTTCCAAAAATGCTCCCTCAAGCCACACAAAATTCAAATCTTGGCACCTCGATTATTTTTTATAATAATCTAGAATTAGGAACTCGGTTTTGAAATAAAATTGGAGGAAATATTGGATAGTAATTATGTATGTCACACTATACCACAACCTAAGCTCTGATACCAAAATTGATGTGTGTAGGAATATATACTTATGGTTTGGTTGATTTTATGGTTTAATTAAGGTTATTTGAGGGTTTTGATGGTTCAAAAGTGATTAAAGTATGATGATGATGATTTGATAAAGAAGAGATAATGGTGATAATTCTCAAATGATGAAGGGTTTGGAATGGTTTGGTTCGTAGGTTAGGATTAGGGTTTCGATTAGAGTTTAGTATTGATATGAATATTATGATAATGAACGGTTAAAATATGATTATTTGAAGATTATATTATGAATTTAAGATTTTGAGGATGATCATTTGATAATAATAATAATATTATTATTATCTTAAGTTTGAAAATAGATAAAATTAATTACAAAAAATAGGTTTAAGATGAATGTTGAAGATGATGATGATGGAGTTGAATATGGTGGTTAAGGTTTAGAATGGTGTGGCTTTGTTGAGGATTTTAAGGATAGATCTTAAATATAATTCACACCAACAAAGAGATAAATAATTTCAATAAAAATCACTCATACAGAATTGATTAATATTGAGAAGAACTCACATAGAATTCAATTAAGCAAAGCTTGTAATTTCATCAATTTTTCGTCTCCCTTTGTGTCGTGTACTCCTATGGTTTTTATAACCATTGTAACTCCTTAATATTACAAAATTGTCCTCCTAAAAATCTAATAAGAATCGACACAAAAATCATTAGCTTGCTCCAGACTTTAAATACACTCAAAAGATAGAATAAGATAACCCTAAAAGATAGAATTAAGCTATTTTTTTTACTAATTCAACGTTCTTATCTTTTTAACTAATATCAACATGATAATAATACATATTACATGTAAAAATTGTTGAATAAAGTCTCCTCATGCAGATATCACGTTCAACCCTTCCGTGCAACCTTTTTCCCTCCATGCATGCCATGCACACGCCTCTATTGCTAGTGACTTATTTTGCAAGTTTCGACCATAAATGGCCATGTAATCATCTGTTGCCTTCAAATTTGTAGGGAATCCTTTATAAATAGGATAATAGGTTCCGTAATAATAAATGCTAAGTGTTGAAAATTTTCTCCTACATCACAATAATTAGGCATTTTTTTCTTGTTTCTTTTAATTTAACCAACGAAAGACAATGCACAATTATTATAATTACAACTATTTTTTAAAAATATTTATTAGTTCATCTAATTGTTATTAAGACATAAAAAATTTTTGAAATACTATTTTATAAGTGTAATACAAATAAATGAAGGCATACAAATAGTTGATCAACAATATAAACCACTCTAAATCAATGATTTTCATAACATTCCTTTTTTTTTTGTTCCTATGTTTCATTGTAATACCCCCTTTTTCTAAAAGAAAAGTTGACTTATTCAAGGAATGTATTAGTATAGGTTAAGTTTCTTTTTTTTGTGATTTATTTCTTTTTTGTAAAGTTTTGAAACCTATTTACGTTTTTAAGATGTTAAATTGTTTAGGATTCCTTATCCTTTATCACTATTTTGTATTTCATAAGATTTTGAAGTCAATTTGTCCTCTAAAATCTGTATAGACTCTTCTTTTTGCATTGATACTTGATATTCTTATATTTTTCTAAGTCTCTTAAACTTTTTCAAATTATTAAACCAAGTCATTGGTAAAAAGATACTTTTTATCTTCCGAATGTACCTTAATAGTATGTTCATAGCCCCTAAAAGCCTTTTCTTGTTATTTTAACTTTAAAAAATTTGGAATTATAATACTTTATTATTTTTTATCTAAATATTACACTAACATATTTTATTATTATTCATATTATTTTTGGACTAATTTAGATAATTTTGGATCGAAAAAGTCACCAAACTCAACTCTTTCTTTTTTTCTAAATCATATCAAAACATACAAGGATTTATCCAAGCCCTTAATTATTAATTAATATATATCATAACCTCTCATTTATTCCTCTCATTTCATGTATTCCCTTAGTGGTTGTAGCAAAGTTGAATATCGCTTCCTTTAAACATTAGAATTACCACTTTAAGCTTTACCAAATTTTCTTCCTTCTTTTTAACCCTTTTTGTGGTATGTGGATGAATGTTAGCCATCCATTCCTTCATGCCTCTTAGAGTCACCACCTGCATGGTTTTATCCAAATTGGTTTTGGTTTTCCAAGTAAATTTACCCTTATACCCTTATATCCTTAGCTTAGCACTTGAGGCTTCTAACTTAGCAACTTTTGAGTCTCTTTACCCTTTCTTCTATCCCCAGCAGCAAAACTTCTCTCCCTTATTCTCCTCTCTATTTTCATGAAATTCATGGAAATTTCCCACCATTTTTGAAGCATTAATCCTTTTTAAACTTTGAGGATAAGTCCTTTAACCTTTCTCTTCAATCCTCTCTCCTTTGTATGATTTTATGGCCATGATTTTCTCAAATATTTTTTATGGTCTTCCTACATTGTATTTTTCTTTTCTTTTCTTAGTGTTCTAAGTTTGATATTAATGGTAAAACTCCCTAATCCTAAGTAAATAGAATCTACATGTATTATGTGGTTTGTTTGATGTATAAGCATAATTTGGGTATTTTAGTGGTTGTCCAATCTTTTCGCCACATTATCTGATTCATGGGTTTCCATCTAAGTGTAAGTATAGTATGATAACTATTGATGTTTTTAAGATGAATTTGGTATATAACATGTTATGATTTAGGCTTGTTAGGTATGCTTTATAAATGGTTGAAGATTATTATACTTTAGGCCTTTTATTGGTATGTTTAGTTTTGAGATGAATTGTGACTGATGTTGTCGATGTCATATAACTTTAATGCTAACATGCTAATCTTTTCCATGTTTAGGTTGAATCAAATATATATGTTGTCTTGATTTGAGATTATCAGCATGATTAATATTTGATTAAAGTTTTATTAGTTTAGAATTTTGGTGGAATGCTCTTGTGTTTGTGAACATGGCCCATGTTTTCTTATTATACACTAGTCCTACATTATTTTGAAAAAGTCAAGAGATCTAGAAAAAATATGGGCACATCATGTTTATGAACACATACCGTGCTTTTTCTTATATTCTTCTCTTTGCTTGTGTTGGTTACATACTTCTATAAAGAGATGTGTATGAAACCCTAGCGATAAGTGGTACACTATTAAACCCCATCTAAACCTTCTATAACCCCTCCAAAATTCACTACTATTTTTTTAATTAAAGAATATTGGAAACAAAAATAGTAGAATTTGGGGATGCTACTACCACACTTAGTACTAGACTAGTTTCCTCCTACCACTCTAATACCCAATGCTAAGGCTAAAAAGGAACATAACACAATTTACACATATTTAATTTTTTTTAAATTAGAGTAATATGTTAAAGGCATTACAAAAGATAAAAACCCACTACTAGTGGTTACAAGAGTGAAATTTGTAAACAAAGAAATAGTAAGGTTAAAAGAGAAACTCTAAAAAGATTCCCGGACATTCCTTACACTCTTACCCGATAATAGCTTGAATAGTACCTGCGGCTAACTTGCAAGGGACACTACCTATTAAATAGGTAGGGGCCCACAAATGAAACCATTTAGTACTATAATACTGAGTAACCCTTCATACCAAAATGAAAGGTAAGACCCGTATGCAACACATCATACATAAATGACATAAAACAATAACATAAAAGATAACACATGAATCAACATAATATACAATGGGAAATGCATAACAGAAGGTCCATTTACTCAGTAATTGCATCACTTACCAAGAGTGACAGGCACCAAGGCCACACTCATATTATATCAATGGATCATAGAGGTGAAATAAATACTTTTTTATCTTAAGACGTTAATTAAACATTATTCAATATCATCTCTCGAATTATATCCATGTGAGTTTGGAAACCCCACTATTATAGCCAGTGGAATAGAATACACTCTATGTTAGAATGCACCTTACCACTATTATTTGCCAATAGACCGGTCTCTGGGGGTAGAAGGCTTCTGGCCACTATTATTGCTAGTGGATTAATCTAGCTCTGACTTACATGATCACTACCCTGAAAAGGTGTTTTAATAACGATTATTTTATAGTTTTAATAACGGTTTTAAACCATTATTAAACCACCCATTATTAAATCTTTAATAACGGTTCCTAACCGTTATCAAAAATATAAAAAAAAACCACCAATATAAGCATAAAGTGTATATTTAATAACAGTTTTGAAGAAACAACCGTTGTTAAAAAAGGGGTTTTAATAACAGTTACTACAAAAACCATTGTTAAAACATCATCGAATTAGACTTTCAAACATTATTTAGGCATTTATTACACCCGAATACATATTAAATGAGCATAAATTTGAGATTAAATATACATTTTTAATAATAGTTCTTATGCAAACCATTATTAAAACCTATGTTTTAATAACGGTTTTCATAAGAACCGTTATTAAAACTACAATTTTTTTAACGTTTTTGCAGTTTTGTTCCTACCCACATACACAATTGTATGTTCAAATAATTACCAAATCTGCATTGTAAAACAACATCAATTCATAACAAATCTGCAATCACACCATAATTTCAATCAATCTCTAGTTAATATGCATGTCTTAATACACCGGACATATATACTCAAGAATCAAAATTAGTAGGCATACCACAACTTGGTAGCTCTACACCCCAAAATAAAAAGTTCATAAATCTAGCCTAAAAGACTGAAAGACATAGACAAAATACAAACCTGAACATGCATGTAGAATATATAGATCTCTACCTAATACCGAATGAATGAGTGCACGTGCTTAGCCAATTGGTCACTAACTTCATCAATTTCATCAACATTGTATTGCTGGCCTTATGCATAGTCATCGGTGAAAAACTACAATGCCCAAGTTTTGAGGAATATACAGTTAGCACTTACATCAAGTACCAAACATATATGTCATGATTCATTAATGGAAAAATATCGAAAAGAAAACATACATGGCTTTGATCTATGTTGACCGATTTGTTTTGGACTATCAGAACCATTGCTCTACATAAATAGTATCCACAATCATTATCGTTTTGCTGTTGTGGACACTGTCAAATGAATTCAGTTAGCTCTCTAACTATTAGATATTAATTTTAATTAAAATAAAATACAAAATAGTTGTCTTCCTACTTACTATGAAAAACTCGTATTGAACATTCTTTGGGTCTAGGACACCATTCCCACCTCTCCTTTGATACGCTGTCCGTAGTGCCCTAATAAATAGAGTTGGATACACAATATTGTAAGTACACATATATTCCTCAAATAATGAAAGCTAGTAGAATATATGTATAAATATGCTAACAAAGTAAGAAGTGAAAAGTATACTAACATGTCGATAAATTCCTTCCCACAACGACAAGCGACTTCAAAAGGCACGTCATGGGTTCAAAGGGAATCAAACACATAGACTTTATTAAGATCAGGTCAGACGACGTACAAAACCCAATGTTCAGTTGCGAGGTGAGGAATGAGATAGAGCTTGTTGTGTCCCTCAATCAAAATGTGATCCCCTAAATAGTTTATGGGCCTACCCTCTCTTATTGTACTACCATCAGCTATGTAGTATAGGCACACAAACACAATAGAGGACAGCATTCCCTCCATCGCATCTCGATTAGCTACCAACCTATGGACGACAAAAATAATGCATATTTGTTAATAACTAATAACTCATATAAGAGGTCATAAAAATTTCAATTGTACAAGTTAAGAGTACTAAAATCTCAAAATAAAATAATACTTACGGGACATAGACGGCGACACTCGTGGTTGACATCCATTCCTGATTATAAAATGTCGCTTATGTCAACCGTCGATACCATGTAAGTAGCATCGTCCCTCCCAACATACTCAGGACGACAATCAATGAAAATATAATTGTCCCTGAGGTAGTTTTGGGCATAAAAATAAAATAAAGTTATTGCTGGTGGAGGTTGGCCTTTTTGATCTGAAGAATAAATCTTTTGTGGGCCAACTGATTTTTCAGATTTAGCTCTCTTTCCTTTAGCAACGCCCTCTTTTGTGTTGCTCGTTCTGCTAGTACCTCTCTTGGTTTTACTAGCAGGAGCAGTCTTCTTTTTTTATTCCTTTTTTGATTCCTTAATTGATAATATTAAAAAAAATATGTATTGAGCATATAAATATATATATGAAAAAGGTATGAATAGTGTAACTACTAAACAAGGTCTAATGAAGATGTCGAATGTCAATACCTCTTTAGTAGTGAGACGTATTTGATCCACAGGCCAAGCCACGAAGCTTCCATGAGCTTCTAGTACTGTGGTTGCCTCATCGCCCTCTTTATAACAAGGCAAGTGTGCACTGCTAATGATTGGAGTGTCAATACTCACCGGCCTTGTATTTAGGGCTAAATTGTACCCATGGATTGTTTGCGTTTGGGTACTATGACTGATACAGACCCTTCCTTTCGCCAAAAGTGTTGAAAGGCCATTCGCTAATAAGTCACATTTATGCAAACCCTAAAAAAAAATATTACACATTGTTAATTATTTATTACACCGAATATATTTAATAATAATTCATAGTTTGTAATGCTTACCTAGGGAAGAGTAGAAAGACGTGCATCAGCTTCACAACTATGTCTGATGCTATTAACATTAGATATGTGAAGCTGATCATGGTATACTAAATCGGATGGCTTATACCCTTGAGATTTAATAAATGAAAAATCTTGCTCCATTTTTGCCATCCGTTCAAATGCCACGTTCAATTTTTGGGTGAGGATGGCGACTTGCTCATTAGTGCTACGAGAACCACGAGATCGACCACATATGCTCTCGTAACACCTAATCCAAGGCCCCTATGTCTTCCAGGGTGTTCTACAATTCATGTAGCCTGGGACACAATACTATATTGGTCCACCCCCTCCTCACCATCTGATGTTTCAAGTTCGTCCTCTAATGTATATAATATATGTATATTTAACTTATAGGAATAAGCATAATATAAGATTTTTCTAAAAGAAAACTAAGTAGGGTTCTAGATATCTACAAACTTACAATTTTTTTAGCTGCAACATCAACATATTCATTAATATATCCATCTCTTGTTACTCTAGCCTTCTTCCATAATGTACCAATATTGATAGATGAGGTACATGCATCCAAGTCTTGGGCTAGGAGCTACAAATCAAAAAATATTCTTAATTAAGAATATTATTATATAATTCAACATTTACATGTAAATAGATAAATCACAAAATGCATACCAACTCCTCTTTAAGGCTCGTATAGCCTTTACGAGCCATATTATGCTGGTATTTATTTTTCTTCGTATTTTGGAAGGGAACTCTTAAGTTGTAATCTTAACAATATTCTAACTATGGTTGACTCGTGTTTTCATGAATGATTTATGTTGACTTTGAACCCATGTTTTGATGATTCTGATTTAACGATTGTTAGTTTAGCCTTAGCACTTAGTATCAGAACGGTAGGAGTGAATCGGTCTGGTACTAAGTGTGGCGGTAATACCCCCAAGTTTATGGTTTTAATTCTTCAGTTTCCGCTAAACCTTTTTGTTTAAATGAAATTTTTCAGTAGTAAATTTGGGGGTGTTACAATTCTAGTATGTAATTACATATATATTAATAATACGTAAATCTAGCATGCTTTTACACATTATATCATGTCTAGAATACTTATTCCATTAAATCACAAGCAAGCATAAATTAGACTCAAACATTATTGAAACCCTAAATATGCTAACACATGATTTTCATACGTTTAGTAGGAACATATGTGATACTCCTTTTCCAAGTAAAAATTGTAAAAACAAGAGCAATAAGCACCACAAACCCTAAATCCTAACTATTCTTCATTCTTCTTAAAAGCATGAAAACCCAATAAATGTGTTAAAATCTACTATAATAAAATAACAAGACAATAATAATTATAATAAATTAAAAGAAAAGAGAGTTATACCTGATCTATAGGTGACATAACAAAAGGGAAGAATAAGGATGGATAAATTTTCAAATTTTTTCTAAATCTAACACCCTTAAACATACATACATACATACATAATAGGGCTCGATAAAGGATTAGAGGGAAAAAAACAGTAAAGAAAATGGAGAAAAGAGAGATGAGAGGAGATGTTTGGTTTCTATAGCTAGAAGAATAAGAAAGATTCCTCAATATTTAAGCAAAACTCAATGAAGAAGGGAGAAGAGAGAAAAATGTAGCAAGGGTTGAATAAGAATGAGCCAAGTAAGAGAAAGCCTAAATATGGGAGGAGGCGGTTGAAAATTGATATGAGAGAGAGAGAGAGAGAGAGAGATTGATCCAATATGGCTTCATCAACAGTTGAATGAAAGATTGAGTGTAATTACAAGGTGTAAGTGAGTGGGTGAAATGTTAAGTGAAGTGATTATAACCAAGATCTTGAAAACAATGTAAGAGTGCAAGCAACGATATAGTTCAAAGGTAAGGGGATGCTTAAAAGGACAAAGACATGGACCAAAAAGCCAAAATAAAACACTAATTGTATGAAAAATAACTATAGTGGATTGTTGTTCATCTTCAATGCTACCTATTTCTTTCTTGATGCTTGATCATCCATGATAGGCTTCGATCAACTGTCCAATACCAAGGACTCTAATATTCCATTTAAACATGGTTAACATAATCCATCCTCCACCCTAACCCAAACACATATAATTACCTTATCCACCACATATTGTCTACTTATAACTTATATGATTAGATTTTCATAACATATTAGTTTGCAATTATGTTCTTAATTAGGGTTTATGGGAAATAGGGTATAATAATATCTCTCTTTCATCTATCATATTATGTTATCATCATTATTGATATTTCTAGATTTTTAGTGCATTCACTTACTAGTCTTATTTCATTTTATCTTTCATTAAACACGTGTTAGGTGATGATCATACCTATATCATATTATATATGGTGGAAAAAAATCCCAAGTTTATTTTCAAATGCTTCCACATTATCTTTAAAATTAAAAAAATTTAATCCTAAAATGAATGGTGTTATAGTGAAGGTCTTGGATTAATTTACCTAAAAAGTCATTACTTGTAAGTGTTGTGCTCCAATATATGTTAAAATCAAGACTTGAACACAAGTCATCCCATAGTAGAAAAAGTGGAATTGATGCACATGCTACTTTAGTAGTTTGTATGTATGTATATTGTTTTTTAATTTTAACCTATATTGGTGAATACCACAAAACTGAGGCCTTATGCAATAATCGGGTTAACAACCCCTATTTTTCATCCTTTCCACATTAGCTAGTTACTTAGCTACAGTATTAACTCTTATGTTTTACAAAGTTTTAGTTAATTGTAATCTACCTACAAGTTCTCTTCTCCTAAAGAATAGGCTTACCTAACAAGCCTTATGTGTACAGTTACTACCGCATGGCTATATATTGTAATCTATACTATGTGAATAAAGTAGTTCATTGAGTCATTCATATTTACTCTCTAATTTGTCTTTTAATCAATATGGTATCAACAAAACTTTAAGCTTCCTAATCATCATATTTTCCTCTTTGACCTTTTATGTTTTATTTTCATAGACCATTCATAAAAATGTCTAACAATGACTCAAATCAAGTCACTTATGAAAATCTAAAAGATGCCCCCATAGATCCACCACACCCCTCTATATATATGCTTTAAATAGTCTCAGGGCTATCCTATTATCTAATCCTTTTCTTGAAGCTAGATACTATGCATAGAAGGTGGTAATAATGATTTCTCTTGCCATAAAATAAAAAATTAATTTAATCAATAACGCTCTCAAAGAATCTAACAGAAACAAAATGATTTTTAACAATCTATGGTGACAATTTGCATCCTTAATTCCTTAGCAAGTAGATCATTGAAAGCATAATATATATCAACTCAACACAAGAAATATGGAAGGTCCTTGAGAAATGGTATGGAATGACAAAGGGTGTACAACTATATCAACTCCATAAAGAGATTTCCTCCATATATCAAAGGGTAGACAATATCACTACCTTATTTACTATTACGAAGAATATGTATGGTAAATTAACCTTGCTCACCACATTTCTTCCTTGTAGTTGTGGTAATAGGAAATTCTATATGAATCATGTTGAAGATAACATATTTTTTCAATTCTTAATGGTATTGAATAAATGTTACTCAAATTCCCGGGTAAGCAATCTTATAACAACTCTTTTTTCAAATGTTGGGGCTACTTATTTGATGTTGATCATTGAAGAGAAGCATCATGAAATAGGTTCTTCCAACTCATATTCTTTAGATATGGTTTTCCTCAATGCTTAAAGCATGAATATAACTTTAGCTAAAAATTAAATAGAAAAACGTTTGTGGGAAAACACTTCAAAAAATCCATACAAAGCATAAATGATATCCACTTATTAGTTTTCCCCTAGAAATCAAATTCAAAAAAATAGAAAGATTTTCAAGCATGATTGAGAGCACTAATGACACATAATAGTAGATCCACAATATTATCCTTAAAATCTTGAGTTGTGAATAATATAATCAACTTGTGAAGCTTTTGAATCAATATTGAGGACCTAGTTTAGGTGCACAAAATTCTCGATATAATCCTTGAGGCTCTATAATGGTTGGTATGGTAAGATTCATAAGTAATTATTCAACTCACTATATACCATTTAAAAAAAAACTTATCCATTCATGTTTTCATAGCTTATACTCACATTTGAATTTTGGATATAGGTGTCATAGAACATATGAATGTAAATCCTAATTCTTTTATCAACCTAAAACAAGAATCTCATATTGTATTAATCTGTCTTTCTAATGGTAATAAGGCCATGACACAATCCACTGGTTCCATCCCTTAAAAAAATGGAATGGCCTTAAAGGGAGTGTTTTTTGTTCCTAAACATAAGTATAATATGATATATATATATATATATATATATATATATATCTATAATCTTACTAAAAAAAAATGTCATAATCTATTTCACTAATAGTAAGTGTTTGATGTAGGACCCTACTGAGAAGAGAGCTTAATAGAGATATTCATTTTCTAGATTCTATCATTCTATCCAAATCTAGTATGTGTCGTGAAGTTCTCTCCATTATCAAGTCAATTGTAAGTGTAAATTCCATTTTCCTCCATCTAAAAGTAATTTGAGTCTCACTTCTCATGATGTGAACTTATGACATCTTTGATTGGGTCAGTTTCTATTGTATCTACTCAAGCAAATATATATTTTTCAAGATCTATTAATAATATGATAGATTTATCATATGATGTATGCTTTAAATCATGCCAACATAGGTTGACATTATTTTCAAGCTCAAAATAGTTATAATATCCTTTTAAACTTATTTATGTAGATACTTGAGGCCTTTAAAGCTATAAGGTATGATGGCTAAGTATTTCTTTATCATTGTTGACAACTATTCAATAGCAACCTAGGCTAATTTATCAATTATTAAAGCCGATTCTTTTTCCATTTTTAAAATCCTTTATCATCCTTATTCAAACTAATTTTGTCTCAGTCATCAAGTTCATTTTTTGAAATAAAGTTTATGAGATAGGGTCTAGTAATGAATCACAAAATTTATTCTCTAACTAAAGAATCATCCATCAAACTAGTAATCCCTATACACCACAACAACATGACATGGAAGAAAGAAAACACAAACATCATCTTAAGATTGCTTAAGCCCTCATATTTTAATCTAAAATTCCTTGCCAATATTGGGGTGATATTTTTTCACCACCACTCAAATTATTAATCACCTACCTTCTATTCTCGAATAATATAGTCCCCATCAACATATTTTTCATGAATTCCCAAACCTATATTATCTTAAACCCCTCAGGTGTCTTCATTATGCAACCATTTATTATGCAACCATTATCAAGGTTTCACAAGATAAATTTATGCAAGAGTCCCATTCTTATATCTTCCTTGACTATCCACATAGGAAAATAAATTTAAAATTCTTACCTTATATACATAATAGATTTGATTAGTAAGGTTTCCATGTTAAAGGAGCATTGTTTCCCCATTGCTCAAGCCTCTTGTCACAAATCATCTTTTTTTATCCAACTCTCTTATTCATCTTCATATACTAGACATCTTGACATTGATATAGCATACCACAATAACCTTAGAATTGTTTCTCTTACATTCTTTAGCTTTTTTTCCCAATTCTAGTGATCATAACCCACAATCACCAACATTCTTCATTAGTTAACCTTCTCAACCTCAACTAAGATAATCTCATTACCTCAAATGAACTCTAATATGCTTCCAAGGCTATTTTTTCCACTACATGTATAAGTAAAACCTACACCAATTCCTTGCCACAACATCAATCATTTTTATCTGTAATGTAGTTCTCTTTATAATATCTCATCTTAAAATCCTTTAAAATGTATTTAAAATAATGTTTATATAAAATAAATTAGTTTTGGTTTTTAAAAAGACTTGAAATTATAATAAAAATGTAAATTTTAAGCATACCAATTGACAGGTTACCCTAATTGATTGACTGATATGCTTATAAACTAGCACTTTTATTTCTTGATAAACTAGTCAACTAGTTTATCCAAATCCATCGACTGGTTATCTAGCGATTTCACATTGTTTTTTGATTTTGGCTTTAAATTTCTTTCCATTTTTTATGAAAACTAATACTTATAATATATTTATGCTAATAAGCATATTTGGATGATTTGGGATTACTTTTATATTATTTAGACCCTATGATTTTATTTAGCTAAAATTTTATAAAAGCATTCTTAAGGTATTTATCACATTCTCTCACTCTCCCTCACTTTCCTCTCTCTTATAAAATCTATGGTTATGTGCAGATCATTTGCCATCTTCCCTGACTTAACTAGTCCCTGCCATCTACCTGATTTCACTCCATATCTCGCACTCTCATCATTCACCCTTTTAGACTTTAGGGCCCTCCACTCATCTAAAGTTAACTTTTCCTTTCTCTTTTTTCCCTTTGATATGCCAACCCAACTCTTCTTTATACTCCATTTATGATTCATTTTTATTCTTTTCCTCACACACTTTCTCATTCTCTCCCCTTTGTAAAAAATTTCCTAACTGTTGGGGCTTTTTCTCACTTTTCTACCTTTTTTTTTGGAAAAAATAGGGGTTGCCACTTATCCTCTAATCTATTAATCAAATCCTTGTCTCTTCTTTCTTATCATAGTCATAGCCTTTTCTCTGTCTTATTTCTCTCAAGTAGTAAAGAACTAAAGGTTTGATAAAGGTTGAAGATCTTGACTTCCTTCTCTTTGAAATTATATTTTGGGAGAAATTTTGAGTTTTACTATGTTTTATTCTTTTTCTTCCTCTTCTTCTTCTGATTTTGTTTTTATTAAATTTTAAAAAAGGATTTTAGTTTTTTTTTTCTTGATTCTATTAGAAAATCAGTATCCTATTAAAAAAAACCTCAAGTTAGGTGTATTTTTATGCTAGAAGAATTGCTTGGAGGTAAGATATTCTTATCTTTAATATGAATAAGGTTTTGTGTTTGTTTGTTGTGGTTTTAAGTTATTGGTATGCTTCTGTGATGTGTATGTGTTAATTGAGTTGTTGGATTTGAGTATGTGGTAATATTTTCATCTCTAAAACTTTGGAGTATGTTATAAGTATTTTGATATCATATATGAGTTAGGTAAAATTTAAGCATGATGTTGTTAATTATCAATTTATACCATATAACCATGTGATTTTATGTGTATAGTACCATGCTAGGATTTAATTGGAAAAGTTTGGTGATATTATATTAAGTATGGATCATGGGTCCAGGTTTTGTATCACCTAAACTAGTCGATCAATTTGTTAGATTGATTAACTTGTTATGTAGATATTTGCCCAATTAATAGATCATATTTAACAAGTTATTATGAACAGTTGATTGGTTTTCCAAACATGTTGGTTGTTTTTTCTTGTGACTAGAGTAGTTTTTCCTTGGTTTAAACACATCAATTGGTCGAATAAACTAATAGATTGGTTTCTACAAATAATTAATCGGTTAGACCAACTAATTGATTGGTTTTGCTATATATTTCCTCAAATCTGGTGTGGTCGGATAAGTTGACTAGTCCTATGGATGGAGCAACTGGCTCTGCTAGAGTTTATAATTCCTAGTTATTATTTGATGAAATTTCTTTGGGACTTCTATCCTAACTTTTCCATGCAATTGTAATATTTTAATTAGGATTTCAACCATACTTAACCATAATTTAATGGATATCAAATTGAAAATATTGTGATATCTTGTGTGGTGGAGTTTGGTGTTATATTTAAACATCCAATTTTGTGGCTTATATGCCTTAGTTAGTGTTTGGTGTCAACACACAAAAAACCCCCCATTTTGATTAATCTTTGGAATTAGATAATGGAATCTTAAAGGCCTTCCCCATATGCATATATAGGGTTTATTTATCTTGTTAGTGCCCTCTAACCTAGGAAACCAAGTATGGTGGATGTTAAAGATCTCTAAGAAAAGGCCCTTAACACTAGTATTATTGTGGTAGGTGTGGTAGGCCCCAAATTGAAAATATATCCCATTACCTGGTATTTTAAGTGTGGTGGATGTGAAAGATCTCTAAGAAAAGCCTCTTGGCACTAGTGTGTAGTGGTGGTGATAGTTCTAGTCCTATGTTTGTCCTAATCTTGGAATATAAGCATTGGTTATTTATATTGATAATTACTTTGGGTCAGGTAGACCTAAAATTTAGCATATGCCCTCTTACCTAGGAGACCAAGTATGGCGGATGTGGAAGATTCTTAACAAAAGCCTATTGTCACTAGTATGAAGTGGTGGTGGTAATTGTTATCCTACGCTAGTCCTGTCATGAAATATTGACATTATATGGTTTTACCTTTATGTGGCTTGTTCTATAAAGTTGTGAATGTATGGATATGTGATCTCTAAATGCCTAGTTATGTCATATATTTTTTCCATGATATTGCATGCTATATTTTTTCTAAGTATGTCACTTACCATATTATTATACAATTTGTAGGGTTATGAATCTCAACTTGAGTATATTGATGATGATGTCTTAGGCCAGTAACCAACCATTACTTTGAGAGTTACATTTTTTTTAGTTAAGAGTTAGACCAATCAGCTTATATGTGTCTTTCCCATTACGTTGGGATAATTTTTTTTCTTTCTTATTACTTAAACTATTGGCTTTGATTCATGTATTTAGATTTTGTAATCCTTATTCTTTTTTATATTATTCTTATCCTTATAACTATTATTGTTGCATTGAGCATGCATTCCTGTATTCTTTGTTCCATTTCTCTTTGCATTGAACATATATTAAGATATGATTACACCTATCACATGATTGATGTGACAATAATATTCCTTACTTTTATTTTTACTACACTTCTTCATTGTCTTCAAAATAAAATTTTCTAGTTCAAAATTTGGGGGTATTACACTCTTGCCCATCGTCACATCCTTGAACCTCATTATTATGTAGAAACAATGTCTAACCCACAATATATTACAACTATAGAGAGGCAATTTAAAGCCTTGAATGAAAATGGGAGTGAAAGTTTATGAAAATAACTAAAGGTAAAAAACCAATTAGTTGTCACTAGGTTTATAAAGTTAAGTAGAAGGTAGATGGGTTTGTTAAATGGTATAAGGCACATTTGGTTGTGTGTGGCTTTACTCAAAAGGTAGAAGAGGACTTCATTGAGACTTTATCTCCTATTGTTCATACGATAACCATTTGTAGTCTCTTGGTAGTGGAAACTAATAAAGGGTGGAATATATAAAAATTTGATGTTAATAAAAAAAATTTTGCATAGGGATTTAGATGAAGACATTTATATGAAACCACCTCCAAGTCTCAACATTCCTCCTTCCCTTGTTGGCAAACTTAAACAATATTTTATAGCTTGAACAAGCATTGTGGAAGTGTTATGAAAATTTATCTTCTTCATTCGTGTCTAAGGGATATAGATAGTTCAAAAATGACTATTCACTACTTACTAAGTGAGCTCAAGGTAAATTCACTATTAGTGTTGTGTATGTAGATGATATCTTGGAAATTAAGGATGAAATAACCAAAATTAACTCCATCAAATACTTTCTTCATGGATAGGTTTAATAAAGGACCTTTATGAATTGATTTATTTCTTGGGTATGGAGTCTTTGTGATGTACATATGGTATTATTTGCACCAAGCAGTAGTTCATATGTGACCTTCTTGTCTCTTATTCCATTAACTATTATAGGGAGAAGTTGGTGCTTTACATGAAATCCTCACTAAGAGATTTCACTGAGTCTCAGAGTTTGGTTGGAAAGTTATTATTTAACCGATAAACTCCTAGATATAGCTTTCCCCTAGAACATTAGTCAATTTAATAATGCAGCACAAGTTCCATGCTTTATTGCCACTTTGCATGTCTTACGGTACATGAATGCTAAGCCAGACTAATGTATCTATTTTAACACTAACTTTTTTACTTCTATTTTATCATTTTGTGACTCAGATTAGGTTTCTTGTCCTTTCACAAAGTTTTCTATTAGGAGACATTTATTATAGTAGGAGGGTCACCGATTTTGTGGAACTCTGAGAAGAAAACCATAATCTCCCTATCTTTAGCTAAATCAATACAAGTCTCTTGATCGTGTCACATATGAATCTGCTTGGTTATCTCACACATAGTTGTTCAACACATGCATAAGGAATAAGAGAAGCATCATCATGGTGTTCAACAATCACAAATTTTATCCAATTCAAATGATGTTACAAGAATTATTAAAGTTGATGGATGTCATAGATATATATTCAAGAATTATTAAAGTTTCTAGGTTTTTGAAAACTATTTTGAATATGTTTGATATATATATATATATAATATCTTCATCATTAATAATATGTTTAAGATATATTTAGTGTATGTTCAACAACAATTATGTATATGTCCAACACATATATGATATATGTTCAACATCTTTCTAACTACAAGTTCAATCATAGTGTAAAACCCAAGCTTTTTTTTTGGTAATTTAATATTTCTCTTGATTACTAGAGTGTAAGCATTAGTTCTATAGGTAATAAATCAAGAAGGAAATGTTAATTTTATGACTTGTGTTGGAAATTTTGTAAGATAAGTGTTTTTTCTATAGCTTGCTCAAATAATATCTGCATGATGCTACGAAAATTTTAATTTATTTCCTCTTATACCAATTTAAGTTGGGAAAGATGAAATAATGAAGGAGTAGGTAGAGACATAGAAAATGAATTGTCAAATTCAATGTATTATTAGTGGTTAAAGAAACTAGCTTAAGTGAACCTATAATTTATCATTGTTGAACATACATCTAACTAGTCATTAAACAGGGATGAAATGGTGGGTGGAATTGATTGAGGATATATATTGCATATAGATAGAGGCATGTAACAGTGGTGGAGGGGAATGGATTCTTTGAGAAAGTATGGTGCACAAACTTACAAAAAGTAAGAAATTATTTCTTCATTCAATTTGACTTGCTTTATTTCATCTACTCCCTGTATGCTTACTAACTAGCTACTTCATTTGTTGTTGTTTTATATATAAAATGAATATATAATTAATAACTGTTGAACAAGTAGTAAATATTTGTTGAATATGTATGTAAAGAGTTTTTGAACATACATTAATTATGTGGTAGATATATACAAAATAGTTGATGAACACTCACCAGATATGCACTGAACATACCTGAAATGTTTAATGAACACCCAACACATATGCTGAACATATAAGATGATGCACATAATAATTTTTTGTGTATGTCAAAAGTATATCAATATGGGTGTCTATTAATAGAGAAAAGAATTACTTTGGTATAGTTTTTTATTATTTCTTTGATAGCCAAAATTAAAAATTATTTATTATAAAGTTTCAAAACAAAGAGGAGGCCACAATGCATTAGAGAATAAAGAAGGAAGACATAGGTCACCTTATTTTTATAAGTAACATAAGTAGTATATAGTCATTTTCTTTTCTATTTTGCTTTATGTTTATAATATAAGAATTAACCATCACATTTGAGACAATGAATCATAATAAAAGATAAAAAAATCATCGAATTGAGATTTTTGATTGGTGGTTTATAATATGTGTAACAACAAACATTAGCAATAATTTTTTTTCGTATAAGAAACTATGGGAAAAAAACACAAGTTGGTGAAATAATATCATTTATTGAAAATAACAAAACAATTAATACATAGAACTTGAAACACTCTATTTTTCTTTTGACTAAAATAATACTATTTTTTTGTGCAGGAAAAAAATGCTCATTTTAGCAACAATTTAAAATCTTTTAAAAAATATTAATAAAACCAATCTTAAAATTTTAGTTATATCATCTATTAAAAAAATAATAAAATAGTTAATACATAGAAGTTGAAAGAAGGAAAAGCTGAAGTGATGTCAATTTTTGTTTTGGCGAATAAAAGAATTGCATCTAGATTTATTTCTTTGTTTTTGAAACAAATGGAGTGATACGAAGATACAAGACTAAAATATGGTTGGAGTTTCTAAATCAATGCTTCTAAATATCATTTAGTTCCGTCAATTGTCTGCCATGGATATTAATTTCAACAATCGACGAATGACTTTGATGTGTGTCGACCGACACCTATGTTTTTCTCCATGCATTATGTCATCTCTTGATACGGACAATATGGATTTGAGGATCGACCAATGAGATATACTGCGCAATCTGGTTTATATTATCATTAAGATGAAGCATAGGTCCATTGTAGCATATAATTAATAGTCCTAGGCACTGATTCAAATTAGCATTGAGATTATAATATCATTATGAATTAGGTCTGGTCTAATAATTGAAATTATTATTTTTATTGTTCTTTAATTATTGATACTGGATGAAACAACCATGATTCTACTATGTTAACCGTATGATCATATATGTAAGCCTTCATCACGAAACAATTTTTTAGATTAAATTTTAGGAGATTGCGTGCATCTGGCGATTTCAGCCATCGAATAGTACTACAATATTGTTATTAGTATTATTATTATTATTATATTTTATTTCTTTTTGACGAGAGAGTACTATTATGCTTAGTATAGTATTTGCTAGAAAATTTAATGAATTGGCAGACTGGCTATAAATTTTATTTTCTTTGATATTATTCTTATCAGCTCTTTGTCATATTTGTCGGCAGTTGTTATATTTCGAACCAAGGAATAGGATTACTTAGCTCGGTGCTCCCCTCCTGTAAACTCTGAAGTTTGTCATAATCATCGTATATATGAGGCACTAATGATCATGAACATAAAATATAATCATCATCTATTATATATTGTCTATTTTTATTATTATCTGTATTATATTTTTCTTACATAATATTCACGTTAAGAAATAAGATCTAGGTAGAAGTAAAATATAATCATTATTAAAATAATATATATACCATGAAAAGATAAAATATAATCACTATATTTCAGTTTTATATGTAAATCGACTACATACAATAATATTTATAAGTTTTGGTGCATTATTATATAAAGCAACCTTCAAATATTAAACATAATTTATATCTATTATACATTTCATGGTTTAAAATATTTACAAGGTATAGCTTCTCAACTAATAAATATGCATTCAATATAAAAATCAAGTCTTTATATTATGAACATAATGATTATCGTATAACGACTTGACGATTATTCTGCCATAGAATTGTAATAATAATAATAATTGTTATTATAATTATAATTATATTTTGAGTAATTACTAGTGATAATAATAATAATACAATAGTAATAATAATTTATTTTTATTAATGATAGTGATAAAGTTTGTGGTTATTACAAAACTTCTCGTGATTATCATTAATAGAATGATAATTATCTGTAGTAGTGATGATGATTATTCTATTGCTAGCTTGGTCATTAACTGAAGTATAGTTAGTCATTATGGTATTACAGAGTATTGATTATCTCAAGTGACAATGATGATCATCTTATATTATATTTTTGTTCAACATTTCAGTTATTATAATTATTAATATTCAATTATAATAACAATAAGTATCGATACAATTATATTTATTACTTATGTATTGTTTGTCGTCACCTACATTGTTTATTATTAGCTCATTTTTATACAGACCCATTCAACTAAGTAGCCACAAAATATTCTATTTTCATTGTTTAACTCTATACTTCATAAAAAAAAAAAATTCATTAAGTTCTTCATCTAATATTTAGTTAATTAAAAATAATTAATACATGTTACCTATACTTACTATAGTTGATGGACTTCATTATCAACTCATTTTCATTAATTATAAATTTTCATTTAATTTTGATAGTTCTTAATTGATTATATAGTTTTTATTTTTAGGTAAAGAATAATGTTATGAGTTTGGATCAAAATTATCTTCTCCTAATAAGTGAATATTGAAGAAAATTGATGGAGAAATAAGATAGAATATAGGATTAAAAAGATGAGATGTGTATATTAAATAAAAATATTAAAGATAAAGCTTTTAATAAAGAGTAAAAATTACTATTATTTTGGATATCCGATGTACCAAATAAGGCACTTCTGGATTTGTCATATAACTTGGCGGTGGTAAGAGGACTAAGACATGTCCATATTTTTTTTTTATCAAAATCACAGTATGTACACCACTTATTATTATTTACAAAATACCAATAATATGTTAAATTAATGATTAGGTATGAGTCTAAATGTCCGTATCATACACCTTATACTTTTATTCTTACTTTTTTAATTTAATTTAATTGATTATTTTTATCATATTTAGATTTATTTACTTAACCTATTTGAATTCTATTGTATCTCACATTTATAAATTAACATCGAGAATATTGAGCAATATAAATAAAAAATAAAAAACTATAAAAAAATAAAATTAAAACAATAAAATAGATAAATAAAAATTAGTACAAATAAAAAATGGAAAAAAATGTAATAAAAATAAAAATAAGCACAAACAATAAATGTGTATCAAAAATATATAAATTAAAAGTCATATAGATATATTTATATTTATACTTATATTTAATTTTATTTATTTAGACTTACCTTTTATATTTGTCAGTTCATAATAAGGCACACTATAAATCCAAAAGCCGTTAGCAACCTTTTCTATAGTTTTATGATTTTTATATTTTTGATGTTTTTTATAAGAAATAAAAATAATATGTACCAAATAAAGGAACTTTTCCAGTAACTATCATCATAATGTCACAGCGGATCCCAACTGGTAGGTGATGTTTGTTTTATTGTACAAACACGTTAGATTAAACAAATGATTAAGTTGCACGATCCAACATGATTAACAATAATACACAATCTTAATGGATACATATCATTTTTATATTTGAACTAAAGTACATTTTAAATTTTATTATCGACTTCTCCCTTCATTCTTTTCTATAATTTGAAAAAATTATGATTTTTTTAATATTCATCCTTTTCTTATATATATATATATATATATATATATATATAGGTTTTCATTTAATTCACTTCGGGCCCTATCTGCCTTTTATTTATATATAATGCATATTTTTTTTCTGACGGAGCAACACAAATAAAGAAGACACAACAATCATTTTTGCAGTAGCTAACTTGATAATTTATATCTTTACTATTAACTTTTCTCAAGGAGATTTCCGGAAGTATTTGCATCTTCATACACCACATCCATCAAATTCATTTAGCTTCCACCCATACAATTAAATATCAATCCTAATTTATAATATTAATAAATATTTATTAATTTTGTGTCAACTAACATATGAAATTGACTATATATGATTGTTTCAAAATTTCACTTATTTATAATTAATATATTCGTTATCGGTTGATATTTACTGATATTCATACAATAGCCCTATTGTTATGAACCATTTTGTCTCAACTCTATATATGTTATCCTTACAGTTTTCACCTATTCCGAAACAATCTTTTGTAGGCCTCTGTAACCACGGGTAACCATAATACAATTTGAAGTTATAATTTTTCGATTTGGTTATTTAAAAAAAATGGGTTGATTACGGCTTAAATAATAAACTTATAATTTATAAATTGCCAACCACATATATATATATAAGCGAGTATTATTTGGTGTACTTCTAACTAATAGCTGTATTATAATAATATATATACACCCCTATTTTACCAACCAAAATTTTTTATTTTGCAAGAAATTTACACAAGCTTAATTATTGTATAAATGGGGATGCTACAGACAAATATATCATAAGAAGAAGTGCATACATCCACCTAACTCATGACAAATGTGAGGCCAAGCATTAAAATAATAACAACAAAAGAGAAATAATATTGTGAGGTAAAATCCTTTATGGATTACCAAAATCTTAATATACGCTTACAAGCTAAGTCAAACTGACTATAACCAAAATCAAAATATTGCTACTACCAAATAAAACTTTCGAAGCCTCACTCTCTAACTCATCCCAAAGATGTAGAAGCAATCCAACCACCTGTACTGATGCTACTAAAAAATAATTTATTTAGTACAAAAGCATTAAGTTAATATACTCAACTCAATGTAAATAACATGCTCACTAAGTTATACTCACACACGATAACAACAAAGTAAAACCTAATATGGCACACCTTAAGGGCACAAAACTACTATAATAGATAGTAACCCCGAAGACATATTATCAAAATACTCATGCTTTCATAGGCATCTTCATATGCTTAAATCTTAACATGCTCAAAGCACCCCAAGCTCACACAATACAACAAGCTCATACAGAAACTTATGAAAGTACATGTATCAACATGCAATACTACCAATCATCTCAACTAATCTAATAATATCCAAAGATAATGCAGATGATGGAATATCCTGGTTGTAGAAAACCTAATTTAGATACCCTAATTATAAAATTAATAATTATGTGTATTTAATTATAATAAAATATTATAGGATACTCAATGATTGTAAATATATATTATTATTTAAGTTTTAGTAATATGGAATTAGTTTAATAATTTAGAAGGATGAAAATTGGTGGAATTTTTAATGCTTAATCTTTTAACATTTTTAGGCCTAAATATTTTTAGTTAGCCCTTAAACCCCATCCATTTTATATATTTACTTATCATCATCATCATCATCATCAGTATTATTATTCTTACCTTTGTCTTTCTTTCCTCTCATATAATCCACCACATTGTTTTGAATAGTGACCAACCCCAACCTAATAGCCCAACTTGCTCATACAACTAAACCTCAACTAAACTAATTATACACCCATCTTGCCTACATCTAATCCTCTTCCCTTACCCATGCTTTGTGCTTCTATCCAAATAAACTCTGCCCTCTACTAAACATGCCTCTGCTAGCCTTAGCTTTGCTGCCTACCTAACAACGCACGCCTTGACTCCTACCTTGCAATACATGTGTCCCATCATTCATAAACCCATCCCCTCTATTTTTTTTGTTGTCTTCAACCCTAAATCCCTTTTCCTCCATTTTCTTAGTCTTCGACCCGTTACACCGCACTTTATTGCTATGCACCAACCTTGCCTCCCATCACATGTAACCCCCTGACTACATGACTTTGTTTCTCCTTATGTACCAAGTTGCCATAGTTTTCCTTTCAACCATGCCATCTTTTCTTCTCCACTACATCAAGACAGACTACCACCTAGGTTTTCTTTTCCTTCTTTTCTCTCGTGATCTTCCCTTTTAACCATGCCACTTCTATTTCATTTTCTTCTTATGCTTCAATTTCTTAGCATCTGAGCTTCCATTCCTCTTCTTCTGCCTTGGTTCTAACATTTTAGCCCTTTATTTGTCCCTTCTTGGACTCCATCTCCCTTACCTTTCCCCATCATTTTTTTCTATGATTATCTTGGTGCCAACTTTCATAACAGCTTCTTTCCCTTTTTATTCCCTTCCATTTCTTTTTTTTCTTGGGTTTATGAATCCTAATCCCTTCTATAACCATGTATGTTGCCTTTCTCGAGTGGTTAACCTTGTTTCCTTGAGACCTAGTTTTCCTCCTCATCCCTTGCATGAACTTGTAGCCATCTTACTCCTCCCTTCATCCTATAATTGTGTCACCTGCATTGACCACCATTGCCTCATGTTTTGGTCTTGCTAACTACCACTGATTGAGCAACATTCCACCACCATTCTCCCCTTTGCATGTTGCACTACCACTACCATTAAGTATCCTTGCACAAGCTCAAATTTTGTAGCCAACCAGTACCTTCATTGCACCTACTCAAGCTAGCCAACAACAACTTCCAACAATCTAACATCCTTTTGCATGTGTTTGGATGTGAGCCTTAGCCTCAATGTACCTCCCCTACATGAGTTGGTGCTTGTTTGTACCTCACATTCACAACCCATAATTTTTATTATTCTTTCCTTATTTGGTTTATTTTATTTTTTATTTTCTTTTGTATAGTGTGTAATGCTAATATAAACATGTTATTAGCTGTGATGTAATTAGTTTACACTTGAGGGGCCTTGGAAGAGGTATTTTTGGGGTACAACTTGTGTAGCTTGGATGTAAATCCTATCACTCATAAAATGGTATAAATTATATGTAGGAATGATAGATTTTACTAGGGTAGAGAACGTGCTAGATTTTATTTAATGTAAACCCTTGAAATTTTGTGTTAGAATAATGAAATTCATGATAATATAACACATCTATGTGAAAGTAGTAAATATAAGATAACAAAAAAAAAAAAGAAAACAACTACAATAACAAAAACAACAACAACAACAAAAATAAGGATAGTTAAATGCCCAAATTTTTATCTAGTCTTAATCCCAATTGTTTTATATGTTAACCTAATCCTAGTCTTGAATAATCAATAATTTTATCTTACCTAAAAAACCTTACCTAAATCTAACCATAAACCTATTTTTGGATCATCTATATTTTAAGCTAACCATAATCTCAAATATTTGATAAATTAATTTTAACTTAATACTAATCCACTAATCTAAAATCTAAAATTAACTCTAAACCTAACTTAAAATTTTCTTTCTTTCTTTCTTTCCCCCTTTTTTTTTTCTTTTTCTCCTCACCTGATTAGTTCCTTTCTCCTCCTCCCCCTTTAGGTGACGTAAATCCTTTATTGTATGATCCCTTCTCCTATTCTCTTTACCTTTCCCTTCCTTGTACTGCCACCCCTATTCCCACACTGTCCCTACAATGCACCATCCACTTACTCCCTACAACCCTACACCACTAGCCTGTCCCTTTTCTATGTCGTAAAACCAACCTATGCCTACTTCTTCCCCCAACCACCAACCTTTTGACCTTCACCATTTCCTCACCCCTCTCTGTCCATAAATACCTCATCCTATCCCACTTTATTTCCTTTATTGGCCTCATAAGCCAAACCTCTCTCTTCCCTTCTCTCATGTCCATTTCCTTATTAACGAGAAACCATCTTCCTTTTCTCCTTCTACTTACCTCGCCATCACTACAAACATCACACCAACCCACACTAGCACTCCCCATGGTTGACTCCCATTTCTTTTACCACTTTTCCATTTCATCCTCCTAAGCTTTGACAATACCCCATGATACACCCCTCCTCTTCAGCAACCACCACTTATGCCTTCCAACACTTTCACACTCAACACTGCAACCCTCCCCCTTGATTTGACCCTTAACACTACACCTCCCCTAGCTGCAACCTCCAACAATGTTCTTTCCTAAGCTTTGGAACCTACTTCTGTTCCCCCTTCTATAGCAACAATAACAAGTGACATTGTTCCTTCCATTGTTAACGCACCATTTTCACTGAAGCCCTACCTTTGTTTGGTTTGGTTCATCTCCTTCTTCTACACTCCTTTCCTTATATTTTCCTTGGTTTATTCCATGAGTTCTAATGTTGTATTTTTTTATTCTTAGATTTTATTTCCATATTCTTAAAGGAGGTATCTTAGGTTATATGTGTGTAGAATTCGAAGATGCTTGGATAATGATATATATCATAACTAGGGTTTTTTTGTGTAATATGTATTTTGCATGATATCACATGTTTAATATTTTTATTATGAAAATGTTATTTTGATAATGTTATGGTGTGATTATGTGGTATTGAATCTATAGAAAGTGAGAATATATGAAGAATATGACCTTAAATGTTATTGTCTAGTAATCTTATATTATAACCTTAAGTATGATCACGTGATTTTAATAGGTTTTTCTAGGTATGGAATGATGTTATATAATGTGATTAATTAGTATCATGATGATATATTGGAGGTTAGGAAACATCCATATTAGGACACATTATTGTTGTTGTTTTTTTTTGGTGAAAATGGATGTTACGGCTAGTTTAGGGGTATTTTAGAAAATATAGGTTAAAAATAAAATTATTCATATTATAATGTTTTAAATTCTTATAAATATAATAAACTCTTCATATGGAATATTTGGAGTGATTATGAATTATTTAAGGTCAATAAATAAGAAAAATGTCTAAAGTGGGAATAGTAATCCTTTGGGGTGTGTTATTATCATATAAGTGAAATATTGGAGTTAGACCTTAATTTTTGATATTTTTATTGTCAATTTAGGAGAATTTATAATAATTTTTGATCATATCAGTCTTATAGGAAAAAATTATGCTTTATTTGTGAAATTAGGATTTTGTGGAAAAATATGAATAGTAACACTAAGGGTAAGCCAATATTACTTGTGTAAGATGTTGGAGTAAGACCTTGAATTTTGGGTATGTCATCAATAATAATGTTTTAAGGATGGATAATGAATTTGGTGATAAAATAAGTACCAAGATAGAAGTTCTTATTGACTTATAAAAATTAGGGTTTATTAGGAGGGGTGCAGACTTTTCTTTAGAGAAGAGTATTAGTATTCACATAGTTGTATTTTATATGTTTTAAATAATTATGTTAATATTTATATTATTTTATTTTTATAACTACATATATGAGGACCTTGAGAAATACCACATTTAATAAGGTACTAATTACTTACAGATAATGATTGTATGAACTAGAGCCGAGGTGTTATATGTCTATTCCACTAGATAATAATAGTAGCATATATGCTTTTTCCTATGAGGTGACCATTCCAAGTAGGATGGGCCTCATGTGAGTGTGATTGTCCTTGGGCTTAAGTGTTTTAGACCATTTCATTTTCTCTTAGAGATGTTTAAGAATAGTAGGTATTCTTGAACTCAACTTATTAAGAGTATGGCTAATGATTGTAATTATTCATGGATTTTTGGAATCAATATTATCTTATATTATGTAACATGATCACTTATGCTTCCATACTATTTCTATTGTGTGTAACATTGTTATGGCTATATTGTTAACTTACTTAGTATGTAGCACACTAATTATCATCTTTATGGGTGATGCTTATTTCCATGACCAAAGGACCCAATTGAGTTTGTGTTTGCCATTGAGGACCCACTAGACGATTATGTTGCTTATGACTCTTTGATTGGGGAAGAGTTATCATATATTATATATAGGGTTGGGATCAAAGATTTATATTATCTAGTTCCTTGTTTCAACTCAAATACCTTTTTGGAACTCTTCATTTAGGGTATTCCTTTATGTATTTCAATATTATATTTGGAGTTATCCTCTAAAACCCTTATCTATATTTATCAAAGTTTCCTTATTTTATGTTTGTTATGTTTCATCTTCTAAATTATTTTTCCTTATAATTGATGTGAAAAAGGGTTTATAAGCCAAACTAATTTCAATTATAGTGGTAACACTCGTATATGTTTGTTTTAAGCTTCCGTTTACATAAAAAAAAATTAGTTCTAATTTTTGGGGTGTTACAGTTAGTGTATTGTTGATCTAGTGACATTGGCGTATTTTTACATGTACTAAATATGGAAACTCATGTTTATGAGGATATGTGAATATGATTAGAATAATATGCAGGGCCAAGATGTTGGTCTTGATTAGGTTTTTTCTTGTTAAGTGATTAGGGTTTTCCCTTCCAAGCCATTTCCATTAAATGTTGAGCATTTTATTATATCTGCTGCATGTCATAAATTGTGTGGATAAATAACATTCTAACACGTGAGCATGATTTGTAGTATTTATTTTTAGGTGATTCTTTTTTTTAGTGCTCTAGATATAAAAAGGTAAATTCTATTTTTATCTTGATTTATTGATACAATAATCTTAATTCATGCCCTTAAATTATTATGTATATTTTAGAATGAAATAAATGATGTAGTAGAAATGTATGCTTAGGAGTTAAAATGATTATCATACTTAATTTGTATATAAGGGTAAAATAGTAAATTACCATGTTTAGAACTTATATGCATGTGTGAACATATGTCAATACTATATTTTATCCCTTTTCATGAAAAACTAATGAGAGTAATAAAATTTTGAAATAAATGATAAATCTAAGATAACTAGGGTTTCAAGGTCTTTTAGTCATATACGGCTAAAATGTGTCTAAATGTAAATAATTGATCAAGATTGTCTTAGCTGGATGTATTTGACCTTAAGAATAACCTTGAATAAATTTTGAGTATATATACAAAAATAAAATGAAATGGGTAAATTGGAAATTGATCAGGCCAAGGCATGAAGCCTAACCTTAAGCCACGGTGGCATTGTTGATGTGGCTCGTATGGCCCTTCAAAATTAAATTGATAATTAGATTTTTGTATGGCCATGGTGGTCCCTAGTTGATTTGATTGTTGTGATTGGACCTCATTGTTCTTTGAGAAATGATTACAAAGAATTAATAAGATATCAAGTATTTAAAGAGGGGTACATGATTTAGAAAGGGATCTTGTGCCTTAGAATAGTCTCCCAAGTGTAAAATTGGACCTTCAGGTCAAAGGATCCACTTTTTATCTATAGGTATTTCATATACCCTATAGAGGTTATGCATGCATAAGAACATAGGTGTTGCGATTTGGTATGGGAAATTATTATATCATGTGGCTTCCTTAGAGGGATTTACCTTAAAATTGAGTGATTTGATTTGGTACCACCTCCTTAATAATCATTATTTTAGATATGTGATTGTATTCACTCAAATTTTGATTTTGTTTTATTGAATTGGATTTTAAATCCACCATAATACATCTAAAACAACCAGATTGTGATTGAATTGATAAAAGTTGAACCATTTGGTGATATTGAGGAAACACCATGTTGTGTACATAATTGGATTTATTAGTACCTTGTAATTGTTGTAAAATTTTGGAGCATGACTTTCTTATGCCCTTATTAGGTGGTTTTATTAGTTTAATATTATATGGTTGATTTGTTGGATTTTGATATCATAGTTGTTGCCATCTCATGTAATTATTTGCTTTTGGTATGAGTTATATTATTTTATATTATGTGCAATATGAACATGATACCTCTTATCAGGTATTGTGATTTACTTGGCGCAACAAAGTTGTATTGATCCTATCACTTTTTATATGAGTGTGTGTGATGCATGCAATGGATGAAGGATCTAGAGGAGAATCATCCTAATGATTAGGAAGACTAAGGGAGTGAGGATTATCACACCTGTAACTCTTTTTTTTATTAATGGTATTAGAAGGGATAAGTGCAAAGAAAATTTGGTTTCACACTTCTAGGGTCTCCTTTGTGGTCAGTTTTCTTTTTTACTCATATATTCCTATAGTATTTTGGATAACGCTATTGTAAGGACGATTCATTATCTATAAATCTTCATTTATGTTATTGTTTATTCTTTCCACCATTTTATTTTTTTTTATTTGACGTGTTTTAAATCATAGGATCTAGCATAAGGAAGGTACGGAAACCAAACTTACACTAAGTGCAGTGGCAACATATAACAGCCTAAAATTCACTACTTTTTTTATTTAAAAAAATGAAAGAATTTTAAATTAAAACCCGTGAATTTTGGGGATATTACCGCCACACTTAGTACGACACCGATTCTCTCTGACCGTTCTAGTACCAAGTGCTAAGGCTAAAGACAAGATTAACAATCAATTATAAATCAAGACAAACTAAACTCCAAATAAGCATTAAATGGTTGTAAAACAAAATAAGAGTACGTATAAAGAATTATTATTCATTTCCAAAAGAGAAATAAGCTTACAACCAATAAAAGATTCATTTAAAATACTCAAGACAAGGTAATTATTCAAAAGGATAAATTTGATACAAATAAAATAACAAACGAACATAAATCGCATAAAGAATGACTATGGCCACTGTAACACCCCAAAATCACGGCTTGAAAATTAAAGAACGGTGGGTGTTACCACCACACTTGACATAAGTCTGGTCTCGTCACCATCCTTACGTCAAGTGCTAAGGTTTAAAACAAATCAAACCAACCAAAGATAAGAGAAGTACAATACAAAATCAAGGGCTTTGCAAAAGAAAGGTTATCCATGATAAATGATTATTTAGGAAATTAAGTAGCCAACCATTAAGAAAATAACAATAGAGTACACAAAAGTCATTAATGGTCTGCCTTACACTCTTACGGTTCATCAAATTACAAGGAAAAGGGGAAAAAGAGGTGGGGTCCACTCGCTCCCTAAATCTACCTATTCACCGAGATGACGCTCCTTGTAATCCTTTAACCAACGTATGCCATGGACATACTCCTCTGAAAAGTGATAGTATCAGTACGACTTCCTCGTACTGAGTAAACCACAACGCCTTCAGAGAGGTAGCATACCCACATAGCAAACATCATATAAATATGGAATTCAAATAGAACATATAATCACATGCAAGGCCACAATTTCAAAACACACATCGAAATCACATTTAGCATTACGAGTTAGGTCAAAATCCCTATCGAAGGCATTTAAGGCATGCTTATAATTTCATAACCAATTTAACTTACCAACGACCATACATTATGGCCTAATAGGAAGAACCAGTGATATTTCAAGCAATCTCACCAAGGTCAAGTCATTCCTAATCCGATTATTACAGAAGTATTATGGTGGGTGTCTAATCCAATTATATAATTTATATAAAAATTCTCAAGTGGAATATAATCCCATATCCATGAAAAAGATCGTCAAGGAGGGTGGTACCAAAATAAATCACTCGATTCCAGGGCAAAGCTCACCAAGGAAGCCACATGACATAACAATCGCCCATACTAAACCTCAGAACTCAAGACCTTAAGTACGCATACTCCCTATAGGGTGTATGGAATACCTATAGAGTAGAAGTGAGCCCCTTGACCCGAAGACCCAAACTATGCACTTGGCGACCAAGTCCGAGGCATGAGATTCCTTTCCAACTTGAGTCTTTCTCTTTAAGTAATTATTGTCTTATGAAATTTCGGGTTATAATTTCTTTTAGAATATCAAGATTCATAGAGTTCAACTTAGTCAACAATCAACAAACAACTTCACATCCAAAGACCATGAGGTCACAAAAATTCCAAGCCAACACGGCCTAGGGTTAGGCATCATGCCATAGCCTGAATAATTATTCGATTCAGTGTTCAAACCAATTGTCCAATTATTTCCAACATTATTTTAAGGTGAACACTTAATTTAAATAATACAATTATCCACTTTGGAACACCTTTTTGCCTTACTTACCAAAATACACCTCAACCTATATCTACCACATTTTCCTTCACTTTTATTACTGAGTTTACTTACATAAGCAATTTTTCATGAAACACTAGCATAAAATAATTAATGATACTTTACATCTGACAATTTCTTCGGTACTACAAAGGACCATATTATCCCTAACCATTTATCATACATGGTACATGTAAACACTATTAGCATGCATTTTTAATATTTCATAGGTTCATACAATTTCTACACATAAATCTCAAACACAATCATAGTATATAAAATTACATTTTACCTTAAATATAACCGTCTCATTTTACTAGCATAAATCCAAGTTCGTTACCATTAGCATACACTTCTTCACATTTAAAAATATCACTTAGGCATATAAAAAGATTGCATGATAACACACATTAATTTACACATCATTATATTCATGTAGGAATAAACTACAACATGCTCCCATATAAACTACATTTTACCTTAGACATATTCATCTCATTTTACTAGCATAATTCAAGTTCGTTACCGTTAACATACACTTCATCAAATTTTAGAATATTACTTAGGCATATGAAAAGATTGCATAATAACACATGTTAATTCTCACATCATGATATTCATGTAGAAAAGAACTAAAACATGCTGCCATTTCCCACAAACATATAATAATTTGATATCTTCACCCTATCATGATTTAATCCTAGAAAACTAGTCTATCATTTTCACATAAAAATTCTACCGTCTATGGATTAGTTGGTTTTACCTTGAGATAAGAAATATTAACACCACGAGCTTCTTCCACAATAACCTAGGTGAGGTCAAGATTACTTGGGGAAGAAAAATGGCTACTTGGGAAGGTGGAACACAAGTCAAAAGCTAGATTATTTTTGAGACTAAATTCGGTGGAGGGGAGGGGAAGTTTGGGGCTGCAAGTTGAATTTTTGTTGCTGGAATTTAGGGAAGGAAAAGAGAGGGTTGGAAGCGAATAATTAGAGGGATTAAAGGGATAGTAAAGGAGGGTGATTTATGCAGATGGGGACTCAATAAAAAGGAGGGGAAGTTGGGGGAAAGAGGGTGTTGCATGGGTTAGAGTTGAGGGATGCAACTTTCTTTTTTTTGTTGCTAGAATTTATGGAAGGGAAAGAGGGGGATGCAAGAGGAAAATTTAGAGGGATAAAAGGGATAGGAAAGGAGGGTGATTTATTCAGATTGGGGCTAAATAAAAAGGAGGGGAAGTCAAGGGAAAAAGGGGTTGCATGGGTTAGAGTTAAGGGGCTGCAGGTGGGTTGATTTTGGGGGGAAAAGGTGTTGACGGGTCTGCATGGGGATGGAGGCCTGCAAGGGCAGGTTGAAGCATGGATAAGGGAAGGGAATGGAGGGGTAGAAGGCTAGAAAGGTGGGGTAGGTGTGCAAGTTGAGAGGAGGGAGAGATAGGGGCTGCAAGTTGAGGGAAGGTTGGGGTTACGGGAATAATGGCTGCAAGTTGCTAGATGATGTGATGGAGGATGGCTAGGGTTATGGGCTGCAGTTTTGTAGGTGGAGAGGCATGGGAAAGGAGGGAAAATAGGTGGATAGATGATGGGAAGATAGTGTAGGGGTGCAGGTTGGGGAAAGGAAAGATGAGGCTGCAAGTTGGAGGGGGAAAGGCTGGGTGTCGAAGGGTATGGAGTTGTAGGTTGGTGTGTGACGTGAGGGAGGATGGGCTGGGTTGATGGCTGCAAAATGCAGGGCTGGGGATAGCATGAGAGGGTGAGGTTGCATAGAGGATAAGGGCTGCGTTTGGGGTATAGGGAATGCTGCAAAAAGAGGAGGATAGTTGCTGGACAAGAAGAGACATATGCATGGAGAGGAGAGGGAAGGGTGACGGGCTGCATGGGGCTGCATGGGTTGCATGTTCTTCGACAGGTTGGGGGAGGTTTTGGCTTGGTTTAAGAGGGAAAAATATGGGGGTTTAGTTAGGGATTGATTAGAAAAAGCCTCCCCAAAATATAAAGCTTGCAAGTGAGGTTATTAGGAAAAGAACCCCCACCTAAGTAAGGTTTAATTTTCTCAAAAGAAATCATGATACTAGTATTATTATGATCAATATTATTATCATTGTTTTATCACTTCCCTTATTTTATTTTTTTTGTAATTATTGCTAGCATTATTATTATTCTTACAATCCTTAGTATGGGTATTATTATTAAAAGTATTATTTATAAAATATTATTGGTATAACCATCCCTTCTATTTTAATTACTCTCTTCTTATTATCAATAGTATTATCGTCCTCAATTTGTTTACCTTCTCTACTCTTTCTTAAACTTAATCCGGGTTATTTTTATAACTTAATATTTATGGACCTACTCGAGACAACAAGGCGATCGCTAAAAGAAAATAATCTTATGGTTTACTTCGCCTACTAATCAAGTTTGAAGTCTTGCATGTCTAAATTAAGGGTTAATTAGTACGGGGATTACAGCCACGCCACTCTCAAACTTGAGCTAAAACATACTCAACACATAGCCACGACTCATTTCTCGCCCACCTGCATAAAGTCAGAAGGGCATACTACTTGTGGGAATGAGCAGCACCCATAAAACGGGTGATCAGTACGCTACGTACTGAGCAAGGTAACCGAGCACTAAGGTCAACATATAACAACACATAAATAATGCAGAATAATAATAGAGCATAAGACCAACATGATAACATAATTGCATATGACCATTCAGGTAAAAATATAAAGGCCCATATATAATCCAATTCAATTAATTAATTAATTAATCTCTGGTCAGAAGTCAATTCACACCATGCTTTTTATCAAATCCATGCGAGTACAAGAACCCCACTATTATAGCCGATGAACTGGAAACACATAGGACATCATGCCCTAACCACTATTATTCGTCGGTGGACCGGTCTCCAGGATACCGTAGTACCTAGCCACTATTATTCGCCGGTGGACTGGTCTGGCCCCTGCTCGCATGGTGTTCCACAATAAATAATTAGTGACTTTCCCATATCTTGGCACAAATATGTTCAGTTTTGTTGAGCACGGAATCCCCCACTATTATAGTCGGCAGACCAAAAACGTACAAGTACAAAGCCTGACCACTATTATAGCCGATGGACCGGAAACACATAGGGCATGATGCCCTAACCACTATTATTCGTCGGTGGATCGGTCTGGGCCCGACTCAACAATCTTTCACTTTAAGTGATTAATGTCTTAAGTATCTTATTCAAAAGCTTTCTCCCTAAACATGTATGAAACATTCCCTTTACACTTTACACTTCACACATCAGAAATCATAAAATTCCACAATCATAATTACACTTTAATCACCAAATACACATGATAACACAAAAACTCTAAGGAGCCACAACAAACCCTAATTGTCCACACAAACCCTAGCTTGGTCTCTTATGCATCCTTATATTGCTCCATGTACTATTTTTCACCTGAAGTGTTTAAATACCCAAACAATACTTACATTACCTTCCTCACATCCCAATTCAACTTTTCATAAAAAAATTCACTCCCATGTAGACTTTATACATCCCATTCAACCTTTCAAAATTTTCATGTCGAACCCTAAGTGTAACACCCCAAAATTTACTACTAAAATTTTTTGTTTTTAAGCGGAAGCAATAACATAATATAGCAGGGTACTGCCACACATAGTACGAGTCTAGTCCATATATTTCTCGTACTACCTGCAAGGCTAAAACTTTACATCAAATAAATCAAAACTGATGGAAATAGATATAAATAACAAAAAACTTGAATAATTTAGTCATAATAATAGAGTACAAAGTATATGCTCCTCCAGATAATACAATATATAAAAAGAGATAAGGGGGTTAAAAAAGATGAAGAGTCCAAAGGAGATATCCAAAATCTAGGGCACATAACATGTGCGACCTCGGATAGAAATAACTCTATGCCCTAACCCCAGGGGTATAAACCCGCATCACTCCACCCGAGGAACCTCCTTAAAGTCAGCAGGATCATCATCATATATTTGCGACACAATATCTACAAATGTGTAGTATTAGTACGCATCATGTACTGAGCAACACAAGTATCCTAAAGAGATAGTATTGAGTGCGAGGACTATATGAAGAAAGTAATAGAGCATATAATAACAAGATAATACCATGCTTACATATATATGTTAATTGAGAACACGAAACTCAACCTTCAAGCATAAAATAATGTAATATGGATATATGGGTAGATGGGATCCATTGGTTATTATATTTTATCATCGTGATCACAACCAATTTATTATATTAACTTGAGGATAGAGATTCAAGAAACCATAACAACTAATCTAGTACTCGAACGGTACTAGCCCTAGCTGGCCCGCCCAGAAACATAATCAGACCACCAAATAATAGGACACCTAGTCACTTAAGTATGCATACCCCCTATAGGGCTGAAATATATTAAGACACCTATAGAGTAGAAGAGGGCCTCTCCGGACCTCGTAAGGCACCCTGAATCATAGAATAAAAAACACCGGAATGGTACCAAGTGAATACCAAACCCAACTCGAATAGCTATCCCAAGTGGTACAAGTCCCGTCTCAAGATCTTTCACTTTAAGTGATTAATATTGTATCAAAGATTTAGGTTGAACAAGAACAAGGCCACAAAACATCACTTAATCACTTCTTTGAACATAAACTAATTAGTTTAGCAAATTTCAATATTACCTATGCACTTAATCCATAGATGAATCAAGGTTCAATCCATTTAGAGCACAAAGGCCCATAATCATGCCATTAAAGTCCAATTGAATATATAAGGCATTAAAGCCCAAGGGATATCATTAAGGCATGAAAGCCTAAGGAAGATCGTTAAGGTGTTAAAGCCTAAGTTCCATGCCATGAAAGGCCCAATATAATTAGTTCTCAATGTACATTAATTCCAATTATTCGAGGCAAAGATCAATAGCCAATATTTAAGTCAAACAAGGGTTCACTTATAATGATAAATTAAATAACTAGCCTAAATACATAATAAATGACTAAAATGTCAAATTTAACTTAAGTTCAAGAGATGTGTATTTCATGCTAAAAGATATTACACTTAACCAATTATTTTCTTAGGATGAAATATCAATAGGACAATAAGATAAAATATTAAGATTCCTTAATACACTCACAATGTCTCTTTCTCTTTTTTCTTTTTCTTAATGAATTATTTTAATTAAGGTCCCTAATTCTACTCATCAATGTCACCCAAGTATTAGAATTATAAATTCTAATTTATTGTATTAGCATAATATTCAATTAGGTCTCAAATATTCCAGAATTTTACATGTAATGGCCAAAATGTCTTTATTCACGAAAAATTACCTTAAGCTTCTAAAATTCATAACTTACTTTAGACAACATTAAATCCTAACATATCATATACCAAATTTTATGTAAAAGACCCAATGAAGACATTGGTGCACTTAAAACTTTCAAAAACAATATGTATTGCCTAATGTACCCATGGTTGAATATGTGCAAGCCTTATAAAAATTTTATTTCAGCTCTAAATAATCTGAAACTCATAACCTAGCTTCTATACACTATTACACATATAGGGAAATACTTAGATAAATTTAAAACAACCAAAACACACATAAAATAGCAAGGGCAAGAGCTAAACTACTCAGATGCAGGCATATTCTTCACGACTATGCTGTAAATTCATCACGACTCTACTGAAAATTCATCACTTTTTCACTAAATATTCATCACCTTTCCATCAGGTATAAACATATAAAAATAATCACACAAATCATCTTCTAATTAGATATTCATGCTTAAGCACATAAGATAGAAACATACACATGTCATACAATATTTTTCAAGATATTATTTCATGCTTATAATTAAAATAACATAAGAGAACATGCAAGGAAAAATACCAAACAATAATATAGGGTAGAGGAAGCAAGGTCGACGCATAAAAAATGCTGGAAGTCACCAAAAAAATTAGCTTTGCCGATTTTGTAAAGCTGGTCGGGAAGTAAAAGTTTGGTTATAAATAGGCATGAAGGAGTTCGACTTCAGGGATTTAAATTATATGAATTCGTAGTATGCAATGCAATATTTCCATATAAACAAAAACCAAAGGAAATGGATAACCAGAGAGACAGAACGAGTTGCTCAAAGTTGGAAAGTAATCAACTTTGCACTCTGCCACAATCTATGATTTTATGTGCATTTTGAGATAGGAACGCACAATTTGGCAAAGATAGAGTAAGATATGATATGGGGGAGTGTGGATTGAGTTTTTGGTTTGACCTTGGCCTCACTTGAGTGCTAGGATTAGGGGTGTAAGAGAGATGATAGGCTATGGTTGAGTGTGTAAGAGAAATATCATAAAACCATGATTATGGTACTAGTTGCACTTTTTGGTTGGGAGAAATGTAACCAACTTACAAATCTGATTTGGTATGGTTAGGAGACTAGTTAGGATTGGAATATTAGTTAGAGGATTCGTTACAATTTATTTTGATTAATTAAACTGCAAGAAAGTCTAATAATGGGCACTCATTGGGAAAAATATCATTTGAATCCTAAACATCCTAAAAATTTATGAAAATGTTCGGAAAAATATTAGAAACTCAAATATATGAAAATATTAAGTATCGGAGTAGGTTTGATCCTTGACAAATGGAAAACGATCAAAAAGGGCTAAAACAGGTAAGTTGCGGAAACACGTTTTTCCACAAATTTACAAAACGAATAACAGGGGTTTAAATTGTCAGGTCTTGATGTAGAATATTTTTATAAAATCAAATATATAAAAATATTTGGTCTCGGATCTCATTTGATGACCAACGGATAAAAAATAGCAAAAATAGCTAAAATTGTCTAATCGCGTAAACAAATTTTTCAGCAATTTAGCGATTCGGAAGGAAAGGGTGAAACATGAATGAATAGAATAGATGGATGAACTCAAAAATATTTTTAGATTGATTCACAAATTTTTAAGGGATCAAAAGAGTGAAAACATAGGAATTGGAAGAATTGTAATAAATGTATTTTATGCAAAGGAGAGAAATAATTGACGAAATGTCTAAAACTTTACACGAACGGAAATACATATTTTTAACTGAAAATCGAAATCATATGAATATAATAAAATCATAATCGTAAACAAATTTATCTAGAATGATCCACAATGACAATAATTAATTAAATTCAAAATATAAAGTCTTAATCGTGGATAAATCCATAAAACGAATCAAAATTAAAATAATTAAATGTTTACATCAAATTACGCTAATAAAATAATTACACTTGATAAAACTTAATTTAAAAATATGGCGTATTACACTAAGTCCATACGTACGAAACCCTAAATTCTTTCATGTAAACCCCAAGATTCCGTTATACAAAACCCTAAATTCAATCCACACAAAACCAAAGATTCATCCATATCAAACCCTAGATTCAAACTATGTAAAACTCAAAGATTCATCCATACCAAACTTTAAATTGAAACCATAAATATTCACCCATACCAACCCTACATTCAATCCTTACAAAACCAAAGATTCATCCTTACTAAACCCTAAATTCAAACCATATAAAACCAGAGATTCATCCATATAAAACCCTACATTCAAACCATATAAAACCCAAAGATTCATCCATACAAAACCCTAAATTCAACCCATACCAACCCAAAGATTCATCCATACCAAACCCTAAATTCAAACCATATAAAACCAAAGATTCATCCATACAAAACCGTACATTAGATCCTCCCATACAAAACCATAGATTAGATTCTCCCATATAAAACCATAAATTAGATTCTCCCATATAATACCATAAATTAGATTCTCCCATACAAAACCATAATTTAGTTTCTCCCAAGGAAAACCATAAATTATATTTTCTTATATAAAATCATAAATTAGATTCCCCCATATAAAACCATAATTTATATTCTCCCACACAAAACTATAAATTAGATTCTCACATATAAAACCATAAATTAGATTCGCCTATATAAAACCATAAATTATATTCTCCAAAAAAAAAACCATAAATTAGATTCTCCCATATAAAACCATAAATTATATACTCCCACACGAAACCCTAAATTTTCCATTTTATTCTTCCACTCATGGATCATTAAAATACTTAGGTCAACTCACATCCCTTGGTTAACTTCTTTCCCCCATTCTATTTTTTCATCCTTTCTCCCACACAAACCACATCAACATCCTCACATGCATGTCTTATAGGGTCACAACACATATCATCACATATGCAATACTTCATCACATATAGTACACATGCCATAGAAAAACATACTTCAACTCCACATTATACCACATACGAAATAATTAATAATGATAAACATAGGATACATAGCATGCGAAGCAAAAAAATGCATATAAGCACACAAAAGGCCTTAGCACCCCTTACCTAAATACAACACCAGTCTTAGAGCACGCTCCTACACCTCCTTAGGGCTTTGACTGGTCTCACCTATTATGAAGGAAAAACTATAATTAGATTCCCTCCTACCAAAAATACTATTAATTACTAACTTATTCTAAGACTAGGCTTTTGATAAAATACTAAAATAATAATAGAAAAAATACAAAAAATAATATCAATATTAATATTAACAAGAATAATAAAAATAGTAACAATAATAATAAAAAGGCATTACTCAAAAACATAGTGAAATAAGGGTTTTGGCCCCCTTACCCAAAATAATACTAATAATAATATTAGTAAAGTAAATAACCAAGTTTTAGTAATAATGATAATGATGAAATAATAATAATAATAATAATAGTAATAATAATAATAATAATAATAATTATTATTATTATAATAATAATAATAGCAAAACTAATAGTAAAGTAGTTGTAATACTAATAAGGGAATAATAATAATAATAGTAATTCAAAATAGTAAATAATAATAATAACAAATTAATATTAATAATAAAGATAATAACAATAATAATAATAATAATAATAATTGAATTAAAAATATAATAGGGCTTCGGCCCTTAACAAAAATAATAATAAAAACATTAATACTACTAATAATAATAATACATATTAAAAATAGAAATATTAATAATAATAATAATAGTATTTATATTCAAATAAATAAAATAAATTAAATTAAGGCTTATAAAAATAGAGAAAAGGGTTGAGAGGGTTTAGGGTGCAACCTTAGGCTGGTGGTGATAGGCGGCACCAGCGGTGATGTACCGAGGCAGCGGCAGCGGCCGAAAAAAGAGAAGAAAAGGGTAAAAGTTGAAGACTGGAAACAAAATAGGGGGACTGAAGGTGAGGGTTGGGGTGTTTAGGGTTTCCCAACACCCTATGACATCGATCTCGCCTATTCTCAACCTCTAGGGTTTTCCCCTTGGAAACCCTAGTTGGACCTATGTGGCCCAACCTCTTCTCACTTACCTTACCATTACTTATTCTTCACCCCACATCTCACCCTTATTAGGTCAAACCCCAAGGCATATCCTTTTATTCATTGACCTCGCATGTGATCGGTAAAACCCTAGTTGGCCACCTCAAACCCTAGTACATTACTTCTTCCGCAAGTAATCTCTCCTCTTTATCCCAAGGTCTCTCCTTCCATATGGAAAACCCATACTTGCCTTTTGTATAATGAATTCACGCTCTTAACCCATACTCCACCCCTCCTTAATCATTCTTACTTTTACACTTCCCAAATTTCCACTTTCTCCCCAAAAACCCTAATCGGGTCCTTTATACACCCTTGCACCAACCTACGTACTATTTTTCATCCCAAGTCTCTAATCAACCCACAACTCTCCCATTCTCTTATTTACACCCGAATTCAACCTTTCTCACATAAGATTCACCCCCATGCAAGATTTAGTTACCCTATGTAAACACCCCAAGTCTCCATGCAGATTTTAAGACTTCCATGCATGGTCCCCCAACTCTCGTTTATTTTGGACATTCCTCCCACTTAAATCTTCTCTCATGGATCATGAGGTACTTAGGTCAACCTCATATCCCCCTTAATGGTCTCACTTCCCATTCCTCTCTTATTATTCTTTTAGTCCCATTTCATAATACCAAAACCCTAGCATGCATGTCCTAGAGGGCCGTATCATAACACATCATAAATATCGTACATAAACATGTCATGCTCATATCATAGAAAGCACACACGACATACCTCAATTCCCGAGCTGCGCTACACATGAGACAAGTTGACCACAAATCATATAATACACGTTTAGCATGGCATACACAACAATCAATACATTCGGATCACACATAGCACAAGGCCATAGCTTCGTCCTTACCTAAGGCGACGCCGAGCTTGGAGCACGCTCCTATAACTCCTTAGGGTTTTGGTTAGGATCACCTATAAAAGGGAAAAATACTAAGTATTAGTTTCCCTCAAAAGTGCCATCATCCCTTATTCTAGTTTAAGATTAGGGTTATTATCACTAGAGGGGGTATTACACAAAAGCTAAGGTTTTTGTCTTAAATTTAGTAAATTAAACCCTACTAGTCAAAATGTATTTATTATTGATACTTATTATCATCCTTATTTTATTAGTCCCGTTAGTTCTAATCTTGTAGTAATAGGGTTCATGCTAACTATAGGAAAATAATGATAGTATTAATAATAAAACTAATAATAGTGAGACTAATGTTTAGTGATAGAAACCCTAGTGTTTTTAAGGCTAAGTATATTAATGGTGTTAGGGTTGAAATAATAATAATACCAAATCACAATACCACAAGTATAATATTCCTAAAGGTGATAATGATAATAGTTGTATATTCTTGAATAATATAAGGTTTCAAATGCTTTTGGTTACAATAATAAAGTAGTGATAGTAGTAATAATAGTAATAGCTAATAATGGTACCATAGTAATGAGGTTAGGGTTAAAGGCATTAGGGATAATGTTAAGTGGTAAGGTAATAAGGTTCAAGTACTCTTCTTATTTAACAACAACATGATATACACCAACTTTGAGTTAAATAACATTGACAAGAATAAAAGTAGTATTACTATTAACAAAAAATGATAAAGGTGTTAAGTATAATAATAATAATAATCATAGTAATAATAATAATAACAATAATAACAACCAAGTAAGGTTAGGTTAAGCAATAATAATAATAACCATAATAATGATAATAGTAATAATAATAATAATAATAATAATGTTAATACTAATAATCATAATAATAACACTAAAGTTAAGTATAATAGGAGTTAAGGTTCGAAGGGGTGATAGCTTTAGTAAGAAAATAATAACATTAATGATAGAGATAATAATAATGATAATAATGATGATAATAATGATAGTAATAATAATAATAATAATAATAATAATAATAAGTATAATAATATTAATATTAGTTAAAATTAATAGCAGTTATATAAAAGGGATATTAGGGCTTGGGTGAGTGGAAGACCATCTAGGGTTGGTGGGGGTCCGGCGGCGGCGCGTGACGGCGACGGCAGCGGCGACGGAGGAGGGAAAGAGAGGAAAAGATGGAGGTGGAGGTTAGGTGGGAGGAGGAAAGGAGAATTTTGAGGTGGGGGAAGAATCAGCAGGTGAAGGGGAGTGGAATGAGGGTGGCGGCGTGGCAAGGGGTGGCGGCGCGCGGTGGTTGGCACGGCGGCCAAGGGTGGTCAAGAGAGGTAGAAGATGGGGGAGGTAGAAGGAGAGGGAGGTAGGAGGAGGTGAAGTTGTGGGAAGGTAGGGGAGGGTCTGCCGGATATTTTGGAGGGTGGTGGAGGCTTGGTAGACGTGGAAATGGGCGGCAGAAGGCGGTGCAAGGGGCGGCGATGGCTGAAGGTGGTGGTTTCGGGATGGGGACTTTGCACGGCTAGGGTGGCACGTGCAGGGCAAGGCGGAGGGTGGTGGTGGTTCGGTTTTGTCGAGGGAGGTGGAGGGAAGATCACGGTGGGCAGCGGTGGCGGGGGTGGTCACCGATGGCGGCGAAAAGCTTGTATTTTTGAGGCAGCAGAGAGGCAGGGTTTCGGGGAAAAAATTGAAAAGGAACCTGATTATGGCTGCCAATGGGGGGTATTTATAGGCAATTGGGAGGGGGAAACGACAAGGGAAGAATGATACGAGTGGGGCAAGTGTGACAGGACCACTAGCCGGTAGTGTAGTCCTACCATGGCAGGTTAGGTCGGGGAGGGGGAGAAAAAGGAAAGGAGATGGCATGCGGGGAGGGGAGAGATGGGGCTTGTTGGGTCGAAAGGAAGACAACGACGGGGAGAGGGGAAGAGAAGGACAGCCGGTAGTGCAGAGGTGGCCGACGTGCGTAGGGGTGCAGGTCGGTGGCTGCGCGGGGAAGAAGAAGGAAGGGGAAAGGATGAGAACCGACGGTCTAGGGGAGGAAAAGAAAAGGAAGGGGGACCGACCGGTTCGGCAATGGTCACACGTTTAGTAAAATGCGGCGCTTTGGTAAATTTTCGGACAAAGCGCGGCATTTGGTTGTCGGTAGGCAACGGTTATCTTCAGTAATCGAAACGCATCGTCTCAGTGGAAGGAGGGCCGAAATGCTGCATTTGGTTGCACGGGGAGGCGTCGCAGGAAGGGGAAGGAAGGGGAAGTTGGGCCATGGGCTGGCCCAACCGGCGAGGGAAAGGGAAAGGAAGAAAAAGAAAAAGGAAGGAAAGGAGGAAAATAATTATTTTATGTTATATATTTATTTTTATTTTATTTTACATAAATATTTGGAGTATTTGCCTTTGGTCACCTAGAGTAAGAATATCTAAATATTTAAATAAAAATATTAAACCTCCTTTTAGACTAATTTAGGGCCCTAAAAAAATTCCTCCTTTATAAAATATTTGAAAATTCTTATTAATTTGCCCTACATAATCCCTCTTAATCTAATAGAGCAATAATTTAAATTAAATCCACAATAATCCTTATTTAATGACATATTTCCAAAAAAATTAATTTTTGGGTATTTCAGCAGGAGAAGAAAAAGAAGGAATGAAAGTGGGCCACACCAAGCCCAAATCAAGGGAGGGGAGGAAGAAAAAGAAAAGAAGAAAGAAAAAGAAAGAAAAAAAAAAGGAAAAAGGAAAAGGGGAAAATAAAAAATAATAGATTAGGTTAATTGAATTAATTAAAATATTTGGGATGTTTAAAAATAATAATATTTAAATAAAATAATATTTAAATCCCTTTTTAGGCTAAATAAGGATTTTTAAAAGATTTTCCATAAATTCCATTTTAATTAGCAAATCACCCAAACATTATCCAATTAAATTATTTATAAAATTAATATTAATTTAGAAATATTTTATCCTTCTTATTTTAAATAAAATAATTTATTTAATTAATTTTCAAAATAAAATCCATAATTAGCTAAAATACCCAAATTTCTCCTAATTAAAATACTTATAAATTTCTTCTTAATTTTCCCTAATTAAATTTATTTTATTTTAATAAAAATAATTTATTTAATTAATTTTCATAATAAACCTCATTTAAATATAATTTTTAAAATTAAAAATTTTTGGGGCATTTCACAACACCTATTATTTTATCATTTATGCTTTTACAAAATAAAATTTTTAAGTACTAATTTTTGGGGTGTTATAAGTTGGTATCAGAGATTTTGTTCTTTCAAATCCCCCTTTCGTAATTAAAAAATGTTTACTCTTGTGAGGAAGTGATGAAGTGAGTTTGTTTTAGATTCTTGGTTTGTGTGCAAGTGTTGCATTGATAGTTAAACTTTAATGCTGTGATGTGCTTAGCCTTCTTATAGGTGCCTTTTGAATATGCTGCTAGGGTTTTAGCCCTATTCTTTTATCTTTTTAGGGCTATTATATAAAACAATAATCTCACATGTACAGATGATTTTCTCATTATAGTAGCTGAAGGAGTGGTAAAGCCACAAATACAACCATGACCTCATTTATAACTATTACTTAAGGCACCCATTTAGGTTGATAACTACCTCAAGAAAGCTAGGTTTCATCATCCAACTATGTTTGAGGTAGTTTAAGACCCGATAGTGATGGAGAGATGGATTAGAGAGATATAAAAGATTTGTAAAGTTTTTAATTTCTCAAATGGGAAGAAGGTGGATGCCAATGTATTCTTCTTTGAGGAAAGGTAGACAATTGGTAGAAAGGATATCAGCTTTGAGTTGTTGAGCTTTTGAACACTTAGTAAGGATTTATGACATCCTTGAGGGCATGTTACTATCCTTTACACAAGCATCTTGTAAAGCACATTGAGTTCTCTTACCCTTCAGTAAGGTAGTATGTCATTTGAGGAGTATTTCGGCAATCTCTTTAGGATTCTTGCATTTTCACTAAAGATAGCTTGTAGTGAGGAGATGGGCGCTAATAGCTTTGAGTAGGGTTTGGATATGTTCACCCAAAAGCTATATAGAGGATAAACCATGACTAATGTACTCATAATGTATGAGAGGGATTGTGTACTAGGAAAAATTCAAGAGGCAAAAAGGTGCTTAGTGCTACTAAGAAGCCAACATAAAGTGTTTAATGTCACGAATGTGATAAAAGGGTTCAAATGGGTAATTAGAAGTGAGACTGAGTGGTGGCCATCCCTCATAATATTTTGGAAGATGGTTTGAGAATTGCTAACCTTCACAATAATTCTTGATGTTGGGGCATCTCTAAGTCATTCTCAATCTTATTTTTCAAAGTACAAAGAACAAGAAGAATTAACATATGTGGAGACGAAACCCATTGTGCTTAAAATTCTTATGCTTCTAATGTTTCTCCAAGTAATTTTTACAAGTATTGTATATGTTTGCAAGAGGTTCATGCTATTGAAGATCTTTGATGTACAAGACAATGACAATGGCATTACAAATATTACAAAGTGCATGGAAGAAAAAGGTGACAAGACACAAAGTTAGATTACATATGTAAAATCTATGTATTACATGATTAAAGTTTGTGTGGCTTTACTATTTTGTTGTAGACTTTGTAATACTTGTAAATTGTCATTTCAACTCTTTTTTTTATACTTGTACCATGCATTAGAGGTTAATTTCATTAATAAGGGCTAAATGATGGGCTTTTTAATGAAAGGGGCTTGCATGGGTGCATATTTATATAAGGACTTGTACACTTGATCTCGGTATCAATCAATCATAATGAAAGGCATATGCTAATTCCAAAGAGAAAAACACTAGTTGTGTGTGTGTTTCTGCTTCTTATCTTCTCCTTCTTCAACTGAGAGATTTGGAGAGTAGTAGAGAGTATTCTATTGAGAAATAGAAGATTTCTCTTTAGAAGGCTAAAGATCATAGGATTAAATCTTTTCCACCTTCCAAGTGTTATTTGACATTCTTATCAACATCCATATCATTCAAGACTTTGATGAGTTTGCAAGACTTGAGGCCCATAGAAAAAGGTCCCATAAATGTTGAAGATTTTTTGGTGATGATCTTCTATATCAATTCTACAACAAGGTTTGTAAAAGAAACCCCATGCAAGGACTATGGGGGTAATCTAGTCGAGTGTAGGAAGTGTGGAAAGTTTCGCCACAAAATCTTTGAGCACTAATCCTATAGAGTTGGAGTTTAACATAGGAAAATACAATCTAGAGGTTGAACCACCTATCAACAATAGGCTTGCCATATGAATCAAACACTTGCTAGCAATATCTAGAGTGAGGGTGAGACGGATAAGGGTTATGGGAATCATCCCTACCCTTAGAGTGGTGCATGTTAGAATTCAAGCATTAGAGGTCCTCACCCAATGGTTAGTAGACTGTAGATGGTCAATCAAGATGAGGTTAATGCATAAGCTTATGGTTACATCGACACTACTAATTATATACCTTTATGTTCTTAACTATTTAAGTATCTTGTTAATTGTGTAGATATGCATTTGAATAACCGATGTTTGTTTCGTGGATGCTTATGTACAAGTGATGCGCCTTAATTTGGGTCACTTATTTTAAGGGGCTAATGAACCTTACTCGTAGAACTAATGTTTACGGGACACCTAAGCTTCTAATAAGCTAGTTTTATTTTATTTAACTTTGGGGACAAATTCTCTTTTAAGGGGGTAGTAATGTAATACCCTCATTATAGAAAAATAGGTTCAATTACCCTATTTATAAATTTTGTAATTATTTGTATTTAATTACAATAACTATTATAGGATATTCAATATATATATATATATATATATATATATATATATAGTAATATGTGATTAGATTATAAATTTGGAAAGATTAAAATTGGTGGAATTTTAATGCTTAATCTTTAACTTTCTTAGGCTTAAATCTTTTTCTTTATCCCTTAAACATCACCCATTTTATTTATTTACTTATCACCATCACCATCACCATTATCCTTATTACTATTTTTTCTTTATATTTCTTTCCTCTTGTATATTCCCCTTCATTATTTTGAACACTGACTAACCCCAACTTGATAGCCTATCTAGTTCAAATAACTGAACATCAACAAAGCTAATTATACACCCATTATGCACATGTATAATCCTACTCCCTTCCCCACGCAATGTGCTTTTGTCCAAAAAAACACTGCTAAACACACCTCTTCCAACTATAGCTTTGCTTCCTGCCCAACAATACATGCCTCAACCCTTGCCTTGCAATGCATGTGTCTCATCATTTATAACCCCAAAGCCACCTTTAATTTTCTAGTTGTCTTTGACCCTGCATCACTTTTACCAACTTCATTTTCCCATATCTTTGACCACTTTACACTACACTTTACCACTATGCACCAGCCTCACCTCCCACAAAACATAAGCTTCTAGTCATATGTCTTCCTTTCTCCTTATGCACCTACCTATGCTTGCATGAATTTTCTTTTTAATTGTGATATCTTCCCCTCTATGAAACATCAAGCCATCCTACCTTATAGGTTTTATTTTCCTTCTCTTTTCTCATGATTGTCCATTTTAACCATGCATTCCTGTTTCATTTTATTTATCAACTTCAATTGCCCAATATTCGAGCTTCCCTTCCTCTTCTTCTCCTTCATTGATTATATTTTTTTAATCCCTTTAGTTTATCTATTCTTAGCCTCCATAAAGGAATGATAATGATGAATTAATAAGACACTAACCATTTCAAGTGAAAGACTTGACTTGGAAAGGGGTCACATGCCTCAAAATAAGCCCTCAAGTATATAATTACCCTTTGGGTCAAATGACCCACTTATTCTCTATGGGTATTCCATACATCCTATAGAGGGTATGTGTACTTCAAAAATTAGGTGTCAAGGTTTAGTATTGGCAAATATTATGTCATCTGGCTTCCTTAACAAGCTTTTACTTAAGTGATTTCATTTAGTAACACCTTCTTGATGATCTTTGTCTTAGATATGGGACTGTATTCCACCCACGATTTGATTATTGGCTGATTGAATTTGATTTGAAACCCACCATATACAAATGAAATAATTTTATTAGGATTAGCTTGATAAAGGTTGGACTGTTTAGTGAAATAAAATAAATACCATGTTCTATGTGTAATAGGACCTGTTGGTACCTTATAATTGTTGTATAATATTAGAGCATGTCTTTTGCATTCCTTTGCTAGGGTTTTTATTAGATTAATATTATATGGTTGATTTATTGGAGTTTGATATCGTAGAATTTGTCATCTCATGTAGTTGCATGCTTTTAGTATGATTTCTATTATTTTATGTTACATGTAATATGAACATGCTACTCAGTATGAGAAATTTGTATTAATATTATCACCATTCATATAAGTACATGCGATGCATTTAATGGATGAAGGATTTTGATGATAGTCATCTAGATGGTTAGAAAGACTAAAGGAGTGTGGGCTTTTTCATGTGTAACCATTATTGTTGTAATATGGTTGTATGAGGGTGAGTGTAAAGGACAATTAATGTTGTACCATTATGGGCTCTTTCGTGGGAGATTTTCTTTTGGCCACATATATCTCTATTATATTTTGGATATCATTGTTACATAAAGGATACACTATTCATATATCTTCATTGTTGTTATTATCTCTCTTTTTTTGCTATTTTTTTAATATTACTTGTTTTGAATCTTAGAATATGGCATAAGGAAGGTGAGGAAACTGACCTTACACTAATTGTAATAGTAGCACCGACTATTTTATAATTTATGATTTTGCAAAAGAATATTTTGGAGTGTTGAACTTACAGTTGGTATCATATATTTTACTCTTTAAAGTCTCTTTTTCTTTTTTCTAAAACTTACATTCTAATATTTTGAAGCCTAGTTTGGCCTTATGTGGAAGTGAGTTTTGGTTAGAGTCTTAGTTTGTGTGTGAGTTTTGCATTGGTAGTTTGCCTTTAATTTTGTGATGTGCTTAGCCTTCTTATAGGTGACATTTGATTGTGTTGCTAGGGATGTAACCCTATTATTTTCTCTCCGTAGGGCTATGGCATGAAACATTAATGTCGCATGTATGGAGGCATTGCTCATCGTAGTATCCAAAAGAGCATTAGAGTCACAATCATAGCTACACCTTAGCCACCAATGCTACCTCAAGCACCATTCAAGTTGAAAACTTGCTTAGAGAGGTTATTTTTTTTATCACCCACATGTGTTCAAGGAAGTTGAGGACCAAATAATGATATTCAGATGTATTAGAGAGATAAAATAATTTTTTAGGCCTTCAAATTGCTCTATGGGATAAAGGTAGATGGCGGTATGTTCTTCTTGCAAGTAAAGGTATAAGATACGTGGAGAGGATACTAACTTTGAGCTATTGAGTCATTTGACCCTTGGGAAGTATTTATAGAATCCTTGAGGGCAATATATTATCGTTTACAAGTGCATGATGCAAAATATGTCAAGTTTTTAACACGTTAGCTAGGTATTATGTCAGTTGAGGAGTATTTCAGTAAGTTCTCTGAGATTCTTGCATTTGCATTAGAGATAGCCTATAGAAAGGAGGTGGTTACTTATCGTTTTGAGCATGGTTTGGATATCTGCACGTTGGAGCTATTTTGAGGAGATGTCATAACTAACGTACTCATAGTGTATGAGAGGGCTTGCGCCCTAGAATGAATTCAAGAGGTGAAAAAGGAGCTTAGTTGAACTAAGAGGTCAACAAAGATTATTCAATGTCATGGAGGTGACAAGAGAATTTAGATTGGTAATTAGTAGAGTCAAACAAGTAGTGGTTATCCTCTACAATATTCTGGAGGACTACTCAAAAATGGCTAACCTTCATGATACTACTACTACTACTACTATAATGTTTGAAAAGAAAATAATCCAACATAAGATTGTTAACGTAATCTAGTCAAGTACAAGAAGTGTGGTAAGTTGAGATAAAAAGGTTTTGAGTGCTACTTCTCTTGAGTTAAAGTTGTGCAATTAGATGAAATCTAGAGGTGGAACCATCTATCAGTAATAGGCTTCCAATGTGACTCAGATGCCAGCTAGTTATACTGAAAGTGCAGGTGTAATACCTTTAATTTTATTTAAACTCAATCCCAAGTATTTAATACCTTAACCCAATTCTGATCTTGAGAATTTGATATATATTCCATACCCTAATTCTTTAATTCAAATTCTTAAACTTAATCCTAATCTTTATTTCAAGTACTTTACATTTTTAACCTAACCTTGATTTTTTATGCTTGATATTTTAATATTACCTAATTTTGATAATAAAAAATTAATCTAATCATAACCATAATCACACTTATCCTTTTCATCTTCATTTTTCTTTTTCTCCTTTTCCTTTACTTTTCCCCCCATCTGGCCATATTTTTTTCTTCTTCTTCCTTATTACCCTGGGTGAATCTCTCTCGACCATACCCTCCTCTGCCATGCTGTCATGCCTACCTCTCCTATCTTCATCATCACCACCATTACTTCCCACATCTTAAGAGATGTGTCATATTGATTTTCCCCCATCAACCCCTAATCATTCCATCCTCTCCTCTATCATTCAACATGCATTCATATTACACACATGTATATGCCTAATCTCATGTTTTCCTCATTTAAAGCATAACAACCTCTACTCCCTCCATTTTCTATTGAGTAACCACAACCCTAATCACCATCACTCTTCTCCTTATTCCCCCTTCTCTTTTTGACATCGCCAAAAACCATCAACATAACCAAGCACCTTTGTTTCACTAGAGAATAAACCACCAATACCACCCCCATCATTCCCCCTCATCATCACCCACCATGCCACCATAGGCCACCTCTTTTTCCTTCTTTGCCATCGTACTCTATTTTGTTTAGGTACACATATTTGAACCCTTACATACCCTAACTATGCCCTCTCTCATGGAGAAATCCGATTAATTTGTACATATCCAAGTTAAAATTCTAAATGTCATCAATCATCAACATACAACACAATTAACCACTCAAAATCAATTACAAAACTCATATATACATAATCCAACAATCAATTATTCTTAATTAAGCCTAATTTATCTAACATCAACCAAATTCAAAGCTAGAGTTTAGGGAGATTTATATCAACTAAAATATGCAAATAGGAGTGGATAAATATTGGAGGAGCTTCATTGGACATCAAGAACACTATTTTTTGTTTCTTGGAGCTCCTTTGCTATCTACTAAGATTGCTGCAATCCATGGAAGTTGAGGTGTGTTCATCGTTGGTCATATCTGTGTGTTAGCTACTAGTGTGTGGTGTTCCTCCATTTGTGTTGGTGGAGGTTAATAACCACAAATGAAAATGTTGGTAGAGCAATAACGTTGGTGGTGGCACTAGACTACTGCACTAGTGAAAGTCAATAGTGGTGGAGGTATAGAAGGGAAGAGCTAGTGCCCTCCATTTGCTCGTTATCGCTGTGTTACTCATTTGTTAGAGGTCATTAATAGCTTTTGGTGGCAGCAACAAGGTGTGGTGGTGGTGGATCTAGGTTTAAAGGTAGGGGAAAGTGAGGAGGGTTGGTAGGGTGTTAGATTTGTAAAAAATAAATGGGAAAGGAAGATAGAGAAGAGAAAATAAAAGGTGGGTTGGTTAATAGACAAGGTTTTTTTTACTAATACACATACACACAAGAGTGTACTTAATATGTGAATAATATTAATGGATGATTTTTTTTTATCAAAACTCACTTAATGGAAAGCATTTTATAAAGATCCATATGTGTGTGTATGTGTAACACCCCCATTTTTCATGACTAAAAAATTTCATTTTAAAAACATTGCAAAAAAGGAAAACTACTAAACAATTAAGAAAAATGGGATGTTACCGCCACACCTACCATAGTTTAGGTTCTAGTTGCCTATCCCATGTTAGATACAAGGTTGATAAACCAAACCAATCAAAATTATATTAGAGTGCTTAAGAAACAATACATAGATATTAAAGCAAACGTTCACTAGAACATAAACTCAATAGCCCCCAAATATTCAAATACATAAAGGAAATCAAGCCAAAGTACACAATTTCAATTATAGAAAATAAAAGTATTGCGTAGCCCTAAAACCTAGTCCATTAAGGATCACATAGTAGTCTCCAGATGTTGACACTCTCAAAACCCATGCCCAACCTAGGGTAGGCCTACTATCAGCCATCTCCAAAAATCCGCACAAGGCCTTCTGTTCATAGGAATGAGCAAATGACCAAGAAAACGTGCACATTAGTACACTTTATAGTGAGTGAATCAAGTTACCTCCTCAATAAGAGTCACAAGCACATAAATTCCCAGCATAATATTGAGATCATACTAACATCCTTCATGCTTATGCTATATTATTAGGTGTACATGCTCTATTATGGTCATATAATGCATTACAAACTCATAGCATATATGACTCATCATGCTTATCAACATACACAACATCATAGAAAGAAACATGCAATTTAATAAGCATATTATTCAAATAGTTTTTAGGTATTATATCAACCATTTACATATTTTCCTATTGAGTTCATTTTTCTAACTTACATAATCCATTATATCATTTATTTATAAGACATTATCACTCTTCTAGTTATTTTCCTTTTATTTATCTACTTATCCACATTCTTATACTGATTATTATCGAGAGGTGGAATGTGCACCACCCCATGGTCTCACATACCATAGAATTTTATCCAAACCAAAGGACATAAGGTACTGCCATAGCTAAGTAACCACTAGTGCATATAAAGTTTGGCCGAATCCAAAATGCACCCAACTAATAAATACCCGAAGGTAGACTAACTTCTAGTAGCTAATAAAGGATTGGTTAACCCAAACCCATGCTAAGCTTCATCATCCTCCACTTTAAGTAATTAGTACATTATTTACCAAGGTTATGTGATCATAAAAGGCCCATACAACATCTTATTAATGCATCCACATACATATTCCATTTTAACCATTTTTATTCCCCCAATCATGTAGTGGGATTTTGATTAGTGCTTAACCAATATTAATGAATAAATAAAAATAATCCATTTTAGGTTGATAATCTATATTACATTACCCTTTAAAGTCATAAAATACTTATTCAAGTTTTTCCTCTAAGACCTTCCCAATACCCATTGAGTATGTCATAAATTATGATCTAATTAATCCATAAATTATATTATCAGTCCATGCTAAAAATTGTATTACACTCATTAAATTATCACATAGCAAAAATAGGCATAATCACAAAGCATATCAAGGCCAAAAGATCAAAATCACACAATCTAGCCAAAACAATCGGTCTGTCTATGTAGAATATTAAAGTATTAGAACCATGGTAAGATCTTACAATCCTATATTATATTAATAGAATGTTATGATTCTAGGTAAAATATAATTTTTCTAGTTAGAATCTTACAATTCTATATACTAACTATAACTTTTTGTCTATTTTTCTTAAAATCTATATTTTCTCTTATTTCCACTATGTTTCTTCTCTAATTATAAGCCTCAACCTATTTTTTATACTATATACTAAAAACTGCTCAATTCGAATGAGCATGAGTGAGATGTTAATATAACAACAAAATTGATTGTTGGGGAAAAATAGTTACGAAAAAGTCCAAAATTCATATGAAAAAAGTTATATATATATATATTAAAATTTTATATTATTTATTTGCTAATTTCTATTAATTAGTCCATAATTATCCAAGATAATTTCATTTGTGGAGTTGTTAGCTTTTTTTTTTGTATGCATACCTCATATACCAACTTTTTCTATTACTATAAGTTAATTAGTGACCAAAAAAGCTTAAAAATAAGCTTTTAGCAATTTTTTCAACCTAAATTGTGAGACTTGGTAGTATAAAATCATATTGGGGGTCATACTTTTGTGTTTTTTAAGGATCTTGTCATTTAATGGTTTAATTATAATAATCCTATCATTGTTCTAACAACCTTTGTTTAGGATAAGGCTAAATTAAAAATTTCCAAAACTTCAACTTATGGACTGATTTAACCTACCAATCAATCAATTGGGAACTTAGATAATTAGTTTGTTATAAATTAATCAATATATTAAAGCCAAGAACAAATGATTTTCTAGGATATAATCACTAAAAGACTCTTCAATAAGTTCCATTAGAGTTTTGAAAGTCAAAGCTTCGAGAATAAAACAAAAACCAATCAATTGATTTGTGGCAACCAATCCATTGGATCCAATTGGAAGCAAAAAGCTTCAAATCACTTATAATTTTATGGAGGATTAAATCAAACTAACGCATCTCAAAGAGATATTAGAGATATCAGAGATATCAAAGATATATTTCAAAATAAGTATTTTAGGAAAATATATTAATTATTATCATTTTAGGTTTGTCTTTTAGTTTTAGCTATATATATATATATATATATATCTTTAGTTATCCTACATTTTATCTTTTCAAGTTTTCAATTTTTATCTTTTAGATCCAGAATTAGTATTTAAGCACTAGTTTTCTAATTATTGTAATCAAATCTATTAATTGATTAATTAATATTAATAAAACTTCTTGCCTTTTCTTTCTTTCCCTTCTTCTTCTTCCTGTTGGTCATCTTCTCCCCTTCTCCTTCTCCCTCTCTTTCTTCTAATCTCTCTTCTTATCCCTATTCTATTCCACATTCTTTGAACTCATTTAAAAATAAATTCTAAGGGATATTTCAATTAACTAATGAGATGAAATCAATAATATTTATGCTTAACTCATCTTTAGAATTTAATATTTGAAACTTAAGTCTTTAGGCATCATTGAGTGTTATTCCTTTGTGCTAGAAACTTGATTGTTCTTTTACATCCATAACACTTGATGGTTTGGATGAGTGTGATGATGTAGAAGTATTTAACATTTACACACTAAATCAAACAAATTAATACCCTAACCAATGTTTGTTATTATGTAACTATGGACTAATAACATTGATTAACCTATAAGGTTAACACACCAAACAACTACATGATAATACTTACAAACTTTTATCAGTTATTATTATTAATCTTAGAATTTAAATAATTCATATAGTTATATATTATAATCATAATTATGTTAATTATATGTATGATAATATTACATCCAAAAAGTTATATCCATAACTACAATTATGATTATAATTTTTATATTTATATGTATAATATTTATATTAATTGAATATCGGTTAATGTCTAAGAAGGATATAGTATACACGGAGAACTATTTGATAAGTTATGGTGAACTTTTGTACATAATGAGATAAAATAGTGTTAATATATGGAAGAAAAAATTAATATAAAATAAAAGATTTAAAATTACAAAATAATAATAATGTTATTACCAATTATACATTCAATTTTCTTCTATGTTGCACACTGAGTGAATGATGTCTATCATATAAAATTTGACCATGATGGTAAAACCTTAATTACTATATTTTGGAATCACAATAATTTTTTTATAAAAAACTCTATAGGGCTTTCAGAAAGAGGAAAATTTATTTAGGAAAAAACATAAATTTAATAAGAAAATGAGATTTGATGATTAATCTATTTTTGATGATTTGGTTATATCTATTTTATTAGTTATAAAGATTCATTATGGAACAAATGTTTTAAATTTTAAATTGGGTAAGAGTAAGCAATATATTCCTTCTATTTTACAATAAAATGCCTACAATTTTTTTAAGCATATATTAAAAAATACTAAAATTGAAAATACATGATATCTACATTGATTAAGAGCTTGTTTGGTTTAACTTTTGATAAGTAGTTTTTAATAAAATTAATTATAGATTACAATGAATGTTTGATTTTACTTTTAAAAAATTATTATAAAAAAGTAAATAAAAAAGTAATTAACAAAAATTACTTTTTATATATAATAAATCAAAAGTAAGTTTTACTTTATTTTGATAATTACTTATAATCTAACACACGGTGTGCTACTATTTAAAAAAAATCGTTCATAATACGGTACTTTTCTCTCCCACATCTGTTCCGTTTTTGTTTGCTCCCGAGCAGTCCAGACTCTGCAGCTCGCCACCACCATTTTTGCTGCTTGCATGCTCTATCTTTGCGGCTCACGTTCTCCTATAATTTTGTAATTTTGCTCTTTCTTCTTCTTCTGATCAACCTTCTTGTTCATCTTATTCGGTTGGTAATACAGGACAATCATATATCGATTAGCAACATTAAACCCAGACAAATGATTGACTGTAGTCTTGGCATCGTAGATATCCTCGTAGACCACAAAAGCAGTCCCGCGAGTATCCTTATTAGTGCCAATTCAGATTTGCCAGATTGCACCGTATTTTCCAAATACATCATACATCTCTTCGCTTCTTATATTGAATGGGAGATTATAAACGTAGAGTACTCGATTAACCTCTAGTGGGAAACGGGTGTTGCCTTTTTAGAGAATTGACATGGTTTCGTGTGCGTCGAGGAGAGGAAGAAAGAAAGACGAGGGCTTTGCCGGACCAGAAGACTGATGGGAGAGAGCGGATACTAGCTATTCGAGAATACTTCGCATCGAGTAGACAAGTTATTCCACTCACCGCAACCCTTCTCTTTTTTCCTAACTTCAGCAGCGAATGGATTATGGAGTAGGCTCTGTTTGGTGGTCCAATTATTCAAGGCTATCACTTCATCAGCTCTATTTTTTTTTGAATTGTCGGCACAGGGGGAGTAACTTGCAACTCTAGGAAACTAGCATCTAAGCCATGAAATAACTCCATTGCTTAATTAGTTCATTAATTGTATTAATATTAGTCACCCACTCATATGATTCATAAAATGTTATTTTATAACTATAGTTTGAAACAACAAATGTTTATTGTCATTACAACAATGACAATCCACAATTTTATTACGTTGAATGGAATGGATGATATATTATTTGATGATTTTTGTAGCAGATAAATATATGAAGAAAAAAATAGGAATAGAGATGTTGGACAACATATAAAGGGTAGGGATGCTAGAGAAAAATAAATGGTACGGTGTAGGATTGCAGATGAAATTTACCATGCACATCATTGAATTATTTGATGTTATGATGTTTATTATAAATGTAAGAATGTTCATTGCATAGTATAAACTTTGATCATTGTCACTATTTGAGTTTTAGATGTTTGTGAATTTTATAAAGTTTGTCTAGTGGTTGTTCATAATTTTTTAAAATAAGTTTATGATTTTTATTTTACAATTTTTTGATACTTTGTAATATCTTTATATTTTTTTTATACTTTTTAATGTTTCATATGCTTTTTAATATTTAATATTACATAATTTATATAATAATTATTACCAAAAGATATATATAGGAAGATAAAAATTAAAGATGGAAAATAAAAAGTAAATTTATAGAAAAATGAAAACCAAACACTAATGAGGTACAATAAGTAGTGTTTTTTTAATACTAATCACTTATACAATAAAAGTAAAACCAAACATATATTTTACTTATCAAAGTACTTTTTAAAAAGTAGATTTATAAAAAAGTAATTTTAATCTAAAAGTAGTTATTGAAAATAAATAATACCAAATGAGGGCTAAATGATATACTCCATTCATTTCATAGTAAGGGATAAATTTCTAATTTTATTTCACAATATAATTTTTTTACAAAAAGTATTAACAATTAAATGCATTATTTCCAATTCTAAGTTTACATTATTCTCTTCCAAATTAAATAAGTAAGAAGCATTTAATATAATTTGAGGATATGTTAGTAAAAGTAAATGGCTTTCTATAACTAAATGCTTTTCAATAAGTGCATGAAAAACATAATATCTCTCATAATATCGAACAGAGGGATATGTATAACCAGAATTGTCACTAATATTTCTATCACAAGTTTTTCTACCCATTTATAAGGCAATAAAAAATAAAATAAAAAAAGTTACTACAATAATCATAATCTTTTTATGTTTACTCCAAATAGACCTTTTTTATTAAGTAGAAACTAAATTATAGGAGCACCAAAATTGTCATGTGGATGTTGCAAATTTTGAAATTCATACTATCACAATTGCATACAAAATATGTCATCTAAATTGCAATTTTATGTAAGGTTCATTATATTATTATTATTATTTCTGAATTTTATTTTACACATTATACTTTTCTATAATTATTTGTCTTCAAATTTGATTTCATAATTTGGATTATTATTGTTGTCTATTTAAGGGGGTACAAAATATATTCTTTATATTATTAATAATTTTATAATATTATTTATATTACACTTTATGAAAATAAATGCATAATCATCACATGGGACAATTTGCTTATCAAGTAACTTGTTTGGCCAAAAAGTTTGATTGTGAATATAAGAGGCACTACTATCAAGTAGCTTTTAGCTTATCAAAACTTGCTTATGCTTAACAAATTTGATGTGAAAAGTAGCTTTTTACTGGTTTATAAGCTAATTTTTGAAAAATAACATTAAATAACTTATAATTTATAATTTTTCGGTTAGTTTTTTTAGCTAATTTTACTAAATATAGTAAGTAACTAATTTTTTCAAACATACTAAAGTGGACACCCAATTTTGTCAAACATATTAGTGTGGACGACATGCACATATATAGTGAATGTTTAATGATAGTAGCCAACGACTAATATATATATATATATATATATATATATATATATATATATATATTAAAGTGCTACACCCTTTGCAAATCTTAGACCTCTAGCATAAGAGTTATTTATGACTTTTTTTACATTTAATGTTATTGATATTACTATATAATCATTATCAAAATAGGATAGGAAAAATCTTAATTTTTATACCATAAACTACCACAAAAGTTAATGGCATTTTATAGTTTTACAGAAATTCAAAAGCCTCCCAATATTAAAATAGATAGCGGTCATGATTCATGAAAGGTATCATTGCTCCTTTAATTAATTTCATACACTTTTCTCTATTTTATTTGCAATGTTGGTTGTGGCTATCTTATAGAAATTGTTTATGGTTTTCTTCGAAGGATAGATAAGACCACGTTATCTTCATAATATTTTTATTAATATGATATAATTTAAATGAGAATATTTAATAAGTTATTATTTTTATTAATATTTATTATTATTATTATTATTACTATTATCATTAGTATAATTATTTTTTAAAATAATTTTATTATTATTAAAATTTTACTAATTTGCTGAGATAAAATGTTTTGATCTCATAAAAATAAGTCAAAAATAACGGACATCAAGGCCAAAAAAAAAAAGCAGAAAGTGTGCGAGGGAGTGGAGGGAAAAACAGACTGTTTCATACCACGTGCCACATTCTGCGCTGCCATGAAGCCGGGAGAAAATCAAATAATCGGTATAGCTGCCGGTTGTTGAATTTGTCAATGTGAGAGGAAACTAAATCCAAAATTCTGTTTGTGCAATGCTGAATAATATGTTTTGATCCATCTTCTGCAATGCCATCATAGGTGCAACAAAATATGAGACGTTACGCTGCAATTTCTCATCATGACTGAAATTTTGATTACACTTCCTCACTAATTTGTAAAAGTTGCTGTTAACTTACCCATTTCTAACCTCGAGAAAAGAAATCACGAAATTCAGCAATGGCGAAATCAAGTGCCGATGATCAAGAGCTGAAGCGAGCCTGTGAGGCTGCCATTGAAGGCACCAAACAGAAGATCATAATGTCGATTCGTGTAGCGAAAAGTCACGGTGTTTGGGGAAAGTCTGGAAAATTGGGGAAGAATGCTATGGCCAAGCCTAGGGTTCTCGCCGTTTCCAGTACGTATTTTTGCTTAAATTCTGTTTCTATCTTGATCTGTTTGCTAGTGCAATATTTGAATGTTACTATGCTTGGGGTTCTGTTCCCAATTTGCTGATAGCCGTTGTCCATTGTTTATTACTGAGTGCTTAGCAGCTGCTGAAGTTTCCTCTGAAATTTGATTCATTAATCGTTACTTGTTCGTTTCCTAATTAATGGTGTACGTAATTTTTGATTGAGTTCTGCATGATAGAAAAATAGATAACGCCAGCTGCATTTGTATTAATGTGTACTTCTATTTTTAGTGCATATGTTGTGCAGCAAGCAATTAGGAAAGTTGAAATTGTAGTGATTATGTGGAGGCTATAGTTTTCCTAGTAATATATTGGCATTATTAGTATTTTTTTATATAGAATTGATATAATAATAATTAATAACATTAAATAATAATAATTAATGGCAATGATGATAATATTTATTAATAATATAATAATAATATTTATATTAATAATAATGATAATAAGAACTATTGCAATCATATATATGAATAATAAATAATAATGATAATAATTATAGTTATTATTGTTAATCCTGATCTAATCCGGTGATGTCTTAAAATTACGGTGCCATTTGTAATGACTACAAAGCCTTGAAGTCTTCTTTGATAGTACTTTTGTTGATCATGTTTTTATCACAGCAGTCATGGTTCCAAAACATTGGTTATCAAAACTGTCATCACAATCATGCTTCCAATTATCAACCTATTCAAGTGAAATTCTCAAGATTGCCTCTTGTTTGTCTAACATGCATGTCCTAAAATGTGGCCACATTTCAGGGTATGCATGTTAGAAACAGAAGAGGCAATCTTTGCGAGCCATTGAATTTCAGGGTATTATCTGTTTTGCTATCTTATTATGGTAAAATCTTGCCGTGTTGTCAGTTTTTGAACAAAATTGTTTAATGCAGTTAAGAAAAAGCCTCAACGGACTAAAGCTTTTCTCCGCGTCTTGAAATATTCTAGCGGAGGGGTTCTTGAGGTAATGTTGCATTTTTCTTTTCTTTTCTTTTCTTTTTCATTGGCATATACATGAGACTCAGTTTAAATGTAATCTAAGTGGCTTGAAAAATCCTTGTTTGTGCTATGTTGAGTTTATTACTCATTTGATAAGAATAAATGGCTACTATCGTGGTCAAGTAGTGGCTTATGAAACAATTTGGAATGCAGGGCCAATGAAATAATGACCTAGAAATACTTAGGAACCTTATTCTCATTAAGTTTTCTTGCCTTAAAACAATTGTACCTATCCCTTAAAGATAAATGCGGCTGATGATAAAATTAGATTTCTGGAATCTATTTACAGGAGTGTATGTCATTTTGGATGGAAACATGTCTAGAAGAAAAAACAATGATAAATTAGGCTTGCATAAGTTTTGGACCTCTAGGCACCCAACATGGAGTTTATTCTATGCATCCATGGTTGCTTGTGTGCTTCAAGTACCATGCCAATATCTTAACTGCACTTGAGAAAGATCTTTCCTCAGTTTTCAGCATTATCTGTTTTGTTTTTTCATGCCTTCTTTTAAATCAATACCTCTGTTTTCTTCCTTCTAAGAGAGAGAGTCTTTTATAATGCACATCTTCTAACTGCTGCATGTGTGGATTTATTTTATTTCTCTTTTATTGGTAACAACATCAACTTTCTTTATAATGAAATCATTCTTCTCCAATCTTTCTCCTGTGACATCAGACTTTGTAGCCCATTTCATCACAGTTATTTTCTGCATAAGAGAATTCTTAGCTAATTCAAAATCTACCTATTATAGGTTCAAACTCTCTGCTTCAGGATCCTTAATTCAGCTTTAAAAGAATCTTACCGTCACCTGCTGCCCGGAAAACATCCACTTCGGCCAGCCTACCCAAATCCTGCATGTAACATCTCTTCCAATACCACCTTCCCTTTGCTCCTGATCAAATGCACCTGTGTTGACTGTCACTATGTCTAAAGGGGATTGATTTGCTTGGGATCTTCTTTGATTTTCCCTTTTCTTTTAGGTTTGAGTTTTGAGTGAGTTCTATTGATATGCAGGTTCCTGTAATCATTCAAGCCTCTGAGATATGGAACCAGATATATTTAATATGAAGCAACTATTTACTATCTGTTCTTTTCAGTAGAGTGTAAGGGATTCGTGAATATGATTTTTATGAATCAAAATTTTATGCATGTAAAGCATATCACAGGCAATTGGGATTTTGCTTTCCTATTGAAATATATTAATCCTATAGTCTTATACTCTCTTGAATGAACATTCTCTTTTCTACATCAAGCAAAGCAGAGCAAGTCTTGCGGAAAATTTCATGATAGCTTTCTTTTAGAATAAGCATAATTCTTTTGTCTTTTTTTCCCCTTTTATTTCCTTTCCCTTGTTCTTTGATAGATAAAATTGTTGAATGAATTACTCAGAACATTTTTTTATTTATTTATTGTTGGTGTTGTTTTTTCCTCTGATTCTTCTTTACTTGCAGCCAGCAAAAATATACAAACTGAAGCATCTCTCAAAGGTCGACGTTGTGACTAATGATCCCAGTGGGTGTACATTTACTCTGGTACTCTTCCTATTTATCTCTACCTATAAGTCTATAACAGTAAATTTGTGTTCTCACTTCTTGTGGGCGAGGGAAAGAACTTTTTGAATAATGGGAAGAAGAGCTTAAAGTGCATGGGGAAAATTGGACGAAATTATCATAGTCATGCAGGAGCAACTAAATTGTAGATTTCTGAGAGCTTCTAGTTTTCCGATTAACATAAGATAGTGGAAATGCTTGGGATTCTCACTTCTTCTTTTGCTTCAAATATACTTTCTTGAATTAATCATTTCTGCTATCTTACAGGGATTTGATAATCTCCGAAGCCAGAGTGTTGCTCCACCTCAGTGGACCATGCGTAATGTTGATGACAGGTAGTGTTGGGAGAGTTATTCAGAATATGATCTTGTTTTCTCTTTCAACTTCTATGCCAATATGTTACATGTTAAACTGACTATTCAATACTGCTGATACTTGTAGGAATCGCCTTTTGCTTTGTATATTACATGTCTGCAAAGATATGCTGGGGCATCTTCCAAAAGTTGTTGGTGTAGATATTGTGGAAATGGCTCTTTGGGCAAAGGTGGGCATGATGTGTGCCATTAACAGTCTAGCAGTTGCTGATGTTGTTCATGTTTGTACATGGATATAATTTGTTCTTTATGCTCTTTTATGCTTTCACCACTTGATACTGTTTATTTTCTCTGATTTACATGCTACTTTTGGGAACCACAGTCTAAATTGATGTGCAAACCTGTTGGAGAGGTTTAATCTTTGTAAGATAGTCACATGGATATCTAGTCTGTGTGTAACAAAAATGGTCATTGAGGCGTTTGTTTTTCTCTTTGAGGTTCAAAAGTGCAATCGACCCTCCTAACACTGTTGTATTTGTTAACTAATACTTTTGAAGTTTACCTTGAAGCATTTATGGAATCACAAATCTGTTTTTCACATGGGTATTTTTGGTTTTTTATGGTGTTTACTGTATAGAAAGTTGAACAAATTGCTCCCATTGGGATGTAGTTCAAAAGTATAATGTAGGTAGCAAAAGGCAATTAAACCTTTATTCTAGAAGCATTAAATCATGCTATTCTTACTTCATTTTTGTATAACTATAGTCAATGAAACACTTCAGCCCCCCTTTTGTTATCCTCTGGGATGGGCGCGTAATGATTTTCTGCAGTTCAAAAACACAAAACCAGGAGTATAGCTGTTATCTGTATCTGTGTTAGCTATATTTGACTTTACTGGCTGTTATTATCTTGTGGGATTATTTGACAACCCTGAGAAATTTCTTCAATAACATGTTGATTGTCGTAAAAGATCATCATTTGCCTTTGGAACAACATACCACTTGGATGTTTTTGTCCTTTTCTCTGTCTTCAGTCAAGGTCTGATGGTTCGCCATAATTTCTTTTTGGTTTGGTTATGTAGAGACACAATATGATGTCTCTGGTCTATCATGTGAGTCTTTGTAGCTAAATTTCACAATTTTGTTTCGTCCAATATGACATTTCCAATTTCTGATCCAATGCAGGAGAACAAGACAACTGCAACCAATACGATCGACTTGGAAAGTGGGCCGGTGGCATCTGTAGTGACCGAGGATGATGAAACTGTGACTGTTGAAAAAGAACTAGTATCACAAGCTGAAGAAGAGGACATGGAAGCTCTTTTGGGCACGTATGTGCATTTACAATTGTTTGTTTTGCCTAATCCTTATTATGGCAGGGAAGAATTTTTGCTTCTAATTATGTTTGTATGCTTCAGTTTTGAGACGTCCTCCTCTCCCTCACTCTCTTCGACTAACAGACTCAGTGAGTATTGCCTGCCACAAACTGTTCCATTGTGGAACTGTTTTCTAACATATGTGAGTAGAATGCATTGACCTTATATATATAAGAATTTGAAAGGATATAAAAGCATAACACATTTTTGTGATCTTCTGCTGTAAAAGAGCCATAAAATGAATAAACATACTGCAGCTGGGTAGTAGGTAACTGCTTGCCACTGCCAACAAAGGAAAAAAAAAAAAAGAGAGAGAGAGAGAGAGAGAGTAAATAAATGTAAAAACTTTTTCTTAATGATGAACAATGTATATAAATAGATTGATGTTTAATGTATTTCTTCAACAATTAGTGCTAAGGTAATAATTGTGGGGATACATTGCTCAAGACGCTAAGAAGAATCATGAAAGTACAGTTTGCATTTTGTCATGCAAAAAGGTTATTTCCCTGGAATCCAAATATAATTCAAACAGTATGTGTTGCCTCTTGACTAGTATGAATGATAATCTCTAAATTTTTTGAGACGTTACTCTTAAATAGAAAGAAAACCCTAGGCTAATTTGACGATTTTTTTTATTACTTCAAATAATTATTTTGGCTGCAAATTCTTTGGGTGTTCCATTTGAGCGGTTTAGCCAACATATTTTTGTGCCTGTGAGCCTCCTCGAATAGCAGGTTTTTGGGAGTTCCAAGAAATATATATCTTTGTTTCATTGTCATATGACAAGTTTTGATTTGGATTATTCAACATGTGCCTCCTGAATGCTACAGTGGTTATATAGCAAGGGCTGTGGATATGTCTAGGCACAGATAGGCAAAATACACGAAATTCAATGGTACCTTGCCATCGTTATCTCTGAATTCTAAAATATTTAGGAGGCAGGTTCCCACCGGCAACCATCAGCTTCTTTATATGAGATCCACTTATTGATGAATTGACTTGCAGCTGAGCGGTACTATTTTCAGCTATACTGTTTCCTTTTTTCTTTTTTCGTTTTTTTTTTGGGAAAGTAATGTAAAATATTATTACTTCCAAGTATGCGTTTGGATTACATCGCAAATGATCGAAAATCAATTGAACAGAAAGCCTAATACATACAAAATGGATACTAGGCTAATTTGTCTATACACTATATAAGCTTATTGTAATATATACAGTGACTGAATTTTGACATCCTTCCAAATTAGATATAATCTACCTTTGCAAGTGTATTCCTTCCTCGCTTTCATTTGCAAAAATTCTTTTGTTTCTTTCTCTCCTTACACGATAGATGGTAGCAGTGACCAATGCACGAGCTATCTGCTTTCTAATCTTAGGGCCTCTTCCTCCCTTTGCCCAATGAAGCACTTCAGGCCATTGAGTTAGTTCTTGCATGCATCCTAGCTAGCTTGTGTAGCAATGAAAGCGAGACACTTAGAGAAAGATCAGTCAAAGAATAAATGGGTATGAGTTTCAACCTTATCATTACAAAGCACATAAGTTGGTGTAATTTGCAAATCATAGGAAAGAAGCCTATCCTTTGTTTGCAGTCTCTCCATCACTGCCATCTAGCATAAAAAGGTGCGTCTCTTGAGTGTAAGCTTAGACCATACCATAGGGCACTAGAACATCTTGTCTTTATGGGGTCTAATTATTTCATAAGCACGGCTTATGGAGTAGTGCTCATGATGAACAATCTTGGTCAGCTGAGATGGTTGTGAGGCAATGTTAATTATCTCTCAAAGAGCTAGCAGCTTCTTGAGGTCCAAGAGGCTACAGTCTTGATTCGAATATGCCAAATGTTTTCACCCTTGAGGAAATAAGTGTGGATCCATTTAACCTACAATAAATCTTTCTTTGAAGCCAAGTGCCACACGAGCTTCCTCACTGCAGCTTTATTCCACCACAATTGATTAATCAATCCCAAGACACCCTCTACCTTTGGCATACAAATTGACTCCCAAGAAACTGGGCTTGCTTCAAAGCACACAAAAACTTTCTACAAATGGCATTGATATCAGTCATAATGTTAATTGGCATGGGTAATATACTGTTTCCTTCCTTAACCAACATATTCAATTGCTTTCCTAATGAGTAATGTTGAACAAGTTGATGGTACTCTGCCCAATCAATTCAAGTACCACCATATTTTATTTTCTGTGTTAATGTATGAGATCTGTTCTGATAGGAAAAAACCTTGTTATTGCTTACCCTTCTTTTAATGCAATACTATTTCGGTGGCATCTCTGTCCTGTTTGGTCCCTGTCTTCAGTGATAGCTTTATAATTATAGGTCATGGATACCCCATGACCACAGGGTGATCAAAGATCTATCAGAGGGAATGGATATAGTTCCCAAACACGAAGCCTTATCTATACCATGTTGCTGGATCTTATTTTGATTATAGTTTATCTTGCTGAAAGTACTGAAGTATATCTGTAGTTATCTGTAGTTTTCCTCTTTAACACCATCAAAGTCCCAACCTTTGGGTATAGTATATGGATAGCTACATGTCAGACCTGATACATCAGTACAGTTTGTTCATGAAAGCTAGGAATTTAGCTTCCTTACTCTTTATGGCCATTCTAGTTACTGCATAATTATTAATGATAATTACACTTTGAAATCAGCAATTGGAAAGCATGACTAGGATTCTAGTTTGCCAAAATAGAGTAGATTGTAGCTTCTAAACTAGCTTATTTTTCCCTCGTGTTCTGAAAATAGATTAGACTTTAGCTACTGATCTAGCTCTTGTTCCTGCACAAAATATAGTAGATTTTAGCTGTCAAATGAGTGCTAATTACACTTTTCTTCTATTTTGCTCCCTCTGATCTAATTTTTGTGCCAGTTTAACTCTTGCTGCCCTCAGAGTCTAGGATTGCTCAAACTTCCCAAGAGATGTAAAGAAAGGAAAACTTCTTGGAATAACTGTGCATTGCAATTCATGCAGTTATGTCATGGGTATTGGTGAAGCAGAGGCATTTTCTGAGAGGTTAAAACGTGAACTGCAAGCGTTGGAAGCAGCAAATGTACATGCTATCTTAGAAACTGAACCCATGGTAGAAGAGGTAAGTTTGAATTTACTATATTTCCTCTTGATGGTTTCCATGTGATTAATGACTTACATGAAAGTTTAGTGGAATTGATTATCTTTCACATTTTTCTAAGGATGGTTGTTTTTGTTATATCATATTGTACTTTATCGAACTCCTATGCTAGTTGTTCTAGAGTATCCTTGGCCTGGTTGATTTGGAAAAAAATGGATGTGTTTATTACACTACCCACCATAAGTCAGTGAAATGTCAAAAAAACATGGGTTGAAAAACCTTGTTCGCGTAAACACCTACTAGTCGTATATTGTAGCCTAACTACTAATTTAATGTATTCTATACAAATACCATGAAATAACTAAAAAAACCCACAATTATGGAGATTTTTATCCCTGATCAAACTACTTATATTCAATTTACTTTTTGTACACCATCATTTTTCACTACTGAAAAATTTCGTTAAAACATTTACGAAAGTTGAAAACACGCCTAGGAAAAACAGGGTGTTACCATCGTATCAAACACAAGATAGATATCCGCCATCCACCTCATATCAAATACAAGGCTAAACCAACCAAAACGTTTAAACAACAGAGTGCGTGAGATACAAGAGTAAATAAACAACTTAACAGAGTGTTTACATTGGAGGACCTTAACGGTTTCTAACCAAAAGTACGGGGCTACGATAAAAAGAGTTAGGGTATGAAACCCAATTTAAATTCTCGGTCTGCTACGAAATCAACAAAAAATCTCCAGATGTCCTTTCTCTCAAGCCCCGACTCAACTGAAGTAGGCCCTTTGCTAGCTATCCTTAAAGACCTGCACATAACCCTCTACTCATGGGAATAAGTAGGTGACCGAGCAAACGGGTACATCAGTATGCTACGTACTGAGTAAGCCAGGTTGCTCCCTCAATGTAAACACGAGTATGCTAATCAATCACACACGGATATGAAATACAACATGCATCATGATAAAGCTATATATGTAAAGGCAAAAGTGTATAAGGACATGCTATCATGCACACCTCCAACAAAGTAGAACATATCATGTTGGGTTTCACATCCTCATCACATAAGCACTTACACATGTAATAGCAAAGAGAATCCAAGCAATCTCTAGGGTTTATTTTCAATTACTCAATCCTTCAGGTTATACCATTTATTTATCCATACATGAGACAGGTTAATCATCCAACAAGTATTCCATTCAATAACCAATTAGTCAATACAACTATTAGCGAAGTGCATAAACTAGCTTTATTCATTTTGGTTAATCATACCATTACTTCCATTCTTATCCTGTTATTTACCATTCACTTGGTCATCATTCATATTTTTCCAACCAATTAACTATTATCCATATTTTATTATCATCAAGTGATGGATTTTGCATCACCCTATGGTCTCAAACACAATGGAAGCCTATCCAAATAAGGGGCATAAAGTCTAGGCCGAAGCCAATCACTAAATGGACATAAGTCCAGGCCAAAGCTAATCACCGAAATGGACATAAATCTAGGCCGAAGCCAACCAATATGAACATAAGTCCAAGCCGAAGCCAACTACTTAGGTAACTAGACCTTTAAGTATCGATACCTCCTAGTACATCATCAGTGTCTAGAGTAGGTTAGGTACCAAGACCTCTTAGGATCCCGCTCGAAGGCAGACTAACCCCCGGTAGCTAATCGAGGATTAGGTAACCTAGACCCATACTCAACTCGATTGTCTTTTGCTTTACGAGATTAGTATTTTGTTCATAAGGATGGGTGATCATACGGGGCCCACATAAATACAAGCAAGGCAATTTTCCAATGTTAATCCATATCAATCCTTCTCTTTCAATTTTTCCCAATCATGTGGGTTTTCTATTTATCCTTGGCCAATATTATTCATATCCACCATATGGTTTAATTCAAGTCCATGCTGAATTTCATTACTCTTTTCTCAATATCATCACTTATTATAAGTGAAATATCTATTTAGCCATGACATTACCTATGGAGTATATCATAAGTTATGATCCATTTTATTCCTTTCATTAGTCCAATGATCCATGATAAGATCGGTATTTTATCCTATTGATAATCATGGTTTAGTCTCCAAACATAGCCTCAAAGCATAACCAAACCAAAAAGAAACAAATCATGTAAACCAATAGATCGGTTTAACTCAACCATTCGATTGGTTTGATTCAACCAGACCTTGCTTTTCCTCAAACTGGTAGATCGGTTTGGGCAAACTAATCAAGTGTACATAGACTAGTCAATTGGTTCTATCTAACCAGTCGATGGGTTTAATCAGAGAACAAGACCAAGGTTTCTGTAGGCTTACCAGTTGATGGGTTGAGTTATCCAGTTGATCGGTTTGACTTAAAAAAATTGATTGGTTTGCCCTAACATAACATCAAACCATTAAGTTTCATGCAGATTCTTACATATAAATCACCATTAACCACATTCAAACATGTATCAACATAGTATAACATATTTCCAATCGAAATAACTTGTATTTCACAACATAGAATTATCATAACCTATTTTTACCAAATTGCATTCTTGTTACTCAAATTATGCCATCTAACCATCCAAACCACTTATACAGGCTATACTCATTCATGCTAACATGCAAAAATTGACTTAAGGTAACACATAACATGCAGGAATCCTTACTAAATATTTCAGCAGTAAGAATCACTTACTTGATCCCTTAAAATCAGAAATTCTAACCGTGGAAATTCTTAGCTTTGAAAACCTTAAAAATCAAAATCTGAGCTCAGGAATTACACCAAAACCTTATTAAAATTTTGAACTTAAAAACAGAAAGAAATAAGAACATACCAACTTGAGGCAAAAACAGGGAAGAACTCAACTGGACCACTCAACCTCTTTCCTAGAATCTAACTCCTCCTTGTTGAGATAAGAGAGAGTTAGAGACAGGATCAGAAGAGTGTAAGAAAATTAATTAGCAAGGCTTGAAGTGTAGAAAGAAGAGAGTGAATACAAGACTTAGAGAATTCGGTAGCTAAAAGATAGGTGCATATAAGGGATGCTTGGGGCTTTTATAGCCAACCAATTGAAGGAAAATACTCAAATTTTAGGAACCAACTTGAAACCCTACAATTGATTGTTTGAATTCGACCTAAATGGGCGAATTTTGTCTAGGATTTGTTGACTTATTCTCCAGAGCTCAAATAGTGTCTATGGAGAATGCGGGTCATTTAGGCCAGAATTAACATACACGAATAAAGTAATGGAAGGTAAGCGTGTAAGGAATCTTCTAGCTACTCAAAATCGTGTTTGAGATTGAAGTATTGATCTCAAAAACACGCTGAGGAGAGAGGAGGAAGAAGACAATGCTGAGGTCATCTCTCCCCCTTAATTGTCCTATCGACGTCCAAATCAATTCGAGGCAATATTTCAGGTTAAATGCATCATGAAAATGGTTAAGGATCTCTTAGGGACAAATTAACATGGGTTGGTAAGGTTCCATTTCAGCGTAAGGGATTTTTCAGAAAATCAAGCTCGAAAAATATGACCATCTTGACAAACCAGTCCATAGGTTTGGGTCTACCAGCCAACTAATCTACCACCATTCGATCGGTTCCTCCCTAACCAGTCGATTGGTTTAGTTGAAAAGACCAAACTTGTTGAATCGACAAACCGTTCTATCGGTTCATGGAACTAGTCGATTGGTTTGCATACAAAACTCAATAAACTCTATTTTTCAACATGATTTGAAATCAAACTTTGTCCCAAACCAAATCATAACATTAAATCAAAATTAAAGGCTCAAAATTTGACAAAATTCTCATTCAACCATTTATAAAAATGTGGGGTATTACAACACGGCCCCCCTTAAAGAGGCTACGTCCCCAAAGCCTATAAAAATTTAATCACATCATTATACATAAGGTAAAACACATATCCTATACACATTCAAGGAAAAAGGGTACTACCCCCTTAAAGAAAAAGGTTTATACTTAAGATAACAACTATGAAAACAAACTTGGCTCAAATTTCCTCCTCGGCCTCCCAAGTAGCCTCCTTTGTACCATGCTGTGACCATAGAACTTTCACCAAAGGAACAGTCTTCGTATGCGTCTCTTTTGTCTTTATGTCTAAAATACTCACTGGTCGCTCCTCATAAGTCAAAGACTCATTGAACTCTAGCAACTCTGGTCGGATGACATGCGAAGGATCTACTATATATTTCCTTAGCTGAGATAAGTGAAAGATATTGTGCACACGCGACAACTCTATTGGTAGAGCTAAGCGATAAGCGACTTCATTGACACGATCTAGAATCTTGTACGGTCCAATGTACCTTGGACTAAGCTTATCCTTTCTATTGAACCTCATGATTCCTTTGGTGGGAGAGACCTTCAAAAGGACTTTGTCACCCATCTTGTAACCATCAGTCTGTCTTCTCAGATCTACGTAGCTCTTCTGTCGGTCCTGAGTGGTTCTTATCCAGTCCTGAATCAAACGGATGTGCCTAGTCGTCTCCTCGATCATCTCGGGTCCTAACACAAGTGTCTTTCTGATGTCACTCCAATACAAGGGACTACGACACTTCCTCCCATACAAGGCTTTAAAAGCCGCCATCTTGATACTGGTATGATAATTGTTGTTGTAGGAGAACTCGATCAAGTTTAGATGGTCTTCCCAACTTCCCCTAAAATATAACACATATATTCAAAGCTTGTCTTTCAGAGTTTCAACGGTCATCTCAGTCTGACCATTCGTAGTTGGGTGGAAAGCTGTACTTATCTTCAGTTGAGTACCAAAGGTGGCTTGCAATTTCTACCAAGTGTGACAAGAACCTGGACTCTCGATCTAACAATTTTGTCTCACTACGTGCTTTCTATAGGCATTGGCTAGTTGTTCCATACTTCATGTCGCCTTCATCAGTATGAATATGGCCAACTTAGTTAGATGATCCACAACGACCCAGATGGAATCAAAACTACTATGGGTCCTTGGAAGACCAACCATGAAGTCCATTGATATGCTATCCCACTTCCACTTGGGAACTTCAAGCGGTTGTACTAACCCTATCGGTCTCTTGTGCTCAATCTTAACCTTCTGATATGTTAGACATTGGGTAATGAACTCTGCCACTTTCTGCTTCATGCGGGGCCACCAATATATCTTCTTCAAGTCCTTGTATAACTTGTCTCCTCTAAGGTGAACAGAGTAAGGAGTACAATGTCATTCCTCAAGGATACTCCTCTTAAGATCGACTTGTTTGTCCGGTCCATATATATTTCTTAATCTAGTTCACAATGCAGAACACCATTTTTTACATCCTATGCCAAAGCCTCTAAGAGTTGCTTGCTGCTAAATTTAAGAGGATACGTAGATTAGTGATTTTGGAAATTGGAATAAATGTCTCATCATAGCCTACGCCATATTTATGTGAGAAACATCGAGCCACCAATTGAGCCTTGTATCTTTCTTTGGATGAGTCTTCACCTTGTACATCCATTTACAAATAATAGGTTGTAATATGTTAGATTGTGGCACTAACCCTCAAGTTTCATGCTACTTTAGTGCCTTCATCTCTTCTTCCTTAACATTTCTCAATTCTTTTGATTCTTTTGCTTCTATTGTTAGCTCTTGCTACACTTGTATCTTCTACCGATACTATGTTTGCATATACACATCTGGTGGATCTCCTTGATTGCGGCTGAATAACTTTTAATTGCTTCTATTTCTTCCATCAAACATAGTCTCTCCCCATCCGGAGACTTGGTGTGTGCTCCTATCTTCTATGGGTTATTCCCTTCATCGGGAGAACTTTTGACCTAATTAGTTGATTATTAAACATTAACTAATTCTTCCTATGATGGATGGATTTCTCTAGTTTTATTTGTATCTCTATTTGCTTTTATATTTTCTCCTCAATCTCTTTTGAGTTGAGTAACAATAATGCTTGTAAAGTCTACTACGATGATGCTTCATCAAATATCACATTTCTTGAGATATAATGTTTTATAGTTGGATCATAACATCTCCAAACTTTTTGCTTACCATCACAACCCACAAATATGTAGTGAACTTCCTTATGGAATTATGTTCTTGATTAGAGATAAATACATAACATACACAACCAAATGCTTGAAAATAACTCAACAATGGTCTTATGCCCCATAGCTTCTTATATGGTGGGATAAACCCAAGCCTTGCTTGAGGAAGCCCGTTGATGACATAAGTAGTCACTTTCATCCATTCTACCTATAAATGTGGTGGAACATTTTTGGTATGCAATGTACATTTAAATGTTGGTTCTTTCTTTTTACAGCTCTATTTTATTGTGGAGTATTTGGATTCATCAACTATCTTCATATACCATATTTTTGTTGAAATTGAAATAACTCCTTCAAGGTGTATTCTCCCTCATTATTAGTGTCTAGACATAGAGTTATACTCTTAAGTGATTTCTATTTTTTTTTCTTTGAACTCCATGAACTTGACTCATATTGTACTTTCATGATGTCTAACCACACGTACCTTGAAAAATCATTACTTGATGTGGCCATATACTTGTATTTGCTAAGGTAGATGGTTCAATGGTCAAAACACATCATTAGACATTTGAATGAACAAACTCTTATGGTGTCTTTACTCTATATCTTAACGCCTCTTATGGTAGTTTGTGACCTTTACCATATAAACACTCGCCACAGACAATGTTTTCTCTTATCTCCAATTTAGGAAGACCTTGAAGCATCTCTTTCTTCATCATCGTCTTTAGTTTGGAGTAGCTCATATGAACTAACCTTGCGGACCATAAATCTATTGTTTCATTCTTTCTTATCTTTATCTATGTGTATTGTTAGATAGACTTGAGTTTGTCTTCCCTTTAAAAGCGATGGATTAGTAGCCTTCAAACTTTTATAGACTTTAACACTTTAGGACTTAACACAACATAATTAGCCACGCTAGTTGCTATACAAATAATAATTTCTTCTTCATAAGTGGTATATGTTAAATATGATCCACATGGGCTTGATGCGAACTAAAGCAAGGGATGATAGTATTCTTCCCTATATGAGCAACTCATAGCTTGGAGTTGTTTTTTATTATTATAACTCGTTCTCCTTTGTACTCAAACAGTTGATCGATACAACTAGAACCCAGACTCCAATCATTACTATAATTAATAGATTTAGCTACTGATTCTTCCACTAGCTCATTTATGCAAGATGCCATAGTTTCCTCTTCATTATTTCTTTTAGGTTGTTCATCATGATCTTTTTCTTTGATGGAGTTGGACTCATCAACATCAAATGAAGCCTAAAAATCCCATTCTTCTTTACTTTTATTTTACTTGATTGTAGTAACATTACCTTTGGTTGCAGTCTTAAGTGACATTTTCGTCCACAATTATAAAATCAATTTTGATATATTTCTTTTCGTCCTTCTCATTTCTGTAGCGGGGCTATCTCTGCTTCATTTGGGTTTTGCAGCTATCTTTTCTCGCCTGGCATGCTCTTTTTAGAAAATATGGCCTTATCTTCCTTTATTGAAACTTTAGCAATTTGCTTGTCTAAAGCTTCTTGGTTGGCCCCTTTTTTGGCCCAATCTTTTATAGTTATAAATATGTCATTGTACTTAGGATTTAACATATGGACAATAATCCTCCTTTTTCATAATTACTAATAATATTTTTGGAATCTAATTTTGAAATATCATTGCGAATGGATTTTATTTTGGTAAAATATTAGCTTACCATAGACATATGCGTATTCTCTAATTGCTCCAATTTTGGATCATTCTTCCTTGTAAAGTGAGATGCTAATTTATCCCATGACTCCTTGGCGGTGTTAGATCAGAGAATTCATCCTCTACTATAATAAATAACACATGCATAACCTTACCACCTTTGAGTTTCCATTTTCCCTTTATCATCAATTGGTAGCATCATTTCTGAACCACAAACTACACTTCATAAATCTTGGTTGAGTAAGTAATACTTTATACATAAATCTTGATCGAGAACTAGATGTTGATGTGAGATCCACTATAATAATTGGTTTGTGTTTAACACTTAATCAAAAACACCTTTGTCACAAACCAATTAAGATTATAGTCCCAAAATGTGAATTAATAGAACATCCTCGTACTATGGTCCCTGGCAACCTCACCCTGATCCCAAATGTAGAAGAAAATTGAGATAGAAAGATTATTGTATAAGACTAGAATAATAACTAGATTGAGTACAAGTGCATTTGATTTCGGCACCCAACTCCATCAATTTTTCTCTCTAGTCTCTTACTTAGCCTTTTCTTATATATATATATATATATGTCATGCTTGAACTTTGGCCACCAAACACTTATAATCTCCTAAGCATAAAGTGATGAGTGGCTATTTAGTGCATGTGTTATTAATCTAACTTGGATAGCCAAAATTTTATGTAAGCTATGCTTGTGAGTGGCGGTACACATATGCCTCATGTTCACTGTCCTCATCAAGTTTACTTGGACAAATGTCCTGGCTAAGATAGATAATTATTGTTATTCATTACAAGAGGCACATACCGCAAATACTCATGGACAAATATTGGAAGTAGCATGCTTACTTAGGGATAGCTAATGGATCCTTGAGAAACTTATTATCGTATCACAAGAAATGTTCTTAATGGGATTTAGAACAAATCCAACATAATCTCCTCTCAATAGTTCCTCTTTGGTTTTCCTCTTAATCTTTTGCAATCCCTTGATATGATCTCATTGCTTTTCTTCAATAGAGCATCTTGATGTATTTTACATGCCCTCACTATTGGAGCCTCTTCTCCTGTATTTTACTTTCTTCTTGTAAGGTTGCAGTTCACATCCGTGGAAACAATGTCATCTTCTCCACTGTTCACTTTTACACATGAGCTTGTTTTAGTGGTCAAAACTCTTCCATCTAAGTATAATATGGTTTGTATGGGGACGAGGATGCTTGAAAATGGGAAAACAAAATTCTAAGAGATCTAGGAGACAAAGACGTAAGAAAACAATGAAAGAAATAACATATATCTCAAATTTAATTTTTTTTATATTTTATTTACATACATACTACTTTATGTATATATCATAGTATTAACATATCATGAACTTGCTAGTAGAGCTGAATGCTTTGTTCATGTTCAAAATCATATGGAAAGCTTACTCTTTTTTTTTTATTGTCAATTTTAGCTGATGATTTGTTATTCTTTGGTGTAGTCCTCATGCTGCATTTTGGCATGTAATAAAAGCTCTATACTTACCCCCCCCAAAAAAAAATGAGTGGAATAGGCCATAAAGTATCCACATCAATCCTAATTCCCAAGGTCGAGATATTACTATCACCTTTGAACATTTATGGTACTTCATCTTAGTTTTACTTTGAATCTAAAACATCCCTCCAAGGTTCTTACCTTTTGTTGATCTTGTGTCTTTTATCATTTGCCAAATTAATAGCATTCACAATTACCATAAGTCATGACATGTCCCTTTAGGTTGTCTTGATAAGCTATGACTATGGCAAAAAGAAATGGCCTTAGAGCTAATCCTTGACCTTATGTGATATATTGATAATGATGTATCACTTTAGGAAAGTGATTTATCGATATGCATTTTGGCTAGGTGTTTTTTCACACTAGCCCTTTCTCCTTCATGCATACCTTTAATAGCACTATGCAATAGATACCCTTGATCTTTAAGCACTTCCATATACTTATTTAGACATTTGATCAAAATCCTTTACCAAATGAATGAAGATCGTGTGAAAATCAATTTGTTTGTCTATAGAAATCCATTAATTATGTCATAGGGTGTATGCCTTTTGTCTTTGATGTTCTTTACATGAAACTAAGGTGGTTCTCTAACGTGGACATGTTTTTTCTGGTTCTCTTCTGGATCAATGTCTTCCACAATTTCATGGTTTGACCAACGTTATATTTCTATAGTTGCTACAACTTGGAATATCACTTTTGTTCTTCTAGAAAGATATCAAGTTGCCGAGCCTTTATTCCTATGACATCTTCACATGACCTGAAGGATTAGTTAACCAAGAAAGACCTTTTTCCCATGCACACAAAGAATAAAGAAGGAAGCTTGATGAAAATAGTTAATTATATAAAAATACAAATAGTTTTGATCAATTCTAACCGTTTAGTACCTGGAGAAGGGTGATAGGTTGCAGGAAAATCTAACTATAGTTGGATGTCAGTGAAAGCTTTTGGCTTCATTTTGAAGCTTTGGGTACTGAGTCACTGACAAATACCTTAGTCAGATCATGACATGAGCACGGTTGTGTGGCCCCTTTCACAGAATGATGAAAGAGGAAAAAATGCATGTTTTTCTTTACTTTACATTTAGAATCTGAAGCTTCATTGTAATTGCAAGATGCGAGGGCTGGTGGGTGTTTTGTGTGATCATCATTTTTTACCAAGGCCTGTGCAGATGGAGTGGGGGACTTTTGTTACCCATTTGATATATATCGTGACCATGGTAATGATTAATTTTTCATTTTATAAAAACTTAGAATATTTATACTCTAACAGGTATGCATAATTTAGTAAGAATTTCTTACCTTGTGAAAAAGAGATTTGTTAAAAATCCTTTTCTTCTAGTTTGGTTGCTCAAAACATATTATTCTTCCAGGTACTGCAAGGGATTGACGCTGCCATGAACTGTGTGGATGAATTGGATGAGTGGTTGGGAATGTTCAATGTAAAACTTAGACATATGAGAGAGGACATTCAATCGGTCAGTATATAACTGTAGAAGAAATTTATTAACATTTTATCTTTTTTGTAAGTGCACTAATATAATAGGTTTTCTCTATATTTGTTCTTGATTGATTAATCTTCATTGTTTTATTCCCTAATGAAACTAATCATCAACCTATAGTGCACTAAAATTGTTATGCGTTCCACTGATTCTGTTTTGTTTGACACTTTGAGATTGTTATTTGCTAGGTTTTCAGTAGGTTGATAGGTAAACATGGCATCCTTTAGTACGATTTGAACCCCACTACTTTCATTTTAATCATTAGACATAGAAAATCTTGTGAGGGAATGTCTCATGCATTGGGCTGACGTTGATTATTCTTTCTGGATTCCTGTATACTTTTCATGTCTTATTCAGATAGAAACAAGAAATAACAAGTTGGAGCTACAATCCGCAAACACTAAAACACTGATTCAGGAACTTGACAAGCTTGTAGAGAGACTACATGTGCCTTCAGAGGTATCATAGTATTGTGCGCATAATTGATTCTTGGTGGACTGGTTTTGATCTGAAAACACTAATTACTGTTTTTCTGTGTGCAGTATGCAGATTGTCTTACAGCTGGCTCTTTTGATGAGACAAATATGCACAAAAACATAGAAGCATGTGAGTGGCTAAGCAGTGCTCTCTGTCGCATTGATGGCACTAACTTGGATCCTACCTTTGCAAACATGCGAGCTGTATGTGCAAATTTTCATCCCATTTCTTTTCATAAATAGGCAATAGTGCTTGTGTTCTAACGGTTAATTTCTTACAGCTTATTATACAACAATGTCGTGCTTTCTAAGATAATAATTTAATGACTTTTTGTTTCATTATGGTAAGTAAAGCAGTTAATTTTGATGTATTTTTCTGATGCATTATTTGTTTGTGCATTGATGATCTAAATTTGGGAAATTATATGCACTTCACATTGGGGATTCTTAATTTGTCTCTGAACCAATACCTTACCTATATTACAAAGAAAAAGTGAAAGCAAATTCTCTCTTTTGGATACTGCTTATTTTTTTTCTTATCTGGAAATTTTAATATGATAGAGGTTTATGTCAAATGTTCCTGCATTTGTGCTTTGAACTCTGAAGTAATTCTGGAATATGCAAACAATGAATGTTGACTTAGGCCTTTTCTTTTCACAGCTTATAGGATCACAACAGCACCATAGAGTATATCAACGCTGATAAGATTATATTAGATTAATATAATAATTAATAATAATAAATAAATAATTTTAATTTAATAACATAAAAATAATAATTAGAATATTATTAATAATAATATATTTGTTTATTTCTTATTATGATAAATATTAATTATCATAAATTTAATAATAGTAACTAATTTAATAAGTAAAATGATCATATTAATAATTAATAATGAAAACTATTAATTTAATAATAAGATAAATTAGTAGTAATAATAATATTAATAATTAATAATTAGCTATAACAATTATAATTAATAAGAATACTATTAGTAATAATTAACACCAGTAATAATAGTTAATTTAACAACATAAATAATAGCAATAATAATAATAATAATAATTCATAATTTATAATATTAATCTTAATTCACTAATAATAATAAATAGTACATTATTATTCATTATTAATAATCATTATATTAACTATTTATAAAAGTAATACTTCATTTAATTATAATAAATAGTATATTGATTAATTTATAAATATAAATAATATAAATATTAATTTAATAATATAAATAGTGATCTTAATAATAATGAATAATAATCATAATCTCATTTAATTTAATATTATAGATGATGATAATAATAATGATGATGATGATGGCGATTCATAATGATAGGAGTAACATTATTATTAATTTCATAATAATGATATTAATTACCAATGATTAATAGTAAAAATAAAAATAATTAATAAAAAATCTATTATAATAGTAATTATTACGAATGATTAGTACTACTAATAATAAATAACTATCATAATATTTATTAATTAATGATATAAATAATGATTAAGAATATAAATATTAATTTAATGATAATTATTTTTAATAATTAATACTAATATTTGATAATAATAATAATAATAATAAGTAATTTATACTATAAATAAAATTAATAAGAATAATTGATGATATAATAATAATTATTATTATTAATGCAATAACATTTATAAAATGTATATAAAATAATTAATATTAAAAACATTTATTTATTCATAATTATGGTTAATATTATACTTAATAATAATAATAATAGTAATAGTAATAATCATTATCATTCAGCAAAAATAAGCTGAAGAGAATAGGACCTTATTTAGTTGAAATAAAATAAATAGATGCCCATTAAAATTTGTTTGATTGACACCACATCACAATTCCTCATTCCCAATATCCTGATTCATTTCATTTGCTTGCTTGTCATAATTGTTTTTGGGGGGGGGGGGGGTGATTTCCAAGTGAATTCAGAGCCTCACACAATTAACCTGTGAGCTGCCTTCCGTATAAGGTTTGTAGGCTTATGTCAGGATAAAAGAGGAAGATGGAAACTGTGATATAGTTTCTTCAGATTTGATCAGGATATAGCTGCAGGATAAGCCATTCCACGCTTTGAAGTAGTTGGAAAAATATGTAAATTGGGCTGCTCAAAGGCATTAAACTCGAATGCTCTTAATACAAAGTTTTATGTTAACTATTTTTTCCCTGTTTGGAAACATTTTTTTTAATGCAGATGTAGATGGCATTTAGAAATGCAATGTTTACTGGGTGGTTGTTGGAAACTTTACAGGTTAAAGAAAAGAGGGGAGAACTCCAAATTTTGAAGAGTTCATTTGTTCGAAGAGCTTCTGAATTTTTGAGGAACTATTTTGTTAGCTTGGTGGATTTTATGATAAGTGACAAGAATTATTTTTCTCAGGTATGTTCTATCAAGGGTCTTTTATTCAAAGTGTAGTCATGACTATAGCTGAAATAGAATAGAGTTTCATATGGGCCTATTCTGTGCAGCGTGGACAGTTGAAACGGCCTGACCATGCTGATCTGCGTTACAAATGTAGGACATATGCTCGCCTTTTGCAACATCTTAAGGTAATCACAGCCTCTCTATTATGTTTCTAGATGACTTCTTAGTAATTCCAATTGTCTTTTTTTCTGTTACAGAATCTTGATAAAAATTGTTTGGCCCCATTGAGGAAAGCATATTGTAGCTCTCTCAACTTGCTTCTTCGGCGAGAGGTGAGTTGATGGTGAAGCCAATATTATTTTTATGTTTATAAATCAGCATCATATCAAACTGGTATTTTTAGATCATAAATCAGAAATTGTTGTCATTGAAAGGACAATGATGTAATTTCCTCTTTATCCCTAAGGCAATGTTTGGGAATATAATTTGTTGAAATGAGATTAAATCAAATGGTGTATATTGACATTTTGGAATATGTGCTTTAATCTTTTATTGATTTTTCAAGGGTGCTTTTTTGTAAATTGTGATGGAAGTAATGTATAGTTTTGAAAATTTCTAAAAGGTAATGGGTATTAAGTGACAAATAATCTAGTTGCAAAACGATGCCTAAATGTGCGCTTATATATATGTTGAAGTTTTCATGATCTGAATTTTCTTTTACTCAGAAAAGTATCAAAATTTCTGTCTTCTGAAATATCCATTGTCACACTTTGCTTTGTCTCTTTCTCTTGTGAAGGAATCAGAAGCAGGCTGATCAATTTTCTCTCTGGATTAGATCTTGTTCATATACTTAATAACAAACTCTTGCCCATAACATTTTAAGATTTGAGAAGTTCTGCATCCTTTGAAAACTAATACAAGAATTGTTCTATGTTAATTTTAGGAGGTTTATGAAGAGGTAACTTAGAATGCTCTTGCGATAGATGTTGTGCAATTTTTTATTTAGTATTATATGATGATAGGTAATCCTTATCTATATGGAAAGTAGCTTGTGTTGGACTTTGAGGAGTAAACGTGCTACTTGGCTTCTTCTTTCTGCCTTCTCTGCTGGAAACTCACTTTTCAGAGTTTTATTGTCATCATAACATCTTTGCCTTAGTTAGAAGTATGTCTTTGGCTACTAATTTGGTCTTCTTCCATCCACCTCTGCTAGAAGGTTATTTTTCAAAGTAGTGTTGTCATCTTATCATTTTTGCCATAGTTAAAGAAAAAGTATGTCTTTAGCTACCTATTTTTGTCTTTGTTTCCTTTTGTGAACCTTAATGATGTCACTTTTAAATTTTCCTTGTGTTCAAATATTATATTTAATTGTGTCGTAAAGGATGGGCAAAATCAATATTGTTAAGACAATACTGAATTTGATTCTTTGAATATCTTTCCAATTTTGACTCAATATTAGGCTACTAGCTACTCTTTCTCTTATGAGCTTATATAAGCTTACCTATGTCGTAGCGTGTCTCATTACTACTATCAAATTAAACCTATTCCTAACCTAAACAATAATTAAATATATAGCATAGGGTAAGAAAGGATCATTCCTAAGAGGAAGATGTGATTCTAAACTCTAAAATATTAAGTAAAAAAATTAAATCATTTAATTACACAAAATAAATAAATAAATAAATAATTAAAATCAAAATAAGAAAATAAAACTATTATCTACAATATTGACAAGGATTTGGGGGATTTGATATGAGGAAAAATGAAATAAAACTAATAACTATATTAATAACCGATCTACTCTAGTAACTAAATTAATCTATACGATGAATAATTAAAATCAATGTTAAAAATATAAAATTAAATTAATTAAATAAAATAATATATATATATATATCCTAACATTTTTCATCCCAACATATATATTAAATTCATATAATCGATTTTTTTTATTAAGTAACAGATCTATGAATAATCAATTTTGATAGGCTAACTGTAAAGAATTAACCCGCTAACTTTTTCAGTTCCTGATTTTATATAATTATGCTACATTGCTACCTCTCATGTTCTGTCTAATACTAATTTAACTTTTCTAAATTAATTCTTTGCTATTCAATTAATCTAGGTATAAATTAATTCTCATTAGACTTAGCCAAATTAAAAACTCTGCATTCTTAAGTTGACTAGAATAAATCATATTTTAGTTTAGTCAGTTACTTGGGAAGATAGCGAATTAAATTAATTGCTACTTGTTCCGCTTAATTACTAACCCGCTAGAATGACCAAATAGCTATAACCCTTGATCCTAATATATAAAAGCGATCAGGTTTTATACAAAGGACAAAAATTTAAACATTAATCACAAATATGATTTATATATCAAAACACAATAATTCATGATCCTTAATATTAAGGTAAATTAAAAATCAACACTTAATAAAATATGGCTACCAACAATTAATACAGATCTTATGTATAATTAGGAATATATAAAAATTAGGCAAAGGGTTATATAAAAGGAAGGAAATTAAGAATAAGTATAGGAACTTTCCAACTTGAAGTGCACTTACAAAAATATCTCCTACCGGTCGGTTACTACTCACAGTATCACGAATCTGCTCCCTTACAATATTTATTTTCTCTATTTATATAAATCCTAAACTTTAATATGTTTCTAATTTACATATGGGGCATATTAGGGAGAATTTTTTTTTCTTGGTTCTTGATTTATTTGGCAGAACTTTGATCTCCAATACCCTTCGTACATCTCTGTTTGATAAAAATATAATAGTAATAAATATTTTATAAAAAATCATTATTTTAGGATATATTCAAAGCTGTACATTGAATCTCAATTTTGACCATGATATGACTAGATTTAAGAAAAAATATCTAGAAATAAAAGTTACAGATCTCATTCTTATCTTTTCATAACACTTTAGATCACCTAAATCCGAGTTCATATGAGAAAATTATGACCAAATACGAAACACTATTAATATTCCTATGAATTTATCATTTTCTTGAATTTAATTAAATAAATGCTTTAATTAAAATTTAAGCACACAATTATAGATAATGTATCTAACCTCAAACATTACTTAAATAAATGGCCAAAAAATTAAATTAAGAGGGTATAAAATAGATAAGAATGTATGTTAATCAAATTCTCCCTCACTTAAACTTTAGTCATCTCGAACAAATCAACGCATTAACCAATATCCCTCCATGTATATAATTACGTTATACATAAACAAATAATGTCATACTAATTCCTATCTCTACATCCTAAGATAAAAATGACCACTAGCTCAAGACTCAATCCAAAACAAATATTCATTTCAAAAACAAACCAGTCACTAATCATAGAGAGTTAATTCGTTAGAAATTAGTTTTTTCGAAAACACGATTAGATTAGGTTCATCCCTTCTTTGATAGGAATATCAAGTTCCTATTATTTGTCTCAAATGCTACTCATAATATAGACAATATGAATGATGAGTGAATCAATTTTGTTTTTCTTTTTTTTTTTCACTTCCTCCTTTTTTTGCCAAACTTTTTCAATTACTTGAGCCATGCTTCACAAAAGCATGTATGTTTTACACTCTATCCTTTCCGGCACAAGAATTTAGTGAATTTTCCACCCCCTTTTTTCGCATTGGTACCTCAAAAAAAATTTCTTTATCTTTTTTCTTCTTTTTTTTTCACCGTCTCCCTCTTCTTCTTTTTTCAACGTACACTACAAGTAGCATAAAAAGACATCGGTTAAAATCTTGATTGTTATCTCAAAAGGGTGAACAAGGGTTAGATAAGTTAAAATAATCTGAAAAACAAGTTAGAGCTCACTAAATAAGCTAATAGCTTAAATCTAAATCACATTTGCTCAAATGAAGTATGAAGGAATGGTTGCGTTTATCAAAATAATGCAAATCAAAGAAGTAGTTACACAGCATCTAACTCATGCAAAACACAACTTCTATACATAGAGTTTTTAATTATTTATTCTTTCCTACTCTATTATTCTCCCTTTAGTTTTGATTTTGTAATGTTATTATAAAGAAAACTAAACAAATAAATACAAAGGAAATACTATGACCTTAAAAAAAACGGCTATATAATACTGATGGTAAAGAGTCTATAGAAACCCATCAGGTAAGAATTTTGTCTTACATAATTTTTTCTTTTTTAAATAAAACTATCAAAAATATAAAAATAATATGTACCCCCTACACTTAAATTTTACATTGGTCTCAATTTAAGGTATAATCAGAACTAAGTATAAGATAGGTCCATATTAATAGCACACACATCCTATAAAGAAAACTAAAGCACTAAAAATAACCACACAAACGAACTAAAATAAAATTAAGAGATAGAGTTTAAGAAAGCAAATCTAGTACCTCACAAGCCACGCCTTTGGTTAATGCCGTTGGCTCAACATGCTTCTCGTTTTCATGCATTCTTCAAATCAACGTCTTTAACTACCTCCACTTGTGCTAGTTCCTAAAATACCTTCAATTTGTAGCCATTCTCTTAATCTTACCTGATGTTAGTAACAATAAAAGAACCAAGCCATTGTGAGTAAAGTTTACCAAGAAATAACTTCAGTCGAAAACTACATAATAACACTTTCTACCTTATATGGACTGATTTCCTAGTTATCATCTTATCATGAAAGGACTTTGTCTTTTCCTTGTATATCCATGCATTATAATATGCTTCTAGCCTCAATTCCTCTAGTTCTTGCAATTGTAATTTTTTTCTTTGTAAATGCCTCTAGTTCTTGCAATTGTAATTTTTTTCTTTGTCAATGCTCATATAATTTAAGTAACATTACCTCACCGCCTAATATGCATTATGTTCTATCTCTACTGGTAAATGATTTCTATTTTTGCTATATCGACTTCCAACATTCTTGAACTCACAACATGTCTTAGCACTACATCTTGTTCTACTATGAAATGACTTTCTCAAAGTTCAACGCATGGTTATTTTCAATGCATCTTTTCAACACAAGGTTATTTTTAATGCATCTTTTCAATGCAAGACATATATCAAAGGAATCACTAAAGAAGGTAAAGTGATCCATAATAACCTCCATATTATACTCTAGTAGATCAGAAAATATGCTCATCATGCATCTTTTAAACATACTAAGAGCATTAAAAAGTGCAAATGGCATTCTTCTAAATGCAAATATGCCAAAGAAGCAATTGGAAGCAGTCTTTTCCCAATCCTTAGGAGTTAGGAGTAATGACAACTTGGGTATACTCAGAGTACCCATCTAAGAAGCAAAAGAATTATTGTCATGTTAGTTTTTTTATCATTTGATCTATGAAGGGCAATGGAAAGTGATATTTTCTAGTGGCTTGATTTAATTTTCTATAGTCTATGCACACTCTCCAACCATTAGAGACTTTAGTCGGGACAGAATCTCCTTTAGCATTTTTTACCATAGTAATCCTAATTTTCTTTGGTACCACATAAATAAGACTTACCCATTTAGAATTTGATATAGGATAAATTGCTCTTGCATCTATCTCCTTCTTAACATCATCCATCATAGGAGGGTTCAACCTATGTTGCGCCTCCGTTACAGGTTTAGCATTATCTTCTAGGAGAATCATATGCATAAACAAAGTTGGACTTATTCCTTTAATATCAGCAATAGTTCATCCTATGGCCTCTTTGTGTTCCCTTAACATACTAAACAATTTATCCTCTTGAGTTGGAATTAGAAAACTAGAAATAATCACAAGTAAAGTCTTTGATTTCACAAGAAAAGTATACTTAAGATTAGAAGGTAAGGGTTTAAGTTCTACTTCAGATGCTGACTCAATAAAAGGTAGAAGTCATAAAGAAGTAAGGGGTAAGGCCAAGAAAGGTGAATGAACCTTAGACCCTATCAATATAGGCTTAGTTTCTAAGGTTTTCACTTCCAAAACTGAAGATTTAGTAGAATCCAATTCATGCAACAATTCATTCATATGAGTCTCATCAAAAATTTCGTGAACAATCAAATCAATAACATCAAAGGTATCAATCAAGCACAAAGAGCTAACATCACTAAAATATCTCATAGCATTAAAAATGTTAAACTTAATGATCTCACTATCAAATTCCATAGTTAAATTACCTTCATGCACATCAATCTTAGTTTTAGAAGTTTTAAGAAAAGGTCTTCCTAAGAATCATGACACATTATCACACAAATTTTCACCCATGTCAAGAATATAAAAATCAGCTAGAAAAACCAATTCATTCACTTGTAATAAGACATCCTCAAGTACTACTTATGGGTATGCATTTGATCTATCTGCTAATTAAATAATAACATCATTTGTGCTCAAATTTCCTAGATTCAAAGAGTCATAGATAGATTTAAGCATAATATTAATTGAAGCACCCAAGTCTAGCATGCATCTTCCTAAACTCAAATTACCAATCTTTCAAGGAAGAGTGAGCATACCTTGTTCCTTACACTTTGGGGACATTTTCTTTTGAATCATGGTAGAAATATTCCCCCCATTCTCACCTTTTGAGTACTCTTAAACTGCCTCATGTTGGTGCAAAGATCCTTTTAAATTTTTTTGCATATTTGGCAGCCTGTTTCATAACATCCAAAAGAGCTATATTTACTTCCACTTTCTTAAAATTTTCTAAGATTTCCTAGTCAGCAACCTCTTTCTTTGATTTAGCAAACTTAGAGGGAAAAGGTGGGGAATCATTAAAAGTAGGGACATCCTTAGAGGTTAGATCATCTTTCTTATGGTTTGCTCCACACTTCTCTTCATCACTCAATATTTCTTTCTTATCATCACCCTTAGGTTTCACCTCCAATTCTTTCTCAATCTTACTCTCTTAACCCTTAGGTCCTTCTTTCCTTTCCACTCCTGAGTGTTATAGCCTTAGCATTTTCCTTAGGATTAGGAATGGGTTGAGAAGGGAGCTTTCTAGACAACTGAGTTTCTATGTTACTCAGATTAGTGCATATTTGTCCTATTTGGGAGTCTAGCTATGAGAGATGTGAATCTATTTTCTTTTGATACTCCCGTGCAGGACCAGAATTTTGGTTTTGTGGTGGATTTGGTATGAAAGAAGATCTAACATTATTCTAATTGACATTAAAATTTGGTAGATTTGTCTTAGGTCCATATCTAAGATTGTGATAAATTCTCCAAACCTCATTTTATGTATTAGAAAAAGGGTCATATTTTCTAAAGGGTTGTCCAGTAAAACCACCAACTACATTTACATCCTAAACTTGTAGAGAAGGACATGCATCTATAGTATGAGTCAAATCAGTACAAATACCACAAGCTCGAGCTTGTGGACCACCTAGGTTAGATATAAGAGTATTTAAATGAGCAACTTGTTGGGCATTTTATTTAAGTTGATCTTGAATAACTCGTGCGTCAGCTTCACTAACTCCATTTGTTTGGCCTACATCGTTCCTAGTTAGTGAATTCTCAAACATATTAGAGATTAGTTGTTCATCTTGATCAGGATATTTATCTACTAATGCATCTCCATTGCTACATCTATCATACTCATATCATGAAGTATTAGGCCTTCATAAAAATATTGGATCAATAATTTTTCACTAATTTGATGTTGAGGGTAACTAGCACATAGTCTTTTAAATCTTTCCCAATATTCATATACTGACTCATTTGAATTCTGCCTTATTCCACATATTTCTTTTCTTATTAAGCCTATTCTACTAGCAGGATAGACTCTCTTAAAAAAAATTGTTGCAATTGAGCCCATGTATTAATGCATCTAGAAAGTAGATAGTACAAACAATCTTTAACTAAATCATGTGAAGAGAAAGGAAATGCTCTTAGTTTAACCTGTTCTTCTTCTATAACTTCAGGCTTCATAGTAGAGCAAACTACTAAAAATTCCTTTAAAATTGCTAGGGAAGCAATGTTGGGACCCCTCTGTGGTGCAAACGAGGGCGTTTGCGATTTTGGGTGGGGGAGAATGTCACGGTCCGTGACTTGCCCCAAGCATCTAGCCAATGAGCCATGCGGATATGGGTGCTCCCTGGTTGCCTGATGGTTGCTAATGTCGATGTTATGTCTCAGGTACGACTCGGTGTCCCTCTTATGCATCTCTTTGTGGTATTATTGCGGGATGTTGCGCATATTCGGCATGGTGCTCGGCGGTTCGTAATGTGGGATGCTGGCCTCGCCAAGGGCGCTGGGGCCGAAACCTCTGAGCACGTGACAAGTGGTATCAGAGCAGCTCGTTGCCCGTGTCAGTCAGCAAGCATTTTGCCGTGTTGTTGGCTACCCCGAAGGATTGTGGGTAGGCCGTGGGTGTGAGGCACGTTGTGATACGACCGGCTTCGGAGGAGTGAAGCCAAGGGGAGGTCGTGAGTGCCGCACGGGTCCATTGACAAGGGTGTTGGTGGACGTGGTTTGGTGTGGGATCCAGGCCATTGAAATGGGTTGCTGAGGGCCGCGCGATGAGTCGATCTCGGGCGCGCAGGTTTGTCGCTGCGATGGGGTCGGATATGCCGCAACAATTACGTTGAGTACGAGATGTTGGTTGGACTACGAGCCTTGCGGGGCAACGTATGGTAGTTGTACGATGTTTTCCCAACATGGGGCGAGCGTTGAAGGACTGTCGCGAGGACAGTACTTGAGATGCAGGGAAGCAATGTTGGGACCCCTCTGTGGTGCAAACGAGGGCGTTTGCGATTTTGGGTGGGGGAGAATGTCACGGTCCGTGACTTGCCCCAAGCATCTAGCCAATGAGCCATGCGGATATGGGTGCTCCCTGGTTGCCTGATGGTTGCTAATGTCGATGTTATGTCTCAGGTACGACTCGGTGTCCCTCTTATGCATCTCTTTGTGGTATTATTGCGGGATGTTGCGCATATTCGGCATGGTGCTCGGCGGTTCGTAATGTGGGATGCTGGCCTCGCCAGGGGCGCTGGGGCCGAAACCTCTGAGCACGTGACAAGAAATGTCACGGTCCGTGACTTGCCCCAAGCATCTAGCCAATGAGCCATGCGGATATGGGTGCTCCCTGGTTGCCTGATGGTTGCTAATGTCGATGTTATGTCTCAGGTACGACTCGGTGTCCCTCTTATGCATCTCTTTGTGGTATTATTGCGGGATGTTGCGCATATTCGGCATGGTGCTCGGCGGTTCGTAATGTGGGATGCTGGCCTCGCCAGGGGCGCTGGGGCCGAAACCTCTGAGCACGTGACAAGTGGGAAGATGCAATTTTGAACTCTAAAATATTAAGTAAAAAAATAAATTATTTAATTTCATGGAATAAATAAATAAATAATTAAAATTAACATAAGAAAATAAAATTTTTATCTACAATACTAATATGGATTTAGGGAATTTGATATTAGGAAAAATAAAATTTCTAGTAACTAAACTAATCTGTATGATAAATAATTAAAATCAAAATTAAGGATATACAATTAAATTAATTAACTAAATTAATATATACATATCATACTGTTCCCTATCCCAACATCTATATTAAATTCATATAACTGATTTTTTTATGAAGTAACGGATGTATAAATAATTAAGTGACGGATGTATGAATAATTAAATTTAATAGGCTAACCGTAAAGAATTAACCTGCTAAATTTTTTTATTCCCAATTTTATATAATTAGGTTAACTGCCGCATTTTTCCTAATGCTAATTAACTTTTCGAATTTAAATCTTTGCTATTCAATTAATATAGATATAAATTAATTGTATTATGTTCTCAAGAATCTCATTATCCTTAGTCAAATTAAAACCCTCACATTCTTAATTTGATTAGAATAAATCATATTTTAGTTTAGTCGGTTACTTGTGAAGACACTGAATTAAATTAATTGCTACTTGTTCCGATTAATTACTAACCCGCTAGAATTAATCGAATAGTTATAACCCTTAATCCTAAATATAAAATTGATTAGGTTTCATATAAAGGATAAGAATTTAAACATTAATCGCAAATATGGCTTATATATCAAAATACAATAATTCATAATCTGTAATATTCAGGTGCGACAAAAATCAACTCTTGATATAATATGGCTATTAAATATTAATATAGATCACATGTATAATTAGGAATACATAAAAATGAAGAATAAGTACAGGAACTTTTTGATTTGAAGTACACTTGTGAAGATTCCTGCCACTGATTGGTTACTCCCCACAATATCACGAACCCGCTCGCTTACTATAGCTATTTCCTCTATTTATATAAATCTTAAACTTTAATTTAATAGGCTTCTAATTTACATGTGGGGTGGAGTAGGGAGAAAAAAAAATATTGGTTCTTGATTTATTCAGTAGGGACTTCGATCTCCAATATTATTTTGTTTTCTTCTTGGCAACGCTTGTTTCGTCCTCATACAATATAGGTTGTAGATGATGCTTAGGAGAATACAAGAGGATTATGTAGATGATGCGTAACACATGATCTCTACAAACTTTGAGATAAGAATACAATATTTTTTGAGAGAGAGGATTACAATATGTTTGAGGAAAAACAAATGTCTAACAATGAGTCCTTAGTCTTCATTTTATAGGCTGGAGACTTTACCTATTGGAGGCATTATCATTCCATCTTTTGATCTCTGTGGTGGAATCATATCTGAGGGAATTCACTGAAAGATAATTTGTCTGAGTGAATCAAACAACAACTTGTTCTTTTGTCTTGAATGTCAAAAGATGCTCGGTCCTTTTGCTTTTTTTTTTCCTTTTGGCTGCTACAGTGATAGCTACAATGACCGTTGCTACAGTAATTGCTTTATGTTTTATTGACCAGTGCGTTATGTAGTGATATCTGTTAGGTTGATATTTTGTTAGTTTTTGTAGAATTTGTGATCTGGGGAGAATCCCGTAACAGTCATCTTCATTATCACCATAGTTGATGAAGGGCACAGATGATGAAGAGGATGGTGAGGATTTGTTCTGAGAAAGAGTTTGGCTAAGAATGGTGAGGTATTATTCTTAGATTTTTGCAGTAGCAAGTCTTGTAGCTGTATGAGATTTTTGTGCAAGAAATTTGGTTTGAGAAGGATCAAGAGGCACCTGGGAGATTGGTTTGATCGGTTTTTTTGTTGTGGCTCAAGTTTGAATGGATTGTTTTGAGATTTTATCAAATACCTGAAATTTATTCCACCATTTGACCTTGAAACGTCAAACGATGGTGGGGATTCCATCAGTGTTTTGGTGATCAACCGTCTAAGAGAAAGCCCAAGGACAGAAAAACCTGGAGCAAAAATGGAATAAGGGTGGTAATTGTTTTTTCTCTAGGACGGTGATTAAAAAGGGTTTTGAAAGAATTAAAGGCTTTAGATACCTATAGAGGTAGAATTTTAGGTAAAGAACCAAAATCTTTCCACCATTTGATAAACTAGATTGGGAGATCAGTTGATGCAAAGTTTTGGAAAAATAATAGCTAGAATGGTTTTTCGGTTGTTTTGTGGGAAGAATGCATTATACCATGCTTGTTGGTTGTCCTAATAATTGAAAGTGAGGGAGAAATTTTGTGAGGTTTTGTATGTCTCTTGGAGCCATTTTGGGATTTCAAGGGCTTTGCCCTAGTCAGAGGGTAGAAGAACCTTGTGGATTTTGCAAGTGACAAAAATGTTTGAAAGTGGCAGAACCAGTCATACAATTAAATATCGGTTCCGATACGCAATATCGGCCGATATTTATCGGATTTTGGGTCGGCCGATATGCGAAATTGGCGATACGTGATGGATTTAGAATTTCACGTATTTATTAGTGATATATCAGTTATCAACCGATATTTGCCAATATTTACCGATATTTAACGATATTTAGTGGTATTTGCTTATATTTATTGTGAAAAAAAAAATAAAAAAATCACGCCGCGACAACCACGACATATAAAATATCGTTCGCGACGCTCCGATACCGCGATACCGCGACCACAACCGCAATCGCGACCGCGACCGCGATTTTATTGCTTGGAACCAGTGTGTTCTAGGATTGCCATGAAATATGGTTGTGGTTTGTGTAAATCCTATGGTTTAAAACACCACCCAAAGAAAAGGGTTTTGAAGAGAAAGAAAAGGGTCAGGATAGTAGAAACCTTTCTCACAATTTATAATTATTTGAAAATGTGTTTTTTTGAAAATAATCAGAAGTTTTTTGAAAACTTTATTGTTTTTGAACAATTTATTTGAAGACGGATTTGGTAAAATTACGAGATTTGCAAAAGAAGATTTTGAAAATAGTTTTGGAGAAGGGGTTTTCTGAGAAGAAGAACTCTCACTTTTCAAATAGGTGAAGAAATTACACCTGCAGAAGGAGATATGATGCTTCGTAATATTTGTTGTGTTGTTGAGAATGCTTCAGGTGATTTTGTAAGTGTTTCTACCTAATTTTGTACATCTTGTTGTGTGTTAGAAGGGGGCATATGTGAGGAAGAGGTCTCTTCCTCTTCTTCGACTGTAGCCTCATACCAGGTTTTGACGGAATTTTGTGATAGGGGTTCGGAGATGGGTTGTTTTCCTTTCTTTTTGGGAGCCATGTTAAGGTTGCGCCTAGAGAAATGCTCTAGTGTGAAAATTAGGGATGGAGTTTGAAATTCCTCTGATAAACCATATGTCATAATCAAATACTGAGAGAATGACTTGCTATCTAGAAAATATTTATTTTGAAGCAATGTTTTGGATGTATTTTTATAGGAATTCTTTTGCAGATTTGCAGTGTAATCTAAAGAGGAATTTTTAGTTAAGAAGGTTTGACTGAAATTTTTGAATGCAAAGGTCATTGGAAAATATTTCATTTTTTATGGTGGAGTATTTTTAATTTTTTTTAAGGTATTATTCCAGTGAGCATAAGTGAATTGAACAATCAGTTCTCATTGGTTTTGAACTTGTTTTGAGGATGCCACCATAGCCGATGTTAGAGGCATCTGTCTTGACAATTTTTAGAAGTTTCGTACCAATAAGATAAGGGCACGGGATATTTTTGTCCTAGGTTTTGATGTGTTTGATAATTTAGGTATGCTCTTGAGTCCATGGGATTGGGGTTTTCTTAAGGCAATTGTGGAGAGGTTTTGCTAATCTATTAACATTTGGACAAAAATCTAAGACATAATTTAGGCCTCTTAGGAACCTTTGTAATTGTTTTTTGTCTAGGATTTTGTTAGGGAACTTTGAAGCAAAATCAAGAGATCTTTCAATTGGAGTAATAGTACCCTACGAGAGGTAGTGACCTAAGAATTTAAAGCGGGTTTGGAAGAGGGTGATCTTGGACTTTGAAACAACGAGACCATTTCTTTTGATGACAGAAATAAATTTTTTAAGATGTTTGAAGTGTTGATCAAAGGAATGGGAAAATATAAGAACATCATCAATATAACCAATATAGAAATTTGGGTAAGGATTAAATATGTCATTCATGATTCTTTAGAACTCAATAAGTGTGTTTTTAAGCCCAAAGGGCATGACATTCCACTGAATCGACCAAAAGGAACCATGAAAGGCATCTTGTATCGATCTTTGGGAGAGACCTGGATTTGCCAAAACCTCGAGTTCAAATCAAATTTAGAAAAAATAAGAGCATAATGGAGTTTTTGAAGAAAATCTCTTTTGTTAGGAATGGGATATCTAATCCATTTGAGAGCAATGTTTAAGGGCTTGTAATTTATAAGGAGGCTAGGAGTTCATCGTTTAATCTCGGATTGTCTATTGACATAGGACGTTGTGCAAAACCAAGGAGATCGAGATTTTGAGATTAGGTGTTTTCTTTCAAGATCTATGATTTTAGTCCGGCAGTAATTTTCTTAATCGGCATTCATTTGAATGGGTCTGGCTTTTGTAGGGATATTTTTATCAACAAAGGAATCTTTATAAGACAAATCGACAATATGTTGCTTTCTTGCCTGAAAGGTATTAGAAAGATTAGCACAAATTTCTTATTCAATTTGCTTTTGGAGACTGGAGATCCTAGTTTTGGTGTTGTTTCCTAACTAATTTTGAATTTTTGTTTGGGAAATTCCTTGTTTGATAAAATAAAGATAAGTTTGTTTGTTTTGAATTAAAACATTGACTTGGTTTTGATAAATGGATTTAGCTTTTAGAAGATCTATGTTTCTAGTACGGGGTGATTAGATTTATGAAAGGGGTTCCAAGAATTATACTATAGCTAATATCAGGGGTTATAATATAGGTCGATTGGATTTCTAGATTATTACATAAAACATAGGCTTCACATTTCTGTTTCATTTTAAACCTAAAACTATTTGTTGCAAAAAGTTTTTTATAGTAGGTCGGCGGAACCATTTTGGAATAATTCCATCTTTGATACAATTTAAATCAGCACTTGTGTCAAAAAGTGCTACAGTATTTATCTGGAAATCATCAGAGATTTTAAGTATGATATTTATAATATATTTTTGAGAAGTGATTTCTTTTAAAAAAATTTAAAATCAGTAAGAGCAGGTAGGTTTTTGAAGGAATGATCATCAGAATCATCATCTTTTTCACTAGGAATAGGGGAAGATTCTTCTATAGTTTTGAAAGAAGAATCTGAATGACACTGCTATCATTTTCTTGTTTTTGTTGAAGTTGTTTTAATTCTTTCTTAACTTCTTTGATTTATTGTTGAAGTTTAGAAGTTATTGGGAAGGATTGTTTAGATTTTTGTTGGTTATTGAGAACAGAGGTTAGACCGTAGGTGTTTTTAGGTTTAGCTGGGACACGAAGTCTCTTAAGATATTCCTTTTGCTTAAGGAGATCAGAAATGTGTTGAACAACTTCAAGGATATGTTTTTGTTCTTTAGATAGGACATTTATCTGTTTTGTGATATCTCCATCCTCGAACTCGGGGAGGAAAAGGAAGATTGTGAACCAAGTTCATCAATCTAGAGGCTGGATTTAGAAAGATCATTGTTTTGGGAATCATCATTAGAAGATTCAACGAGGAGATTATGTATTTTTCCTAATATTTCTTCATCAAGTTTTAATTCATAGATTTGTGTGTTTAGACGACATAATCCGGAAATGTGGCATTTTCTTCCACATTTATAATACATAACATTCCTGCTAGAGGATTTTTAGAAAGAGGACTGAGGTTGTTTTCCCTTAGGCTGGGATTTTCTGTAGTAAGGAAGTTATTGTTTAGGCTATGGAGTAGGAATCTATTTCTTTGAGGTATTTTTGTGATGATGTTTTGAATGATAATTTATTTTGCAAGATCCATTACATGTTTTAGGTTTATTTGTCGTACCTACCTATCAAATTGTTTGCAGAAAGAACTTCGTTCTTGCTTAGTTTTGTGCATTTCGAATTATAAATGTCTTTGAAGCTTAAGATCTTGGCAGATTGTTGGGTTATAAGGATAAATAATTTTGCTATAGTTAAGTCATATTACTGTAGTTAGTTATGAGTCAGTTAGTTAAGAGTCTGTTAGGGATTTTCTTAATCTAGAATCTTCTAATTAATATTATAAATAGAGGGTGGAGGGAGGAATTCAATGGGGAGTTTTGGGAGAGTCCAGGCTCGAATATCTGGAATTGAGAGAGATCAGTCTCTCAAAAACCTGAATATCTTTGTAATCTCACTACTTCTAGTAAACTCAATCTATTTTCTACTTAATCTACCTTCGGTACCCATCAATCGGTATCAGAGTTTTTTATCTTGGGTGACCATGGAAAATTTATCTACAAATAGATGTGTTGCAAGTGCAGATTGTATACTTAATATGATGGATTGCATGAATCAACTGATGGATCAAGTTTTTGCAGCAAGAGGCATTGAACCACCACCGAGAGGGAAGACAACAAGAAGAAGAATGATGAAGAACTACTTAAACGAAGGATGAAGTCATGACAAAGCCCGACTTCTCATCAACAATGTCTATGGTGGTTATGACTGTAGAGAAAATGTCGATGAAGTTTCCAAGCCCTAAACAAGCTTCAATTATTTGTCTTTTAGCTAGGACTATTCTTAGGAACTCCAGAAGACAACTGAAGTAGGCATACCATCGACTCATAGCTACAGAGAACCAAAGTAGGGGAAGGTTAGGTAGAGGTGGAACATTCGCAATCCCTATCAAAGCTCTTATTCCTAATATGATGCGATTGATGTAGGACATCCAGAACTAGAGGACGATAAATCACTAGTGGTGGCAGAAGATAAGTTGCAGCTGGGAATCGCACTTACCAGCACCAAGTCCTATTTTACTTTGATTACAAACTCGACAACGACTAAAGAGAAGTTGACTCTGTTAGCCAACCATGGGTGTAAGCTGAGATCACCAAATCGAGGAAAATTTGGCTTCAGGAACTCCAAATGAAGGCCCCAACAACACCATCAAATAGGTCTTCGATATTTCTAATTCCACTAGCGAGCTTCAAACAACTATAATCCAGCTTCAAACAAGATAGAGGGCCTTGCAAGCTCCGAATGAGCTTCGATTGTCCATCTACTGGTTAGATCTGTAAGCAATGGCACTGGGTTGGGATCGAACATTGATAGGGGGCTTATGGACGACGAACTCTGCAACAAACAACGTCCCTAATCGAGCAACCTTTCACCCGCGAGATTGAAAGGAACTCAAATCATCCTAGCAAGAGTTGTCAGAGACTCAAGTGACCTTCGATTTGGCAAAAAAAAAAGGCGCTTTTATTGTTTGAGGGGGGGACCTAAAGCTGTGCAACGATTTCTTGTTGAAAATTTCAGCTGGTTTCATGCAGGGATAATGACTATGAAAAAAACGAGAGATAGAAGGTAATATGGGTTTTCAATTGAGATATGGGGCATTGTTTGACTTTTATTGGATATATTGTTGATCCTTGCCTCCTTGGTAAGACGTGGAGAAATTGTCGATTTTGACAGCTTACGGTGTGGGAACACAACGAAAAGAAAAAGGAGAAGTGAAAAAGGGGTCATTAATTATTCAAGAAATACGGAAAGTGGAAAGTCACTCAACCGTGCATTGTTTGGCTTTTGTTATTAATAAAAGGGTTCCCGCTTTATTTTATTTTTTCTATTTCTTTTGAGCTTTTGTGTCTCTTTTGGGACTACATGTTTCTTTATTTTAAGAATATCATTTCCCTCACCTTGAGGACAAGGTGAGTTGGGGAGGGGAGTAATGTTAGGTTATAAGGATAAATAAGTTTACCATAGTTAAGTCATATTACTGTAGTTATTTATGAACCAGTTCGTTAAGAGTCTGTTAGGGATCTTTTTAGTCTAGAATCTTCTAATTAATATTATAAATAGAGGGTGGAGGGATAAGGAGTGGGGGCAGGAAATCAATGGGGAGTTTTGGGAGAGTCTAGGCTCTCAAATACCTAGAATTGGGAGAGATCAGGCTCTCAAAAACCTAAATATCTTTGTAATTTCACTACTTCTAGTAAATTCAATCTATTTTCTACTTAATCTACCTCCGGTACCTATCACAGATCTTAAGACCTTTTTGGGTGAGGCTGATCAATTCCCTATAGGTAAACCGAGAGTAAGGGATTTGGTTACCATGTGCTTCATTGATTTTGTTAAGAACTCTTTCTCCAAGAAGCGAGGAACTTTTCTTTCCAAAAGGCTGGTTAGAATCGTCTTGGAGCATAACACAGGTGAACGGTTTTGTTCTCGAAACCTTAATCTTTATTTCTATGTGATTTAAAGATTAATTTATCCTTCTACCTCGTGTTCCATCATCATCCACCCCTTCGAATCTCCATCATCAACCTCCATAATCCATACTCATCAAATACTCCATATAAACTCCATCTAAATCTAAAACTCTAACCGTGCACGCATCAATTTGGTATCAAAGCCAAGGTTGTGGTTAGAGTGAACAAATTCTTCAAGACCAACCATGGCAAGTCAAGAAGAAGAGTTTAGAGATATTCTCAAAGCCTTGGCGGAAGATTTTAAGGATGTCAAGATCCATATGGGAAGAATCGAAGCTTCCCAAGCACAAGGGTCACATGTGCAACAACCTTACCGAAGAGAGCCAATCGAAGTAGAGCATATGAGGAGAACATCGCATCGATTGGAAGGGGAAGAAGAAAGTGTAGGAGACTACGGAAGGGCACATGAGTCCTTTAGGAGGACATATGACGACGTAGAGAAGGGGATCCGTTTTGACTTACCGGACTTTGAGGGTAATCTCGACCCGGAATTGTTCCTTGAATGGTTGCAAAACGTGGAGTCGATCTTTGAGTATAAGGAGATCAATGATGAGAAGAGATGTCGTATAGCAATCTTGAAGTTGAAGAAATTTGCTAGAGTATGGTACGACAATCTAAAACGAAGAAGAGAAAGAGAAGGGAAAACAAGAATCCGATCATGGGAAAATTTGAAGAAGCATCTAAGGAAGAAGTTCGTTCCGAGAGAATACGAGCAAGAGAACTTCATCAAGATGACCACTCTGAGGCAGGGCCTACTCGAAGTTGAAGAGTACATTCGAGAATTTGAAAGGCTAACGCTTGTATGTGATGTGCAAGAACGAGAAGAGCAGCGATGTGCACGATTCATAGGAGGTTTGAATATGAATCTCCGAGAGAAGGTAGAAGTGTACCCATATGAAGTTTTCGAAGATTTGGCTAAACTAGCCATCAAGATCGAAAAACAGTTGAAGCGGGGCAAGGTTCCAAGTAAGTCCATCAGTGTTTCGTATGGGTCAAACTTTAAAGGAGGATCTAAGCCACCAATGGTGCAATCCACTAACACCGATGCAAATAGAAGATTCACTCGGGGGGAAAAAGGCTTGTACCATTGGAAGTCACTGAGGTGTTTGCTATAAAGGTTTGAAAAGAATTCAACATTTTTGTCTTTGAGATGTGAAGGATCACCAACAAAATGGAGGGAGATTGCGAAAATTAGGGATGAGACCACATTTTGACAAGCATCATCATTTTGGAAAATGATATTGCCAGCTTCATCCATCTTGATGGCGTCAAGAATGAGAATATATATGTATATATATATAGTACTTCATTTTTTTCTTCATTTTCTTTCACAAGCATGTTGTTGACCTTTTTTTGTTTTGTTGCAGATTTTATCTACTTTCCTCCATATATCTCTGTTTGACAAAAAAAAATAGTAAAAATCTTTCATAACAAACCATTATTGTAGGAGATATTCATAGGTGTACATTAAATCTCAATTTTGACCATAATATGACTGGATTTAAGAAAAATATCTAGAAATAAAAGTTGTAGATCTCATTTTTATCTGTATATAATACTTTAAATCACCTAAATTCAAGTTCATATGAGAAAATTATGGCCAAAATACAAAACATTATCAATATTCCTACGAATTTATCATTTTTATCGCATTTAATTAAATAAATGAGATAAATAAAATTTAAGCACACAATTATAAATAATGTAACGAACCTCAAATATTACTAAAATAAATTACCAAAAAATTAAATTAAAAGGGTATAAATAGATAAGAATATGTGTTCATCACTATGTAATATCAATACAAAAACCCTCGTCACATCTTTTATCTTAACATGGTATTAAAACCCCTATTCCATGATTCTCATTAATTTCAAATTTATAGCACTTGTTTTTGACAATCAATTTGTTTTTGGTGTGTTGTTGGAGATCGGTGTATTTAATTCTATGATTCTAATTTGCTATAGTTTACTTGATTCCAAGTTGATGCATTTGTTTATTTTTGAAATTGTATTTTGATTTTAATTGGATTTTAAAATTTAAAATTACAGTTTGATTTTGAATTTGGAAATCACACTTTTCGGTTTTATTTTGATATTGATATCATAGTTTGAATTCATTTGTTATTGGTGATTGCCTATTTGGAGATTTTTTTTTGCATTATGGCTAGTTAAAATGATGATTCAAAGGTAGCTAGTTATGAATGTGCATTTTGTAAAAAAAAATGTCATTAGAAGGCTTCGTGTCTATTAGTTATATCATCGCAGCCCCAACAACATGATAATATATTTGAGCAATGACCATCCCAGCCACCTCATGCCATGTTTGCTTCCTCTCATATAGGTTTGTTAATTTCTGGTACGAAAGGTACTTCTACTTTGTGGGTCTTAACTCTAGTGCCTCTCATCATATGTCACATAATATTTCATCGCTTATGTCATTAACTCCTAAATCCTTGGTATAGATGACACTCTTATGCCATCAACATGTGTCGGATCTATTGTTACCTCTCATCTGTCTTCCAAATGTTACATCCCTAACATTACCCTCAACCTTATATCTAATGGTCAATTATGTACCTCTGGATACTTGGTGTCTTTCTCCTCTTCCACTTGTCATGTGCAGGCCATAGGCAGTGAGGACTATATGTTTTAAATCAACTTGAAGTATTGGCAGCAACAACCTCAATTGTGGATTTTTCATCATTTTACTTAAGTCACCCATTCTCAAATTTTTATTTATGACACTCTCATTTAGGGCATTCTTAGCTTCTCATTTACAAATTTTAGTGTCCACTAGAATATTAGGCAAAATAAAAATTCATGGTATTTCTGATTACATACTAGCAAAGTTATCGGCCTTATATGTTTCTTAAAGTCTTTCTATATCCCATGCTCCCTTTGATCTTGTTCATTCTGGTGTATGGGCTGCTTCTCCTCTAAGCACAAAAGGGGCCCACAATATTATGTTTCATTAATTGATGATTACACAAGCTATTGTTAGGTTTATCTTATGAAACGTTGTTTTGAATACCTCAATATTTATAATAATTTTTGGGCTCTTCTGAAAACTCAACACTACTATAATAAGCTGCTTTTGTTGTGATTTGGGAGGGGAATACACTTACCTCTCTTGTATATTTTTTCCCATTATTCCAATGTCATAGTCAGTTATTGATTATCTTCCTCTTGTTTCATTACATATATGTTCAATGGCATATCGTTAAGACAAAATTCCAGCCCCACTATGCCATAATTGTGGTTTCTTCTGCATTTTATATGTCACAGAAAGTGAGGTTGTTCATGCATCCATCAATCTCAACAACGCTTTAAGACTCACCAGGTGGTGAGTGGGTTGAATGCTTTCTTGCACTCCCTTGAGTCCCAGCAATGCCTGTGATTGAAGCCGAATCCTTTATCGTAGAAAAATGGTATTTTATGTCACACATTCTTCCTCCACTTAGTGTGAATGATTTTCCTACCATGCGCAGGCCAGGGAGTTTGCAAATGAGCTCCGTGCTAGCACAAAAGTGTCCAAAAACCCACCTATCTGGCTCGATCCTGCTGCTGGTTCTGGTCAAAATGTTAGCAATGCAGATACAAGTGCAGTTTCTGATGCATATGCAAAGATGCTGACAATTTTTGTCCCACTCCTTGTAGATGAGGTTGAATCTTAACATATATTACACATTGGATCCTTTTTCCTATCCCTTTTGTTTATTTCTAGAAGAAAGTTCTTTACCTTCTACGCTGCTTTTTGGGAATACCTGTGTAATTGGCAACTGCCTGAAACTGCAGAGTTCCTTTTTTGCACATTTCATGTGCTTTGAAGTTCCTACTCTTAATCCGTCTAGAGTTCCTTCTGATGGTGAGAAAACTGCATCAAATGATGTTGATGCAGACGATGAAGATCTGGGAATCATGGATATTGATGACAATGACAGCAACTCAGGTACATTTCTGCAGTTATTACGCCTCAATCTGGGTCAACTCCTTGATCTCATGCATGCAATACATTATACATTGTCCGTGATCACCTCCTGGTTATGCATTTTGCAGGCAAAAGTACTGCAGAATTAGCAGCTCTGAATGAATGTCTTCAGGAGATGCTCGATGGAATGCAAGTAATATAGCTTCCAATTGTCCATTTTTGTTATCAATATGATATAAGTTACATAGTTGGTTTTTTGTATTTACTGAGGGTTTACTGGAGATAGGCGTTTGCCAGATCCTTGTGATTTTCTCTTTTCTCTGATTCATTAGATCTGTTATCAGTTACATGAGAAGGGTGTTGATTCCTCCGCTTTTTCTTATCCCTGAATTCGTGCTTGCTGCTTGCTGAAGTAGAAAGGAGACTACCAGATATTGAAATTTATCTCAAATTATCTGGTATGACTTCTTTTGTGCTGTGGTCATTAGATTGCAAGGGCATTATAGGTGACCAATTTTAAGGACCTTTTGTGTCTGGTGGCATATGTTTTGAAGTTTATGGGTCTGTGAATCCGTAGTTTTTCTTTGATTTTGTTGTGGAAGGGGGATGAATTGGGATATTCGGTTGTTTTAAGTGAGGCTTTGTTCATTAGTCAGAAGGTTTTTGGGTTTTTTTTTTCCTGGGGCTTTGATTATCATCCAAGTAGTGGGATGGGTATAAGCACTGTTATTTCTTTGCTAGTCATGTTCATGCAGAATGATGATGTGAATTTCTGATGCTAATGTTGGTCCTTCTAAATCCGTCATTTATAATGTGTAGCCTGAGAAATTTTGTTGCAAAAATTAATTCAGCATGAAATAATCCATACTTTCAGAAATTACTTTCTAGAGGGTGCTGATCTGATGCCCAACTTCTTTAGCTCTAATTATTATACTATTCAATTATTCGTAGGAAGATTTGTATGCCATTGTGGATTGGGCTTACAAGATTGATCCATTACGTTGCATCACAGTTCACGGGATTACAGAACGCTATCTTTCTGGTCAGAAAGCAGATGCTGCAGGATTCGTGCGTCTGTTGCTAGGGGACGTGGAATCAAGAATATCAATGCAGTTTAGTAAAGTGAGTGTTAATTCTTACGCTGTTGCATTTTCTGGCTGCTCATTTCATCATTTCTTGAATTCCCGTAACCTCTTCCTTATGCTGTAGTTCGTTGATGAAGCCTGCCACCAGATTGAGAGATATGATCGGAATGTAAGGCAGATGGGCATCGTACCCTACATTCCAAGGTGATTAATGATCATATAACTCACCATATCAATATGGGTCTTTGCTTCTCATCTTTTTCGTTGGTTAGAGTGCATGGTATCTTGAAGTAATGTCATTAGAGCTTGAGCCATGAAATGGGAGATGCACTCATGAGAATCGTCAATCTTACGCAGCACAAACCCCCCACACACTAACTGTGCTTTCACGAAAGAAGAAACTAAGGTTTCTTCTGTGTGGCGAAATATTTCTTATCTAAATGATGGAAATTATGCTACAAAAGTATGCTTAGACCTTCCACATATTCAAATACTTCCACCAAGCATAAGTCTAGCTTTAGATGTTTCGGACTATCTTTTTATGGTCAAATTATTTGCCTACTTTTCTTGCCCTCTACTTGTGGAAAACAAATATCTGGGCTGGAAAAACAAATGCCTAACTTTTTACATTTAGGTTTGCAATCCTTGCAACCCGTATGGAGCAGTACATCCAGGGACAAGCGAGGGATTTGGTGGATCAGGCATATACAAAGTTTGTGAGTTCATTCTTTAACCTGTGACCTTAAGGCATCTATCAAGTTACTTTGAGAACATGTAAACACATGAAGCTGTGATGATCACTTTAGCGTTACGCTATTGGTAGATAGATAGAAATTCATTCACAATGTGGACATGCTGTATTCTTATTCTAAACAGTTGTGCTTGATGCTGATTCTCCAAGGTTATGATAGAAGCATAATTGTTTACAGGTCACGATAATGTTTGTTACCTTAGAGAAGTTGGCACAAATTGAGCCAAAATATGCAGATATTTTTCTTTTGGAGAATTATGCTGCATTTCAGAACAGGTAAGACTGCCTCTGAAACTGGCACACTTTCTTTACGTACTTTGAACCAGTGAGCTGAAAAGAGGTCATTGCATGCAGCTTGTATGAATTGGCAAATATGGTGCCTACTCTGGCCAAATTCTATCACCAGGCAAGTGAAGCATATGAACAGGCTTGCACAAGGCATATCAGCATGATTATATATTATGTGAGTTATCTAGTTTCTTTTTAGCAACCTATCTCTTTGTTGAATTATCTCATGGCACTGTCCTTGTCCTTTGTCTTTTTCTGTTTCTTTGGTTTTCGCAATAGACAACCCTAAAGGTATTTTCCTCTCACTGATTTGCAGCAATTTGAGAGGCTTTTCCAGTTTGCAAGAAAAATTGAGGATTTGATGCACACTGTTTCTGCAGAGGAGGTAAGTTTGTTTTGCATGCGTAATCGGCTGTCCCCAAGTGTGCTATTAGAATCATCACTAGGATCCATAAAACAGGAGTGTAACAATGAAATCGGTATAGATGAAATATCTTATTATATGTGCGATCATGATTAGAACAGAATTATCGTATCTTGTGGATATGAATGTAGTATCGTATAATGCAATGGCATGTGGGGTGGATGTTTGACACAAGTTCTATTGTATAAGTATAAACCATTTGCCTGTGTTCGATTTTTAGTTTAGATGGTATGCTGACATAAAGTCACTTAATATTCTAGCTTTGGGGATGGAGATTTGAGCTCAGTTCTTGATCTTTAGTTTAAGCGTATTGTCCGGTTTCTTTTACCTTTTATTTCTTTCTTTACAGTTCTCTTATCAGCCACTCTGGTTTTTGTTGCTCCTCAGAGCATTACTAGAACATGTTCTTAACTTGTTACCCTGATTCATTGCCCCTGAATTTAACTACAAGTGCATCAACCGTAGGCCTAAAGTAAATACCCGGTTACTCGGTTCTCACTTTACCATTTGCTACGCTACTTCCCCATCATTTCCTTGCCTTCTGTTGGCTTTGTTCTAGTTCTTTTTCTTCATGTAGAATGACTCTGACCAATGTTTCAACTTTTCAGATTCCATTCCAGCTTGGATCCTCAAAAGCGGATCTCAGAAAAGTTTTGAAAGCCAGCTTGTCAGGAGTGAGTCAGATTGGAACACTCATGCACTCTGCTTGATCTTTGGAATATAATACGACCTTCTAACTTTTGACTTCAAATTTTCTGCTCGATTGCTAATATTTAACCTGACTTTTGCAATCCTGAATCAGGTCGACAAGTCCATTGCTTCCATGCTAAAGAAGCTGCAGAAGAACCTGACTTCAGAGGAACTGCTACCTTCTTTGTGGGAAAAATGCAAGGTAAGCACCAAACAGCATCTTTCAATGGAAATGGAGAGAGTTAATTCAGGAACTAGTGTTCCATAATGCCATCTTATAATAAGATGATATCTGATTGCCTTTTTCCTTTCTGACAGAAAGAGTTTCTGGACAAATATGCCAGCTTTGTACAGCTTGTTTCCAGGGTGTACCCTGGTGAGAACATCCCGCCTGTGGCAGAAATGAGGGATCTCCTCACCTCCATGTAAAAAAGTAACTAGTTTTTTCTATTTTCCCCGTGTCTTTTTGAATTAATATCGAAATTCTATCAACATTAAGATATTCATTCTTTTATTAGCCTAATCTGTTTATCAGACAAATTGTCTGTTGTTCATAATCTGCGACACTCGCAGGCGCTATTTAATAAATTGTCTGTTTGGTATGTCTCATGTTCACCGTTTCCGACCTTGAGATTAATATTTCAGGTAAGGGTAGTTTTAAGTAATAATATAGCTTGCTGAGATTATTCAGGGTGTATTTGACAACCTATATATTGTTCATTAATTTCAAATGATATCTCGTGTTACTTCCTCCTCTATATTAAAAAAAATATCATTTAATAATTTACATATTTTCTTAAAAACTAGTAAAATTAATTTAAATTTTCACTTACTATATTATTTTTTTTTAAATCATTTATTGCATAGGTATTAAAAGAAAAAATTATAACAAAATAAAAGAAGATTTTAACTTTTTAAAATTAAATTATTTTATATACGGAAATTTCATAATAGAATGATTTATGTTATAATACAAAGCAAATATTTTTTATAGATATTTAAAACTACTCCAATTTTTAATCACAAATTACTATAAATTTACTCAAAATAATGTTAAATTACATATCTAAAAATATAAATATACGTGGCTTTAAATTAGATATTAATCAGAACAATATGAGATTGACAAGAGCAGCCCTAAGCTGGACAGGCAGACGAGGAAGGAAATCCAGGAAACTTTATAATGAAAGATAGTGCTTCAATCACACACAAACCTACAACTTGATGTACGCCTTTTTTTGGGTTCAAAAAGTCATATATACACAAGCTCTATTCAGATAAATCTGGATATTGAACAGAAATTAAAAATCCCATCACTCAAACCACAGACCTGTGCAACAAATAGAGAACCACGCCAATAGAACTAATTGTACAAATAAATCAAAAGCGTTTTAGAACCTTTTTCTTTTTTGCCAAATTTTTTATGATTAAAAAAATAAAACACTTAAAAAGGGATCTGAGCCTTTTTCAGAAACATCCAAATAGCTTCTTTGGAGTAGTTCCGGTAGCACGATATTTAGCAGCTGTTTCTTCTGCTTTGAGCACATCCTGTCCACGGTTAGCTTCGACCAATGCTTTCTTTTCTTCTGCCGCCTTATGTATCATTGCAATTTTGTTCTTCATTTTCTCCGCATACTCTGCTTTCTTCTTCTCCAAATTTTCCTGTTTGATAAGCAGCATAATGAACAATTTACTTAAGCATGTTGATGCTTTTATTTCTAATAGAAATATTTTTTATTTTTTTTTTGGAGAATAGAGGCGTAATGTTTCATATATTTAAAGGGGTAGACAATTTTAAAGCATATCAGCATATTTTTAGTCTGCAAGCATTCAAACGTAATAATGTTTATTTCTTAATGAGAATAGATTGGTGGGTCCATGTAAAACACAAGAAAAAAAAAAGGATCAGAAAAGACTATCAACAAAGAAAAAGAGGCTTGATAGGTGTGTTTTACCTCAATTTTCTTAAGTTCCGCTTCAATAGATGCTTTCTTGGTGTTCTCCCATGAATCGATGGCAGACAGTTTCTTGTGAGCTCTGTTCGTGAGTTGAATAAACCAAATTACATTAGAAAATACAAGTCTATATTACTTAAGGAAACAATTAAAGCAACGGCAATACACGATAACTTTTTTATTTATCTTTTTATTCTATTATATTTTTGAAAAAAAAAAAACTCACTTATTCTCTGCTTTTGTCTTTTCATTCTCTTCCCAAGCTCTGATTAATGACAACTTCTTCTCAGTTTCTACTCGAGCAAGAACTGAATCTGAATCAAAAGCCTTACACGTTAATGAGACAACCAACCCTATAATCTCTACTACAAACATCAGCAAAGACAGGGAATATATATAGTATATACCTCGGTGTATTGAACCCTCAGCAGGCTTCTCATCAGCAGGTTTCTCATCAGCTGATTCCGGAACCTCTGCAACCACCAAGCTTGTAAAAACAGGGAATTATGATAACAATTCACAACAGTTGGTGCAAGGCTCTATATAATCAAAGGAAAATCCACCCCACATCAATTTCCTCAACTCGTTCCCGACTCCAAACATTGTTTAAATTATGTGACGATGTTTGAAGACTAATAGGATTCTGGATGAGCATCTTATGGGACAAATTTGTATTCAGCCTATGGCTGGAATTGAATAATTTGACTTACATCAATTACTTATTTCTATTTTTATTCTTTTTAAAAGAATAACATGCCTACTTATTTGCTCCATGACATGATTTCTAAAGTTTCAAGTTCTAATCAATCAAATTTTCATCTTCGAATCATTTACAATTCGAGAAAAAATTGCATAACTACAAGCCTACAGTTTCAAACCTAAACAAAAACATAAAAGAGACAAAAGAAAAGAAGAGACAACAATCAAACAAGAGCCAATCAGGGGGAAAAAAATAAAAGGACTGTTAAACAGTGGAGGCCTATCGAGATCTTTCTTTCTAAAATATACCGACAATTCCTCAAAATCTGAAACAGTTATTTCAAATCCCTAAAAAGAATAAACTTACTTTCAACGACAACAAGTGCTTTGGAGTCATCTGCAGCCTTTTCCTTTGGAGAAGCCTCTGCCTTCTCATCCGCCACACCTTCCTTAGGAGGAGCATCCTCTTTTCCAGGAGCAACATCCTCTTTCACATGTTCATCCTCTTTGGGAACATCTTCCTCCTTAGCAGGTGGAGCCGGTGGTTTTTCTTGTGGCGGTATTTCCGGTGGTGGTGTAGGTAGTGATGGGTCCGTTGGTGTTTGAGTCTCTACCTTCTTCAGTCCTTCCTCGGCCATCTCTTTCTGATTGCTTAATTCTTAGTAACACAAAATTATGAATATGATTGTTGTCGTAGGAAGGGGTTAATGACTAATGACTGATGATGACGGAGAGCTTAGAGAAAGAAAAAGAGGAATAAGTGGGAAGTATCAAGAACTAACAAGTTGTTTGCAAAAGAAGGGAGAAATGGTGGTAGGGGGATTGGAAACAAATAAAGGACTATTAGAGGTTTAGTTTTGGACGTAATGAGCTGGAGTGATGGTACAAATAGCCAAACTATGGCCCCCCTCCCCCCTGCTACATCATAGTGGCATAGTTGGCAACAATTGCGTTCCTTTCGCCAATATTTCAAGTTTATTATCTCCTCTATACTTCATAAAGGGCAGAAAACTAATTACTTGAGGAAAAATAGCATATGGTTATGGCTTTGTTTTCTTCTCAATATATGTATGGGTAAATATTCTAACGCCCGTTTCTCTGGTTAAACATAGTTCCTTTCCTTTTGTGTGGAAATAACTAGGGACTTGAACATATCAATTTAACTGAATCCTGACACGGCCTTTTCAATACGTTCTCCCCTAATTGGGAGGCCAAAGATAAATCACCTCTTGATAATATTAATTTTTTTTTATAGAACCTCATTTTGATAACCAGATTGCTTACAAAGTAATATTTTAAGTTGATGTGATTAACATTTTTTTATTGAAAATTCAAAAATATCATTAACTTTTATGATAAAAACAAGGATAAACATTACATAAATTATTTAAAATAAATAAATAATAAATTTTATTTAGATACCGTAATATTTTATCTATTATTTTATAACTACCTTGTGGTTTTAATAATTTTATATAGGTACTTCCATGTTTAAATCATGATCATTTGAATACCTTTAACATTGACAAAGTAATATTATGTTAAGTTTGGTGTAATTAAAGTAATTTTTTATAATAAAACTAAAAATTATATATATATATATATATGTTTAAAAAAGTATTGCTAAAATATCTAGAAATTGAATTACTGGAAAAATTATATAAAAAAATGAGTTTTTTAAAACTTTTCTCAAATTTTTATAATTTTTTATAATAAAAAAATTACATTTTTTCAAACAAATTATTATATTTTCTTATTAAAAATTAGGTTTAAAAATCATATTTAAATAAATATACTTTTAAAATTTTAGATATTTTAAAAACAATCATGAATCTTTTTTTTAATTTTCCATTTTTTATTTAATTTTTAGGTTTTTTTAATTAATTTTTTGATATAAAAAAACTTTCACCATTTTATTAAAAAAAAAAGAAAAAAAAGATTACTTTGGAAAATTTTCATATTAAAAAATACATATTTTCAAGAAACTATACTTTTTAGAAAATTTTCCAGTTAGTTTTTATCTTTTTATTGTTTTTTAAAAGTCATAATTGTTTTAATTTCTAGGGATTTTTTTATAAAATTTCTGGTATTTATAATCAAAAATTAATTTAATTACATTTAAATTAGCATGATCTAATTTTCTTAATTAAAAAAAGGCGAAATGATAATGATTTAAAATATGAAGGTACCTATATATGATTATAAAAACACATGCTATCTAAATATATAATTAGTTAATTGTTAAGGTACCTAAATGGAATCTATCCTAAAAAAAGTTAGGTATATATTTAAAAAATATCAAGATCTATTATTTCATTACATCTGTAACTCAATAATTGATCTAAAAGTTTTTCAACTTTATGTAACTATACATAAAAGTCTTTATTATTTTTAATGAATTTGTAACAAATATTTATAAAAATTTCACTTAAGTGTCATGAAAATTAGGTAACATCAATGATTTCCCTTCAAACATCAAGTCCATTGATGTGAGATATCACTTTATCAAAGATTTTATCTTTTAAAAAAAAGTGAAGAAAATTTAAATATTAGAGAACCCTACATATTTGTGAAGCAACTTTTATTGTGTTTGAGCATTGCTTAAATTTAGTTAGAGACCACAATGTTTAATTATCCTTTAGGGCTCATGACAATGATGAGCATTACAGAAAGGATCCTAGGTGAATATCAATATCATTAGTGGGTATAATACCTCAAAGTTCACTAATAATTTTTTTTATTTTAGAAAAGAAATAATAATAATAATAATAATAATAATAATAATAATAATAATAATAATAATAATAATAATAATAATAATAATAATAATAATAATAATAATAATATGATGGATGTTATGCCATATTCAACATAACAAATGTATTCCCTATGTATAATCTATACCGGGTGCAACGATAAAAATGTAACGCGGACCTAAAAATCAGGTGTGGGAAGCACTTGATCTTATAATGATACAAGATTAAGAAACAAAGAGAAGAGAACATATATAATAGAAAAAAATGGCTAGAAGTCCATAGAGAGAGAGATCTAGATAATCATACCTTTTACCAACCCAAATAATTAGTCACTATAGTTAATCACATTAAAAGCATTAAGTCATCATTTGTCTACAAAACATGACGATATATGCTCGTGAGATTGAGCAGCTCCATGAAAATGATGGTAGATATTTGCTTATTCAGTAAAGTAACAATACACATCAATAGAATAAGCAGGCATCATACATAGGAATCATACCATAACATAGATTCTATACATGCATATATGCTCATGATATAAGATGACTTAAGGAAATTGGATTAGATTTCTACATTAGGTGATCATACATTTACATATACTTAGTGAGATCAGGGACCTCACTATTCCATAACTAGTGGAACGGTATCATAATGTAAAACTCTTCTTAGGATAGAATGCTTTTATTATCTAGTGGAATGAATCACAACTTTTCTAGGGAAAATCGCTCATGGAAACCACTAATAATATCTGGTGGAATAGAATACAATCCTTCTAGGGTAAAATATAACTGAAAACCAAAAAACTAGGCTCCTAGTCCTAAGTATGCGCATCCCCTATAAGTCAATGTAATAATTAATATACAGTAGATCTAAGGTAAATTTTGTTATCGTAACAACCAAGAATCACACTTACCATAGCAACCAAAAAATATCGATAAAGTGTTTGGTTATTGCAACAAACAAGCCACTCAGGTATCGTAATAACCTAATGCAAATAAACATAAGTGGTATAACTCTAACTAACTCATGTGATAGTTCACTTTAATTAAAAATAACTTATTGGACCATTAGCCAAACACGTAGCATATAGAAATGTATAGCTTTTTCTACTCAATATCATAATACTTTCACTATCACTATCTTATCATAAGAGATATTACTTATCATTCATTACATAGTTATAAAATATCAATATCATTGATATCATACCAACACTTAGAAATGTACTAAGGTCAATTAAAGGAAATATGTCACAACACTTAGAATATTTATACAAGGCACATAAATCACAACCATGGTCAAGTTATAACATTCTTCAAGTGAAATGACTAAATTCTCCTTATGAAACCCAAACTCACAATCAACTTATAACAAGTGAAGCATCCAATTAATTATATATATATTAATGGTTTACGTCGACTAATGTAGTTAGTAATTTTAGTATATTTTTTATTATTATTATTATTATTATTATTATTATTATTATTATTATTATTATTATTATTATTATTATTATTATTATTATTATTATTTTCTCTCTTAATTTTAGTAGATTTGGTTTAGGTTTTTTTTTAAAATGTATATAAAGTGTGTGTGTCTATATATATACTGTAATTTTCTTCCGTCCCCGTTTCTTAAATTTTTAAGAAATGATGTTTTTTTATGTTTATCCTCATCCCCATCTCCATGTAACACTACTCATAACTTCTCCTCATATTCTCCAATTCACCAAATTTAACAAAGCCTTTTAATATATCACAATAAATACCATATCCAAAGATCATGTTTAGACTCCTATGTTTTACACATTAAATACCGATCATACCCCTAAGATTTCTAAGCTAATTTCAAGTCATTTGACATAGTATTACTAATAGTGTTACCTATAATTAACTTAAATGTTCCACATATCATATGTATCATGTTTTGACCATAATAACATATGCAAAACCTCAGCTTTCCATATTTAATCCAAAACGACCATTTTGCCCTTATTTCTCCTAAACACCTCAAGCTTCTTATTAACATCACTTAATCCACACTCAACCAAACCCCCAACATATAATATATTAAATTTCCTGTAAAAACCTCAATGAATAAAATTGCATACTTATTTTCTTCAAAATTGATAACTTAAGCCAAAGGTCCTAGAAACCAAGATTAAAAACTCAACTCCCAAAATTTGAATTTTCACCAAAGTTAACCAATCTGTTCATAAACTTTCCTACATCACTAACATCACAAAAATGCACCTAACCAAATCAAAACAGCCCAAAAGATTACACAAGGTTGAATGTTGAATCAATCATATCCCAAATCACCAAAATCAACCAACCTTAACCAATTTCCTCAACACAATTACAAATTAATATGCTTGTTTTCTTGCTTATTATGAATACATAATTTCGTCAACATAATTAAGATATTATGGATAAGCCTAGCATGGACTAGAATATTATTTCACATAAAATCTCATATACTTGCACACAATCACATGTTATCCATAATATCACAATATGAGACATTATTATAAGATTAAATATTCTAAGCATGAGTTTTGGTAAAATAGAGCATGATATCATGGAAATATAAAACATACGTATTACAAAAGGAATAATCTAGAGATGTGTATCCTTAACATAATCTACATTTGTAACACCCCCAAAATTTTGACCATAAATTATGGGGATGCTACCGCCACACTTAGTACCAGACTAGTTCACTTATATCGTTCCAGTACCAAGTGCTAAGGCTAAGAAAAATAACTCATAATATTAATAAATAATCCAAATTTATAAATACGAGAATAAGGTAAACATAAATCTTTACACAATCCAAAATACGAGAGATAGTTTTTCAAGGAAAAGAGATAACTACAAAAATAGAATTGTTTTTGAAGTGCTAACAATCTAAGTGGAAAGCCGACCACGTCACTCCGGGAACCGATCCATCCCAATCATCACTCGGCCCCACCTGATGTCCCATAGACATCGATAGCATCAAAATAAATATCTCCTACCAGCAGCAAGTGAGATGGACCTTCTACTTGTGGGAATGAGCAGCACCCATAAAAAGGGTGATCAGTATACTACGTACTGAGTAAGGTAACCGAGCATTAAGGCCGACACATAATCACATAAAATCATACAGAATAATACTCAACTTACACTTTCAAGCCCACATATATAATACATAAGATCATATAGATAAGTATACAACTTATAAATGATCAAGCCTACACATAAAGGACCAAACAGTCCACATTAATTATTTAATTAATCTTTCATCGAAAGTCGATACACACCATGCCTTTTATCAAAACCATGTAAGTACAAGAACACCCCACTTTTATTGCCGGTGGGCCGGTCACTTGCGGGACAAAGTCCACACCACTATTATTCGCCTGTGGATCAGTCACTTGCGGGACAATAGTCCACACCACTATTCCTTACCGGTGGATCGGCTGGTTTCTTCTCACATGGTGTTCCACTATAAGTAATTAGTATCTTTTAAATGCCTTAGCAATTCTAGTTTGTGTTTATTGAGCTCGAGTCACCCCACTATTATTACCGGTAGGCCAATCACTTGCGAGACAAAGTCCACACCACTATTATTCGTCAGTGGATCAGTCACTTGTGGGACAATATTCCACACCACTATTCCTAATCGGTGGATCGGCTGGACCCAACTCAATAATCTTTCACTTTAAGTGATTAATGTCTTAAGTATTTTATTCATAAACATTCGCCCAGATATGCATGACTAACTCCATGCAAACCCTAGCTCTTATGCAAATCCTAGCTCCCATACAAATCCTAACTCCACGTAAACCACAATTCCATACAAACCCTAACTCTTATGCAAACACTAGCTCCACGTAAACCACACTTCCATGCAAACCCCTTAAACCATACTTCCATGCAAACCCTAGCTCCACGTAAACCACACTTCCATGCAAACCCTAGCTCCCATGTAAACCCTAACTCTCATGCAAACCCTAGCTCCATACAACTCCCCACAAAACCCTGACACCAAGCAACCCATGCTAAACCCTAACACCATGTAAAGCCCAACACCATGCAAAACTCTAATACCATGCAACATTAATACCACATGCAAAACTCTAGCACTATACAACATTAATGTCACCATGTAAAACCCTAGCACCATGCGACATTAATACCCCCATGCAATTACACTCCTCTTCATTATTTTACCACCCTATCATGTATGTCTTAGGGCCATATAATACCATAATAATAGCACACCCATACACATAATTCTTATGCCACAAGTATTTACACAAAACATACCTCAACTTCTATATCATGCTACATTCATAATAATTATACAATATACACATAAAATACACAATAAATCATATCACATGGCATGCATGGCATATAATCACATATTACACAAATAGCATTAGTACCCATTACCTAAAATATCATCAGTCTTGGAGCACACTCTTATACCTCTTGAGGGCTTTGACTGGGTTCACCTATTATGGGGAAAATACTAGAATTAGGTTCCCTCCTAAAAATACTAGTAATTACTAACTTATCCTAAGACTTGGTTTTTAATTAAAAATAATACTATACTATAATTAACTATACAAAATACTACTAAAATACTAATAATATTACTAATGTAATTTAAAACAAAAATGTGATATAAGGGTCTCTACCCTTCACGAAAATAATGTTGGTAAATATAAAGATGAATATAATAATAATAATAATAAATATTAATAATAATAATAATAAATAATAATAATAATAATAATAATAATAATAATAAAATTCTAAAATTACAAGGTGGGCTTTCGACCCTACCCCAAATAATAAAAGTATTATTTTATAATAGTAAAAATAATATTAATAATATATATTACTTATAATATTAAAAATAATAAAGATAATAATAATATTAACAATAATAATAGTAAAAATATTAATAATAGTACTAAAAATACAAGGGTGAGAGACCTAATTAAAATTTAAGGTCTCAGCCCCCCTAAAATAATTAACATTAATAATAAAATAATTATACTAATAATATTATTAATAATAGTATTAATAATTATAATAAACTTATAATAATTCATATAAATTCCTAAAATTCAAAACTAATAATCTAATTAACTTAAGAATAATCTCCGGCCTACCAACAAAATGTATCAATAATGTAACAGTTAATAACAATAATAATGATAATAATAATAATTATAATCAAATAAACATTGAAAATTAGAATAAAAACAAAATAAATTGCAATAAATAGAAAAGAAGGGTTGAGAAGGTTTAGGGTTTCACCTTGAGTTGGCGGAGATGGGTGGCACTAGTGGTGGTGCACGACGGTGGCCCGAAAAGGAGTCTAAGAGGGAAAAAGATGAAGAAAAAGAGGGAAAGAGAAGGAGAAAAAGAAAAGAAGGTTATGGTTCGATGGATGTGGCGGATGTGGTGGTGGGCGGTGGTTTAAAGGTTGCGGGGTAAAATATTTTTTGAGATGGATAGGGAACTTCGCACGGCTATGGTGACTCGTGTGAGAAGAATCGAAGGAGGTGGAGAGTTTAGTTAGCTAGAGTGATATGCAAGGAAGAATTTAGGATGCAGAGGTGGCGGCGAGGTTGGCTATCGTCGGTAGAAGGCTCATCTAAAGTTACAGTGGCACACGACTAGCTCTTGGGGTTTCAGGGAGAAGAAGTTTTAAAATCACACCAATCGAGGCTATTTATAGAGGTTAGAGATAATGGTAGGGTTTTGGGGGTCGGCAGGAGGGTACTTTATATAGGGTTTAGGGCAGGCGGCGGCGGTAATCGGCTGATGAAAGTTTTGGTTGGGTTTGATCCTTCGAGAGAAAATAGGGAGAGAACGAGCGGGAGTTGAGGATTACTAATCATGCCAAGCTAATCTACGAATCAAGGGGAAGAGAATGAGGGAAGGAACAACCAGTCAAAACCCTCGTGGCCGGCGGCGCCATCTTCGGGGGTAGAGGTTGTAGGCTTGACGATGGAGGAGAAAGGATGAAGAAGGAAGGACGGGGGTGAACTGGCAGCTGGGAAGGAAAAGGAAAAGAGGAGAACTGAGCTAGTTGGCATCAGATATAAATCCTTTAAATTAGACGCGGCGACTCAGAGGAAACAGGCTCCAAAACGCAGCGTTTGGCTACCGCATAAGGGGAACGGCGCTAGGCCACGAGAAAAGGAAGGATAAGAGGAAGGATTGGATCGTGCTCAGTGTAACACCCCCAAATTTACTACTGAAAAATTTTGTTTAATTAAAAGTGTTTAACTGAAATGAAAAGATAAAACAGTAAATTCGGTGGCATTACAACCACACTTAGTATCAGATTGATTCACTCCTACCATCCCGGTACTAAGTGCTAAGGCTAAACAAAATTAATCATCAAATACGAGTCGTTAATAAATCACTAGTCATTAGTAAAACACGAGTCATACAGAATCAGAGTGCGGAACTCAAAAAGGTACAACCCAAAAGTATAGTTTTAAAGTACCAAATTATAGAGAACATCATACAACAAGACAAAACAAAATACAATAGTACAGGGAGAGCAAAACAGATGATGGACTTTGGCCACATCACTCTTGACCCCCAAGCTTGGTCCGGGCTCAACTCTCAGCTCGCCCGATGCCTCGTAAGCGTCATAGGCATCGAAGATAGAATCACCAACCTGCACTATGTCAAAAGGGCCTTATGCTCGTGGGAATAAGCTCGGTAACAGGTAAATCATCATATAAAAGGAATTATACACATACACTGGGCATACCTAGGCCAAGAGAGGAGAAAAATGCACTACCAACAATATAGGGTGGTAGCAACCCTACACAGAGTGCACAAAATACTACCGTAATGAAGCTTCAAAGTACAAGGACCTATACACAAAAATTTTAATTTGAAGCCCTAGCCTATGTATATTAAACAACTTAGATTCATAAATAGCAGCATTACGAGCGCGCCAGACAAAATAGATAGTAGCCGCTAAGGCACTACGACACACTTTATCGACAAAATAACAATCTATGCGCAATCTTCTCAGGAATCTAGTACAACTAGCTAGAGTGCGTCAACCTCTTGTATGTCCCAGCCATGAGTGGATAGATGACCAAAGTTGATGAACCAGGGGACATCGAAAAAAGAGGTGGTCGTGGGATTCATTATCCATATCACAAAGGGGGTACACCAGAGTTCCATTGAGGAACAAGAGACGATCCCGAGTGTTGAGCTTGTTCTGAATAGCAAGCCACAGAAAGAAATAATACCTTTTAGTGCGACAACCCTTCTAAAACAAAGAGGAGTCCCTCCATGGTTCTGCAGACGATCAAAGGAACTCATAAGCTTTCTTAGTAGAAAACTTCCCATTAGAACCCCAAGAAGATATGCGACTCATGGCTTCAGCTTGAGACCCTCAATTCTCCACAACACAGAGATAGACCTGCCAAAGCTTCTTCAAAAAGTGGGATGAATCATGGGAGGGTCAAAAATGACCCCACCCTGGCTTTGAAGGTAGTTAGCATGGATCCACTTAGTCTAGAGGGATTCCTTTTCATCTTGGAGGAACCAGATATACTTGCTAAGAAACGTTTTGTTCCAAGCCGAGAGATCTTTAAACCCAAGACCCCCTTCTCGTTTGGGTAGGCAAACCTTGAACCAAGCAACAAGAGGCCGTTTGCCTTGCCAAAGGAAGCTGCGACACAGAGAAACAATACGATTTAACACTACCTTTGGCAAAGGGAAAATACCAAACCAGAAGCACAAAATCCCCTTAGATAACCAAATTAAGCCAGTTCATCCTTCCAACAAATGAGAGTAAATTTGACATCCACATTTTCAAATGATCACGGACATTATTAATCAGAACTTCATAATCCATAGCTCTCATCTTTCTCGGGTTAAGGGGGACACCCAAGTAGCGAAAAGGAAACGAGCCCTGGGTCATCTGAACTAGGCCTAGGATTTGGGATCTATTCACAGGATCCACTCTAGCCAAGTAGATCTAGGACTTGTGAGGGTTTGCCACCAATACCGACATAGTACTGAACTCCGAAAGAGTCTGCAAAAGGGTTTGCACAGAAGTAATATCACCTCTGCTAAAGAGAACAAGATCATCAACAAAAGGCCAAGTGAGAAATCCTTAACCCTTTACACTTCGGATGGAAAGAGAAGCCCCTCTGACCCACAGCTCTTAGGTGGAGCAGACGTGAAAAGTACTCTATACACAACACAAAAAGATAGGGCGACACCGAATCACCTTGCCTTAACCCACAAGCACCCTGAAAGAAGCCCATAAGCTACCCATTAATCTTAAGGGAGAAAGAGGTAGTAGAGACACATTCCATAAGCAAATTCACAAACTGGTCTAGAAACTTGAAGCCCCGAAGAACAGCATGCGGAAATGACAAGGAGAGGGAATCATAAGCTTTCTTAATATCAACCTTTAGCAAGCACCTGGGAGAGGTTCTTTTACAAGAATAATCCTTGATTATTTCTTGAACTAGAAGGATATTCTCAAACATCAAGCGTCCACTAACAAAGGCCCCCTATTCACTAATGATAATGCTACGCAAGACACGGGACAGTCTCTGAGCAAGAAGTTTGGAAATCACCTTATAAGTGGTGGAGTAGCAAGCTATCGGACATAAGTCAAAAACCATCTCAAGATGGGAGAATTTGGGGATAATAGTCAAAGATGTATGGTTAATACGTTTCAAGAGCCTCCCAAAGCAGAAAAATTCGAGCACCGCAACACAGAAGTCTTCACCAACAATATCCCACGCATACTTAAAGAACCGTGTAGAATAACCATCCGGGCCTGGGGCCTTATCATCACCAAGAGAGAACACCACTGATTTGATCTCAGCCACTATGGCAGGCTTCAACAGATCCTCCTCTAGATCTACAGGCAACAAAGGGCCCTGAGAGAAAACCCGGTCATCAGAAGGGACACACTCAGAATCTGTACCTAGCAACTGTTGGTAGACAGAAAGGAACTCCCGCTCCAACTCAGAATTAGTCTGGGTCCAGGAGCCATCCTCTTTCCTCACCCACAAAACAAATGACTTAGCTTGGCGAGCTTTCAACATATCATAGAAGAAACAAGAATTAGAATCACCTTGGAACAGAAATTTTTTCTTGTTGTTATATGCCACAAAACTAAAAGCAGCCTTATTCAGGAAAGACGCCCGAGAGCGAAGATCATCCAAGGTGGAGGGAGGTAAGCCTCCTGTGCCCGATAAGAATGCCTCTTGTGCTTGCATAAGCTTACCCTCAGCCTCTTCTACTCTAGAGACAATGTGGGAATAGTGCAACTTATTAAGCTGCTTAAGACCAAGTTTGATCCCAGAGAGCTTACGACACAAATTAAACTGATGGGACCCACAGAAATCAAACCGCCACTCTAAGGAGACGACACGATGAAATTTAGGATGATCACACCACATATTGAAGAAATGGAAAGGCCTCCTAAAACATTTAGGCACACCAAGCGAGATAAGAGCAAGGCAGTGATCAGAAAAGGAACTTGGAGGGAGAAACTGAGCCATAACAGTAAATCAGTAGCAAACCCTACTACATTCATAAGAACTCTATCCAACTTGCACTTAACATTTTTCGCCAAGAAGGAATAAAAACAACCAGAGAAAGGAACATCTGCCAGTTGGTTCACTAAGCAACATTCCTTGAAGTCAGCCATTTCATAATCAGTAACCGGCTGAATACCCAAACGATCAACTGCATTGAGTGGAGCATTAAAATCCCCACATACGATCCACAGGCAATCAATAAGAGCGGTTTCCTATCACCAACACAATAAAACCCATATACCATCGTAAGGTAAAAATATGCACAACCAGCTAGGTCAGTGACCATAACTGATAGAGATTGTGGAGAAGCTTCAAGAGTAGACACATTCACCATACGGGGGTCCCACAAAAGTAAAATACGCCTATTAGGATGATGAGAAAAATTATGAAGTTGGTTCCAGCTGGGGAAGTATAGTCAAACTAGCTTTGTGACTTTTTCATCATCCAACTTGGACTCCAAAATCCCAACTATAGAACAACGACGATCCCGCTAAAGCTTAGCAAGAGCTTTTTGTTTCAGGGGAGAGCTCCCTCCCCTTATATTCCAAACAAGAATATTCATAACAAAGGATCGGCTTGATGCCGAGAGGACTTACGCTTCCCAACCAACCCCAGAGCTAGCCTCTTAAGTGACACAAAGGGCCTCTTTTTCGGACCACGACCCTTCCTTTGAACGGTATGCCAAGACCTGCCTTTCTCATCTACTATACCCAACTTAGGACAAATAGTCTTCCCAGCTTGTTGCACACAAGAGGAATTAGGGACACTATGACGTTGGAGCTTGGACAGAGACTTATTATGAGGCTCCCTAGGAGAGGGAGCAACAGGACCAACATCTAGAAGAGGAGACTTCCCTTTGACAGGATCACGAACCAAGGGGGGAGGTGGGTGCTCTCTAGGAGCACTATCAAGAGAAGGAACTAGAGCATCACTCTCCTTAGAAAATTTACCCTTATCACCCTGATCATCCATACGGCCCTTGCCGACCTGTCTCTGCACCCTGTTCTTTGAAGCCAGTGTTTTTTCTCTGTCCACCGGCTTCCAAGCAAAAACATGATTCACCACTTTGTCACTATCCCGAGCAAGTCTGTGGTTATCACGGTCAGGCAAAGCATGCCCCAACATATTACATTTCCTACAAAAGGAGGGCAAGTATTCATATTCAATACCCTGCACAAAACTCCCAACCTCGCTTTTAACCTCCACAGAAGAGGGCAAATTCGTCCCAAGATCAACTTCCACTAAAACTCGTGCATACTCAATCTTTAATTTCTGAGAAGTAAAGTCATCAACCTGGATCGGCCGACCCACAAAAGAAGCAATAGTGCTTATGGATCCTACATTCCATAGTTCGAGCGGTAAATTCTTAAGACTAACCCACACCGGAATTTTAGTGACCTCTTTCAAACCAAAGGAGAAGAACCACGGGAATTCCTTAAAAAATAAAGCTTTACTACGCACGGAATAGGTTCCTCCAACAAGAGCTTTATTTTTATCATTATCAAACTCAAAATTCAAAACCACCCACCCTGAACTGTGTATCATGTACTTAAAGGGTTGCACAATAACTGATTTTGTTGCATTGATCAAGAACTTGTCAACCTGCACACCAACAAATCTTCCAAGCACACATGCACCCCAAGTATCCTCAATATTGTCTATATTACTCGTCTTAATAAAAACAGAATTATTAGCAGGAGGAATATAGTCACATTTCACAGTTGGAGCAGCAACAAATAACTTAGTTTAGGTCATCCCCTCACTAAGTAATTTTTTTGACCAGTTGGAGTGCAAAATAGTACCTCTCGACAAAGGGGCATCACTGGGCGCGCGTAGGTCACCTCTCAAAACTGAACCAGTTGGCGCATGGTCACCGAAAGCAGGGGGAGCAGAGGGTCGCCAGAAACTGGCGGGTTAGCCGGTTGGGAGCTCACCTCCGACCGTAGCACAGTCCCCGAAGAACTCTGGACCAGTTGCGCAGGACAAGGAGGGACAGCGCAAACCTGACTAGTTCGCAACCCCTGTTCGACCTTCAGGACATCAGGCGGCGCACCAGGGGGCACTCTAGACTGAGTAGAAACACGACAACTAGTGGTTACTTGCACCAAAAAATCATCACACAGATTTGTTTTTTCCAAACCCAGATCCGGACCAAAGAGAGGAGCTGGAGGCGCACAACCAGATCTAGAAACAGTGCTTGCATCCGTCGAACTTAAATCCAGATCTGAACTGGACGGTGATCGGCGGCCCCTACTAACAGCAACCGGCAAAGAAGGAGAACCAGATCCGGACGAACCAGTGGACGGCAAGGCAAGCTCCAATGCGAATGGAGCTGAAGCTTTCATTGGGCTGGGAAGTGCACAAATAGAGGAAAGAACAACAGATTTCTGCCGCCCCACCTTCTTTTTTGTACCCATTAATCACAAACAAACGAAATACCAACCAGTAAAAGTAGAGATAGTGGGAAATTACTGTAGAAAATAGTGCAGATTTACGTAGTCTTGATGAACAAAGTTTTTCCCTTTGCACCGCACCATAGAGAGAAAAGTTTGAAGGAGAGAGAAAGTACCAAGACTACCTCGTGGAAATAAGAAACACCCATGAAACGGGTGGTCAGTACGCTACGTACTAAGCAAGGTAACCGTATAACTAAGGTCAACACATAAGAACACATAACATAATTACAATCACACGATAGTACACAGTTTCTTAGGTAAATAAAAGCCCACATTGTTTATTATTCTCTGGATAATACTCATTTTACACCATAATTCTTATCATTCCATGAGAGTACGGGAACCCCACTATTATAGTCAGTGGATCGGTCACTTACAGGGTAAAACGCACCTGACCACTATTATACGCCAGTGGATCGGTCTCCAGGGCAAAACGCTCCTGGCCACTATTATGCTGGTGGATCGGTCTGGCCCCGACTCTCATGGTGTCCCACTGTAAGTACTTAGCATCTTTTACGTGTATTAGCAAATTAAGGTTTGGTTTATTGAGCTCGGGATCCCCCACTATTATTGCTGATGGACCGGTCACTTGCGGGATGATGTCCGCACCACTATTATTAGTCAGTGAATCGATCACTTATAGGGTAAAAACCCTAACCACTATTCCTAACCAGTGGATCAGTTGGACCTAGTTCAATAATCTTTTACTTTACATGGTTAGTTATTACCGTATCTTATTCAACGGATTCCGGCCTAGACATGCATGGCTAACTTCAGCTATACTTATCCTTCTAAGAGGGTTTGTCCCATGTCTTGAGACCTATGCACCTCCTAACTTGCCCCGAGATCCTTCCCTTAACCTGCTTACTTATATCGAGAACCCGACTCCTAAGTGTGTGGGTCAAAGCCCACCACATTATACCCCAAAGTCCACTCACCGCCTTCCCCTAGGGTTTTCTCCAGAAACCCTAACCTGGGCCTATGTGGCCCATCCTTTTCTACATTGCACAACCCAGACTATTTTATCACCCCTACACATCACGACCCTTCGGTTCCACCCTCACTTCATGCCCCACTCATTCTCACTTATTTTTTATTATTTTCAATTTCTTCTTCCCCCCTACTCAAACTAGGGTTTCCCCTTAAACTCTAATCTAGTCTTCTACGCACCCTTATATTGTCCCACGTACTATTTTTCGCCCGAAGCCCCCAAACACCCAAACAATACTTCTATTACCTTCCTCACGCCCCGATGCTACTTTCCATACGTAAAGTTTGCCCCCATGCGGACTCTAACCACCCCATGCAAACCCTAGTTCCTCCTATACCTCCATTAGCCAACTTACTTCCCCTTGGTTATCTTTCTTTCCTATTTTTCTTTTTCATGCCCCCAACCCACATCACCGCATCAAATACCCTAGCATGCATGTCCTAAGGGCCATATCATATCACATCACAACTTGTAGCATATCCATATTAATACATAAGAGAAGAGATCTCATGGACATACCTCGGTTCCAAGCCGCGCTACACATAAAATAGGTAAGATAATAGCATATAAAACATGACATATAATTATATAGAACAACCAAGGCAAGGCAAGTAAGACATGTAACACATAGGCGGCCTTAGCTACACCCTTACCTAAACGTTGCCAGGCTTAGAGCACGCTCCTACGCCTCCTGGAGGTTTTGACTCGATTCACCTATAAGAGGGAAACACTAGGGGTTAATCTCCCTCTACCGGAATTACCATAATTTCCTATCTTACCCCTATCATGGCCTAATACTAAGGCTAATATTAATAATAGTAGTTTATAATTAAAAGGTAGGGTTATTATTATTCTTAAGATAGTTAATCGAACCACTAGTAATCAAAGTAAGTCTTAGTAATATTCATAGTATTAAAGTAAGGGTTCCAGTATTACTAATAATAATATTATTCATAATCCTAATAATAATTAGAATACTACTAATAATAATAGTAATAATGGTAATAATGATGATAATAATAATTGAAATCATAGTAATAATAATAATAAAACAACAACAATAATAATGGTAATAATAATAATAATAGTAATAGTAATAACGCTAAAAATAATAATAATAATCATAAAGATAATAATGATGATAATAATAGTTAGAGTAATAATAATAACAACAACAACAACAACAACAACAACAATATAGTAATAATAATGATAATAAAAATGATGATAATGATGATGATAATAGTAGTGGCAATAATAATAATGTAGTAGTAGTAGTAATAATAATAATAATAATAATAATAATAAGGATAATAATAATAATAATAATAATAATAATAACACAACAAGGTTGTAGTTTTAATAAATACCATTAATTAGAAATTCTCCAGAATAAAAGTTAGGACATAATAGTAGTAGTAGTAGTAGTAGTAGTAGTAGTAGTAATAGTTAATAATATTACTATTAATATTAAAATCATTAACACTTTTATATATAGAGTTTAGGGTTTAAGGAGTTGGGAGACCACCTAGGTTGGGTGGTGGAGTCGGCGGCAGTGCGGCGGCGGCGGTGGAGGAAGAAGGGTGGGAGAGAGAGATGGATGTGGAGGCTAGGGGAGAGGGAAGTAGGGGAAAATGGAGGTGTGGGGTGGTAGGGCAAGGTTTCTTGGTTATTTTGGGGGGTAGAGGTGGCACTATAGGCGGCGGAACCGGCGGCAATCGGCGACACGAGGGGCGACACAAGGTCGAATGGGGTTGTTCGGTGAGATGATTTTACACGGCTGGGGTGGCTCGTGCAAGGAGTGTTTTGGTGGTTGGGGTGGGCGGTGAAGATGACCGATGGCGGAGAAAAGGGGGTTGAACAGGCGGTGGCGCACGATTTGATTTTCTGGGCAGCCAAAATTAAAACGCGATTATGGCAGTCTTTGGGGCTATTTATAGACCAATTGGATGGTAAAATGACCAAGGAGAGCGGGAGAGTAGGGGAAAAGGGTATGGTGCTCCGGCCGGCGAGGGTAGGACGGCACAATCTACTTCCGTAGGCCATATTTTGACAAGAAAAAGGGATGGCACTAGCAGGGGAGGGAATGGCTAATTGAGATGAAGTGACAGGGAAGACGACGGGGAAGCGAGGAGGAGAACGGCGGGTCTAATAGCGTGATCGGAGGCAGAATGAAATAAGAATGCATCAAATGTAGGATACAAATTATTAATAAGTTAATTTTATTTTTTTCAAATTAATTAAAAATAAAATAATGAAAATGTAATATACATTTTAAAAATTATAGCATGACCTAATTAATGTATCATATTGTCATTAAAATTATTTTATTTGAACTCTAATGAAATAAGTATAGGATTTATACATGAAATTTGTTTTCCTATAGCAATTTTAAGGTGTGTTTGAAAATACTTTATTGTGTAAATTTGTAATGGGATAGCCAAGAAAATACTTTTCCATCAAAAATTAGAAATAAGAAAATACGTTTCCTTAACAATTTTTTGACAAATTCACCTTGAAAACACTTTTCTATGGCATATTAGCGAGGATTTCACTATAAAAATACCTTTTTTGTGACCAATTTGTAGCAATTTTGCAATGAAAGTACTTTTTGGGGCAGATTTGTATTGATTTTGCCATAAAAACAATTTTTTCATGGGAAATAAGCCATAGATGTATTTTATGTGGTTATTTAGCTACAAAAGTATGTTTTCATAGCCTAAATTATAGCATAATGGCTAAATCGTTTTTTTTTTTCTGTGATCATTTCTATTTAATTCACATTGTCATATGATATATAAAAAAAATTTAGCCACCAGTTCTTACTTCTACCAGTCATTTTCATATTCTATGAGATTGTTTGTGATAGTGAATGATTAAACATGAATAAACCTAAATCCATAAAGAGAACTTGAATTCTATAACAAAATAAAATAAAAAAACTAAAATGGCCGAAATTCAAAATAACTAGTTTAACTTGATCACCTTCTGAATGCACGGTGAAATAAACTCTGATAACTTGAGTTGTTCTAAAAGATCGAATGACTAGAACTTATCTAAATTTGACCCAAATGATAAAAATAATATACATATATCAAAACATAAAATGACCCATATTCAGTCTTACCCATAAGATAGAATAACTCAACCAAATTTCAACCTAATTTGATCTCACAAGGTTAAATGACCTCAGATGACTAAGGTTAACTTGAAATAGTAGAAAAACCTTATCCATACATTTTGAAGGTAGATGTGGATGGCTAGTAGTAGACTAGGTTTTTTTTTTATTGAGCCTAGGGCACTTGAGCATAGACTTTTTGGTGGATTTTTCTTTTGATGATCCTTCAGCGACACAGATGTTTCTCCACTATATTTATCTTCTTTGGTTATCATTCTCTCTTTTGTATTTTCGTACTTGTTTTTGGGTATGATATCGCCTTGGATTGTAGACTTTAAATTCTTCTATCCCTTTATGCATTTAGGTATGTACACTCTAAATTTTCTTGGGTATTGTGATTTTGGATACTTAACCTCATGTCTAGCATGAGATACACAATAAATGACTTATGTTAGATAAGGTGGTAAGACCCTATTTTTTATAAAATTATTTTCATAATTTTGCTTCCGCAGATGTTTTCAAAATAATTTTTTTTCATAGTGAAAAATGGGGGGGTAGGTCTAATAAGAATGACTAGAGTATTTAAGTTATTATTAATCTTTATGAGACAATAATCTATAGTAGTCATGGTGCCCTATGTTACTTGTGATCAGTATACTTACCGATATTTGATATAAATTTTATCTCAAAACAAGGCATTTATTTAATAACTTTTTTCCATCAATGAAGTTGGTTGCGAGGTTAACTTCATAAAATTTCAAAATTTTTTGGGATTTTGATTTCCTATATATTAAGTTTAGTTTATAGTATGTGTGTAATAGTATTAGAAAAAATATTATAACATTAAAAATATAATTAAATTGATCTAAATTTGATCATGAAACAAGATACTTAAATTTAAGAATTGTTTTGTGGCCAACTTCAACAAAATTCTGAAAATTCTCTTGGACTCATATTTTTGTTCTATCAAGTTTAGTTTTTATTATGCATGTAAGAGTATTAAGGAAAAATGCTATAATATCAACATTATAACTAAATTGATTTATATATCATCCTAAAACAAGATTAGGAGCAAAAAAATATTGATAAATATATGAATGAACCCAAACAAAATAGGTTCAACAAAAATGTTTTTTTTTGTGATTATCATGTAAAATTTATGAAATGAATCTAAATTTTTGTTGCAATGAACCTAAAATAAATAAATAAAATACCTTTTTACATGAATAAAAATGCTTGTTTTATGTAATAAACTTAAATATTTTATATAATGAACATAAAAGTTTTATGTGATAAATTTAATTACTTTATGCAATAAACCTAAATATAAACATGTTCATCAAATATTGAACATTTATATCTTATCTTTGCATTAGAATTATATCAATATGGATATCTACTCATAAAAGGAAAAAGAGATGAAAATTTTGATATATTTTCAAAATTTCTATTATATTCCAAATGATAGATAACTCATTTAAAAATTTTAAAATAAAGAGGGCGCATATAATAAAAAGAAAAAGAAGAAGAAAATATTCGCTTGTATTTTTATTAATTAAACAAAGATTTATAAAGTTATAAAATTATTTTGAAAAGTCCCATATATCTCAATAAAATTTATATAATTACAAAAATAAAAAATAACACCAAGTGTACATTGTAAGGTACACCGGGTGTACAATATAAATTGCATTAATTCTTAGCAATTATTTCACCTCCAAGTGGATCCTCTAAGAGATTATTTATTAGTTATTGTAACACCCCCAAAATTTATAAATTATTCAATCGTGGACCAGCGTGTCTGCTATGCAGGCACGTTCATACAAGGACGCTAGGTCTGTAAACGGCACAACACCCATCATGCGGCGGATGCTGAAATTTAATCCTTGTTCGAACTGGAAGACTACCGTGGACTCGTTGGCAGCGATCCCGGGAGCAAATCGGAGCAACTCCGTAAACCGAGCGTAATACTGGCGAACCGTCATTGGTCCCTGTGTCAGCTGCATAAAATCCCGAAGCTTATCCCTCTTGAGACTCTCGGGATAGAACTTGGTGCGTAAGGAGGTCTTAAATGCCTCCCAAGTAGCCGGAGGACCTTCTTTGGCATGAAACTCTTCCCACCAGGCGTCTGCTACGCCCCAGAGGAAGAAGGCTGCAATGCTGGGTCGTCGGTCAGCTGGACAATTCACGGCCTCAAAGGTGTGATCCAGATCGCGGATCCACCCCTCTAGGATCAGCGGGTTCTCCTCCCCGGAGTATATTGGAGGATGATGTCCCGTAACTCTCCGAAGACAATCCTCTCTAGCACCATGGTTTTGCTGGGTGATCGAGAAAAGCAGTGACGGCATCCTCTAAATGGTTAATCCTCCCATTTTTCACCATTTCGCTGTAGTAAAATAAACACTTAGAGACAACCCATTGGTTCAAGAATATTAACGAGGCTTTCTAATTCTTAGGGAAATCCTAATCTACCCTTGTACTCCTCACCGTGGCCGGGATCCAAAAATTTTGAAAATAGAATGGTTTTCCATCCAAAATTAACTATATTTCCAAAAACGAGCGTGGTCAACAAGATCGACCGCTCTGATACCACTTTGTGGTATCAGCTAAACATTTGAAATAGAAAATGATTTTTGAAACCAACTCTGAGCGTAAATGTTTTTAAAACAAGGAACACTTGGTTAAATTAAAAATTTTTGAACAAGAGCGTGGTTATCGGAACCAGCTTTGATACCACTTTGTGGTATCAGCTTAAAGAAAAATTTTAAAAAACAAGGAGCTTGGTTGAAATCAACTTCGATACCATCTTATGGTATCAACTTTAAAAGTTTAAAAGCAGAAGAGCATGGTCGAAACCTGCTCTGATACCACTTTGTAACACCCCCAAAATTTACTCTATTTTTTTTAAAAAGCCATATTTAAAACTTAAAACCGTAAATTTTGGGAATGTTACGGCCACATTCAATACTAGACCGGTTCACCTCTACTGATCTAGCATTAAGTGCTAAGGCTAAGAAAAATAACTCAAGACATTAATAGATAAACCAACTTCATAATTACAGAGATCAAATTCGCGCAAGTCTTTACACAAACCCAAAGTACGAGGTTTAGTTTATCGAGAAAGGAGATAACCATAATAATAAAATTGTTCCAAAGTATTATTCATAAATAATAGAAATGGTAGTAAAAATCTCAAGGAGAGCCAGCCACGTCGATACGGATGCTGATCCTGCCCCATCATCTCTCGATCCCCCCTGATGTCCCATGAACATCGATATCATCATAAAAGACATCTCCTTCCTGCAGGAAATCAGATGGGTCTTCTACTCGTTGGAATGAGCAGCACCCATGAAACGGGTGATCAGTACGCTACGTACTGAGTAAGGTAACCGAGCACTAAAGCCAACACATAAGCACATAATTTATGCAGAATAATAAAAGGGCGTAATCCAACATAACAACATAAAGGCATATGAACAATTCAGGTAAAAGTACAAAGGCCCAATTATAGTCCGGATTAATTGTTTAATTAATCTCTTAACAGAATCCGATTCACACCATGCCTTTTATCAATCCATGCGAGCATAGGAACACCCCACTATTATAGCCGGTGGGCCGGTCACACATAGAGCATCATGCCCTAACCACTATTATGACCGGTGGATTGGTCACACATAGGGTACAACCCTAACCACTATTCCTGACCGGTGGATCGGTCTAGTTCCTGCTCGCATGGTGTTCCACTATAAGTAATTAATATCTTTTAAGAGCTTTAATGATACTGGTTTGTGTTTATTGAGCTCGAGTCACCCCACTATTATTACCGATGGGCCGGTCACATATAGGACCTCATGTCCTAACCACTATTATAACCGGTGGATTGGTCGCACATAGGACTACGTGTCCTAACCACTATTCCTGACCGGTGGATCGGTCTGGACTCGGCTCAATAATCTTCCACTTTAAAAGATTAGTGTCTTAAATATATTATTCATAAATATTTTCCATGCACACACATTTGCCCAGACGTGCATGACTAACTCCATGCAAACCCTAACTCCATGTAAACCACACCTGCATATAACCTTAGCTCCCATGCAAAACTAACTCCACGTAAACTACACTTACATGCAAACCCCAGCTCCCATGCGAACCCTAACTCTACGTAACCCATGACTCCATGCAAACCCAATTCATATGCCAACCCTAACTCACATGCAATCCTCAACTCAACATAGATCGCATTCCTATACTAACCCTAATTCACATGCAAGCCCTAATTCACATACAAACCTCAACTCCACGTAGACATACTTCCATGCAAACCATAATACCATACCATATCATGCAAAACCAATACCCATACCCTATCAAGAAAAACCATAACACCATACCCCTTTCATGTAAAACCCTAACACCATGCCATTTCATGCAAACTACTAACACCATACTATTTTATGCCAAACCCTAGCAGCATGCAACTCCATCATTATTTTACAATCACATCATGCATGTCTTGAAACCACATTATACAACAATAGCAACATAAATGTACACATGATTCTCATGCCACCATTTGTCCACACCAACATACTTCAACCCCATAATCATACTGTATTAATAACAATTATACAACATTCACACGAAATGCACTATAACTAACATCACATGGCATGCATAGCATAAAATCACATAATACAAGTATGGCCTTAACACCCCTTACCTAAAACGTCACCTGTCTTGGAGCACGCTCCTATACCACTTGAAGGATTTGGTTGGGCTCACCTACTATGGGAAAAATACTAGGATTAGGTTTTCTCTTAAGAATGCTATTATTTCTAACTTATCCCAAGACCTTATTTTTAATAAAAAAAATTATTATATTAGAATTGAATCTACAAAATATTAGTAGATTATCAATAATAAATCTCATGCAGTTCAAAATAAAAAGGTGATATAAGGGTTTCTACCCTCGACCAAAATAAAATTAGTAAAGATATAATAATAATAATAATTCTAATAACAACTAAATATTATAAATAAAGATAATATCAAGATTAATAATAATAATAATAATAATAATAATAACAATAACATATAAGCTTTAAAATTTAAAGTGGGGTTTCAACCCTACTTATAACTAATGACCTAATATTTATTAATATTAATAATATTATTAATAACATATATAATAATATTAAAATAATAAAGATAATGATAATATTATTATTAATGGTTATAAAAACAGTAGAAATAATAATACTCCAATAAATAAGTGCAAATGTTAATACAAAATTAAGGCCTAAGATTTTCCAGAATAAATAATAAAGCGTTAATAATAATTATTCTAATAATAATAATAATAATAATAATAATAATAATAATAATAAGAATGATAATAATCCTATAATAATTAAATTAATAACTTAAAATTCGAAACTAACAATAAAACTATTTTATTACCACTCTCCACCCTGCAAGTACAATTTAGCATAAATTTTACATCAAATAATAATAATATTAATAGCAAGGAAATAATTATTATATTCAAATAATTACTAATAAATAAAATAAAAGTAGAATAATTTACAATAAATAGTAAATAATGATTAGGAAGGTATAGGGTTTCACCTTGATTCGACGGGAATGGGCGGCGCCGGCGGTGGTGCACGGCGGTGGCTGGAAAATGGGTCTAAGAGGGCAAAAGATGAAGAAACGAAGAGAAGGAGCAGGGGAGAACTTAAAATAAGGTTATGGTTCGATGGAGAAGGATTAGAGGGAGTTTTTTGGCGGTTCAGAGGGCAGTAGAAGTGGCGGAAACGGCGACGGACGGTGGCCTAAGGGTTTCGGGGTGAAAATTCCGGCGAAACGAGCAGCCAACTTTGCATGGTTATTGAGGCTCGTGCAAGAGGAATCAAAGGTTGAAAATAGTTTGGTTAATTAGAGGACGATGCAGGGAATAATTTGGAATGCAGAGGTGGTGTTGAAGTTGGCTAACGGCGGCGAAATACGCGTTTGAAGTCGCGGTGATGGCAGCCCTCGCCGAGGGTTTCGGGTGAGAAAAAAAAAATTCCAAAACTCCTACAATCTAACTATTTACAAATGGTAGATGGGATAATGGGGTTTTGGAGGTCGGCAGGGAGGTATTAGGTACGGGAATTTGGGTGGGCGGTGGCAGTAATTGGGCAACCGACGTTTGGTTTGCTTCAGGGTTTCGCGAGGCTGGGGAGAAGAAACGGGCGAGAGTTAACGCACGACAATTACTCCAATTGATTCCTCGGGTTAAGGAGAATTCAAAGAGACAATTAACGGCTGATTAAAGCCACTGCAGCCGAAGACGCCATTGATGGGGTCGAAGGTTTCATCGCAGCGACGGGGGAAAGACGGAGGAAGAAGGAAGAAGAAAGAGGGTGGGCCGGTCGGCCGAGGAAGGAAAAGAAAAGGGAAGAACCGGGCGGTCAGGCGCGGGTTCGAAGGCGTTTAAATGAAACGCCGAGTTTTAGTGTGAAAAGAAGAAAAACGCGGCGTAGAGAGGCACGGTAAAGGACGCAGCAGAAAAGTTTAAATGAAACGCCGCATTTTTGTTGGATAGTAGTTAAAATGCAGCGCTGGAAGGGGGCAGGAGGCGCCAGCCGCACGGGCTGGGCCGAAGGAAAGAAAGAAGAGAAGGACTGGTCAGCAGCTGGCCCAGTTCGGGGAGAAGAAGAAAAAGAAGAAGAAGAAGAAGAAGAAGAAGAAAGAAAAAGAAAAGGAAAAAGGAAGAAAGAAAAAGAAAAAGGGAAAAAGGAAAGGAGAAAAAAAATAGATTAGGGTCAATTAAATTAATATGAATATTTATAATATTTAAAAATAATAATATTTAAATAAAATAATATTTAAATCGCTTTTTAGGATAAATTAGGATTTTTAAAAGGTTTTCCATAAATTCCATTTTAATTAGCAAAACACCCTAATTTTCTTCCATTAAATTATTTATAAAACTAATATTAATTTGGAACCATTTTCTCCTCCTTATTTTAAATAAAATAATTTATTTAAATAAATTCCCAAATTAAAATCTTTAATTAGCTCAAATACCCAAATTCCTCCTAATTAAAATACTTATAAATTTATTCTTGATTTGCCCTAATTAATTTCCTTTTATTTTAAATAAAGTAATATACTTAATTAACTTTTATAATAAAACCTCATTTAAATATAATATTTAAAATTAGAAATTGTCGGGGCATTTCATAACATATCTACCAGAGTAGCATGCTCCTAACCACTATTTTTAAACCAGCGGGACGGTTTGAAACGCCTATTAGGAAAAAATTCCCCTAAGCCACTCTTATCATCTAGTGGAATGGACACAACACATCGATCCTTACTAATGAAATATTTTACTTTAAGTGATTAATGTTTTATCCATTATTGTCTTTCTCAAGATTATTGTAATACCCCCAAAATTTACTACCAAAAAATTTCGTTTTAATAGAAATGTTTAACATAAGTAGAGTAACAAAACTATAAATTCTCAGGATACTACCGCCATACCCAATACCAGACTAGTTCACTCCTACCGTTCCAGTACTAAGTGCTAAGGCTAAACATGATTAACACCGAACATAAGTCATTTATTAAAAATAAGAGATCATGAAAGGACTCATCCATAACCATACAAAAATCAAAGTGCGGTTTAATAATTACATTCCAAGGAGTAAGTAACTAAAGTTTTCCAAAAACATAAAATACCGTGCGACATGACATAACTAGAATAAAAAAATACATGGTAAGGAAAAAGGAAAGATAAAGTACAATCGGGTTGCTCTCGATCCCCAGGTCAAGTGTAGGCTCAACTCTCAGCCCCGCCAAATGCCTCATATGTATCGTAGGCATCGAAGACGTCGTCCCCTACCTACATAAACTCATATGGGTCTTCTTCTCAAGGGAATGAGCAACACCCATAAAATGGGTGATCAGTATACTACGTACTGAATAAGATAATCATACGCTAAGGACAAACAAGCAAAGCATACGACATAACATGATCATATAAGCAGCATACAATAATATAGATAATGAAGGTCGACTATGGTCTAGATAGACTTATTCTTTAGATCTCTATTACATATAATTGTTTCACATCACAATCTTTATCAATCCATGTGAGCGCAGGAACCCCACTATTATAGCCTGTGGACCGGAATACATATAGGGTAGAACGCTCCTAACCACTATTATAGCCAGTGGACTGGTCATGCAAGGCAAAATGCTTCTTGCCACTATTATTTGTCGGTGGATCGGTCTGGCCCTGACTCACATGGTGTTTTACTGTAATTACTTCGTGTATTTTCCATGTCTTATCATCATTATGTTTAGTTCGTTGAGCACTGAAACCCCCACTATTATAGCCAGTGGACCGAAAATCATGCAGGGAAAAATGCTCCTAGCCATTATTATTCGTCGGTGGACCGGTCATGCAGGGCATCCCGGCTCTTGGCCACTATTATTCTCTTGTGGACTGGTCTGGGCCCATCTCAATAATATTTCTCTTTAAATGATTAGTATCTTATTCGTGTCTTATTCGATAAGCATTTTACCCTTGAAATGTATGTCACCAATCTTCTACTTCTATCCTCTCAAGGGGGCCCGTCCCATATCTTGGGACTCCTGCGCCCCTTATCACGCCCCGACATCCTTTCCCCTTACACTTACCCATAGTGAAATCCCAACTCCTAAAGCTGTGGGTTACGGCCCAATACCTCATGACATCAAACTCCACCTACTATCACCCTCTAGGGTTTTCCCTTAAAAACCCTAATTGGACCTATGTGGCTGAACTTCCTCTCATTTACACTACCATTATTTCATTCATCGCCCCAAACTTTATCTCGTTTAGATTCAATTCCAAATCATATCACTTTACTCCTCGATTTCACATGTGATCGAAAAATCCTAGTTAGCCACTTCGAACCCTAGTACCTTTCTTCCCCCCACAAGTAACCTCTCTATTTTTCACCTAATATCTCTTCTCTCCCATGGCACCCATATTCACCCCTCATATAATAAATTTCTACTCTTAACCCATACTCCACTCTCCCTTAATTGTTTTTAATTCCATATTTTTGCCTAGATTAGCGGCTCCTCCCAAAACCCTAATCAGGTCAGTCCCCTATACACCCTTACACCAACCTACGTACTATTTTTCATCCCAAGTCTCCAATCACTCCACAACTCTCCCCTTTGCTTACTTACACCCTAAAACAACTTTTCTCACGTAAAGATCATCCCCATGCAAGCTTCATCCACCCCATGCAATCTATCGAAGTCCCCATGCAAACCCTAGAATTCCCATGCACGCTTCCTATCTCCCATTCATTTTGATCACCTATTCTTCTTTATTTTCCTCTCATAGATCATGAGGTAGCTTGGTTAACCTCATATCCCCTTTAGTGAACCCACTTCCCATTTTATTTTTATCCTTTCATCCCTATATCATATTATCAATCATCCTAGCAAGCATGTCCTACAGGGTCATATCATATCACATCATAATCACCATATATGCATATCATGCTCATGCCATAAGGAAACACATAAACATACCTCAACTCCAAGTTGTGCTACACATAAGACAAGTTAATGATAACCATACGATACACGACATAACATGATACATAACATCCAAGGCATAGAAGTCACACAACACACATGAGCCTTAGCTACATCCTTACCTAAAACGACACCGAGCTTGGAGCACGCTCTTATGCCTCCTTAGGGCTTTGACTTGATTCACCTATAAGAGGGAAATACTATGGATTAATCTCCTTCTTACCAAAATTACCATTATTCCTACCCTACCCTTATTATAATCCACTAGTAGGGCTAATGATGATAATAGTAGTTTTATAATTAACAGTAGGGTTATTATCCTCAAAATACTTAATCATGCTACTATTAACCAAAATAAGTCTTAGTAGCCATCATGGTTTATGTTAAAGTAGTCATAGTGATATTCATAGTATTAAAGGTAATAGTTTAAATATTACTAATAATAATAATACTATTAGTTTTAGGTATAATACTAATATCAACCCAAACTCTAGTAACAATAATAATAGTGATATAAGTAATATAAAAGTAGTGACCATGATGATACTTATATTAATAGTGCTAGTAGTGATAATAGATTAGTGATTATGACATATTAACCAAAAAGACAAGTTAACAATAATAATATTCATAGTAGTAGTAGTAGTAGTAGTAGTAATAATGATGATGATGATGATGATGATGATGATGATGATGATGATGCTGATGATGATGATGATAGTTATAGTAGTAATGGTAGTAATACTAATAATAATAATAATTTTAAGCATAATAATAATTATAGTTGAATAGTAATGTAAGGGTCTCAATATTTACACTAATAATAAAAGTAGTAATGGCCAAAGTTAGTATTAATAATATTAGTAAGAAAATAATAATAATAATAATAATAATAATAATAATAATAAGGATAATCATAATAATACTAAAGTTTTAGCCTTAAGAATAATAATAACCTTAGTTAGCAATATTTCTGAAGTTAGGTTAAATACTAAGAGTGATAACATAATAATAATAATAATAATAATAATAATAATAATAATAATAATAATAATAATAATAATACTATTAATATTACTAAATATTACTAACACTTATAAAAAAAAGTTTAGGGGTTAGGGAAATTAGAATACCATCTAGGGTTAGTGGCAGAACCAGTGGCGGCGCTCGGCAGTGGAGGAGAAAGAGAGGTGGAGAGATGGGGGTATAGGCTAGAGGAGAGCGAATGAGGGGGTTTTTGAGGTGGTGGAAGGTGTCTCATGTGGAGAGGGGTGGAATGAAGGTAGTGGTGCAGCCAAAGGTGGAGGCGCACTACGGCGGGTGTGGTGGCCAAAGGTGGTGGAAGCTGGAGGAGGGAGAAGGAGAGGCAGGCGGGGAGAGATGGGGGTATGGGGAGGTAGAGTGAGGTCCCATGGTTATTTTGGAGGGTGGAGGAGGCATTGGTTGTGGCAGACGGTGGTGCGAGGGCCAATGAGAGGTAAAATTGGGCTGATCGGGAGGGTAATTTTCATGGCCGGGGTGGCTTGTGCAGGGCAAGGCAAGGGAGGGGAATGCTCATTTCTACAAAGGATGGTCTAGGGAAGGATTTGGTAGGCAATGTGGGCGGCGGCGGAATAATCATTTGATTGGGTGGTGGTGTTAGGTCGGGATTTTCTAGGTTACGAAAATAGAAGCTCGACCTAGGCTGTCAATTGGGGTATTTATAGGCTAAATTGAGGGGGGGAAATGATGAAGGAGGAAGAGGACAAGTGAGGCAAGTCACTAACCGGTGGTGGCAAGCAGTGCAGACCTCCGAATTACAGGGTATGTCCAGTTGGGGTGAGGAAAAAGGAAATGACAGGCATGTGGGAGGAGGGAGGACGGTTTGGTTGGGTTGAAATTGGAAAGAAAAAAACGGGGGTGAGCAGGGAAGGACGACCGGATGGAGTAGATGGTTGCCGGCAGAAGAAGGGTTGTAGGTCGGGGTGCAACCCGCGTAGGGAAGGAGAAGGAAAGGGAAAGGGGTGGACCAACGACCTAGGGGCAGGAAAAGAAAAAGAAAAGGGGGAACTGACCGGGTGACTGGCTAAGAGGGTAACGTAGGCTTTGAGCCACAATGAAAGAGAAGGGAGGGGAAGGGAATTGGGTCGATGGACTGGCCCATTTTGGGGAAGGAAGAAGAAAAGGAAAAGGAGGAATGTGAGGAAGAAAGAAAAAGGAAAAGAAAGGAAAAAGAGAAAAGAAAAAGGAAAAGGAGAAAAATGGGTTGGGTGGGGTGTTTAGGTATTTTGGTATCCTTGAATATATAAAAATAATAGTACTAATAATAATAATAATATTTAAATTCCTTTTTAGCTTGATTTGTCTATTTTGGACAAATTTCCTTAACTACCATATTAATTAGTAAAATACCCAAAATTTTCCTAAATAATTTATTTATTATTTCCTCCTTGATTTTCCTTAATTAATTTCCCTTTATTTTGATAAAATAATTTTTTTACTTAATTTTCCTAGTAAATCCTTATTTCGCCATAATTCCCTAAATTTGAGTTTGGGGGTATTTCAACTATCATACGGAAAAACATATAGATATGCAATAAATAGAACTTAGACATAACATAATTTCTCAAAATACGTTAAACACAACCACATAAAAAGGTTGGGACATCTCATAGAAAAAAGCCATACCTCCATTAAGAGAAACCCTCGTTTCACAAGGTTAACATAACTTCTCTCATAATACTCACTTAACCATGAAATGTGATACAAATTTCTAAAATATTATTATTTTCAACATATTTTAAAATCAAGATATAACTCCAACGCCTTACACATATGATAACAACCTTGCCCCTAGGGTTACTATTTACAAATCTCTATAAGACCCTAATTTCACAAGTTAAACATTACTCTTCCCATAAGACTCATTTAACCACCAAATTTAGTACTCAATCCTAAGATAAAATTATTAGCATCATATCAAAAAATTGAGGTATAACTCCAACTTTTTACATATGCAATAATGACCCCACCTCTTAGGTCATTATTCACAATTTAAGCTCTTTTCTCATATTATTTTATTTATGCTACTTATAATTACTTCAAGTCTTGATAATGATCTACTTAGTATATTTTAACCCAATAAACATACTTAAATACCAAATATTTCATATTTATTCCATATTAACCAAAATACCCTTAAGGATGCCAAATTACTCATATTTTTACAAAAATCCTACAAGCCATAACTTGAGTTATTTTCATCCTTCAACATAAATCCTCATAAAATAATTAACCCCCACCACTCACACACACTCACACACATATATTATTCAAACATCATAGACCAATTTAGATAATGCTTCATGCCAACTACTTAATTTATAGAATAGGCTTAACTAAACAATACTCAAAATCGTATGCTTTTAGCTATTACTCATTTTTTTCGTCATATAATACAAAATATAATTAAAAATTATTATCATAATGAAATTATCCATATATTATTACCAAACATGAGATTTTACATTATTATATACATTGCATATAGAACCCTAGTTACGACGTGTATCCTTACCAAAAAGAAGTGTGAGGAGGTTGCACAAGGTACACCAGAGCGAGGAGTGGTGTGCACTTATGAAAAGGAGGTGTATGGATATGAAAAGAAGAGTCTACAACTCATGTAAAGAAGGTTGTGCATAACTATCTGAAGAAAGGATCACACTCGTGCAAAGGAGGGTGCATGGTTATAAGATGAACAAAACCAATAATAAAGGCATTTGAGGGAAAAGATGATGGCATGGTGGTTTTTTGGTGACGATGTGAATGGGATGGATCGGGGAGGTATATTTTCATCAATATCCTATGAAATGGAGGTGCTTGGGCGGTCAGTAATAGTGAATGGTGGTGATGGCAATGATAAAATGAAACTAGAACATAGGTGGTGAATGGAAGGAGAATGAAAGAAGGGAGATGGTGGATGGGAAAAAATATGATAAAAATGGAAATAAAGGAGTAAGGAGAAGAGTTTATTTGTAAGGGATGAGGTGAGGATGTGAGATGGGAAAGGTTAAAGGTGTAAGGGGTGAGGCATGGTTTGGCATAGGTTTTCACGTGGGGTAGCTGAGGTGGAAAGAGACACAATGTTCTTGTGCTATTATAGATTAGGTGTAGGGAAACGATAGGTGTAGTGGCTAGGAAGGGAATAGAAATGAAGCCATGTGAGAGGGGATGTATGGGTTGAAGAGGAAGAAGGAGAAGGCGGATCGGGATAGGAGGAGAAGGAGAAAAAAGGGAAAAGGAGAAAGAAAAAGGGAAAATAAAATTGAAAAATAAAAATAATTTAAGGTGAGAATTAGAATTAGATTTAAATCTAAGATTAAGGAATTAGAAAAATTAGTTTTATCAATCATATAGGGTTAGGGTTAGGTTAAAAAAATAATTACTTATGATTAGAGTTAGGTTAAAATAATAATTACTTATGATTAGGTTTAGGTTGAAATCTAGGGTATTATATGTATTCTTGCTTGTTACTTGGATCCTCATAGTGATAGGTATTGTGAAGTGTAAATGGTATCAAGCATTGTTGTCTTGATAAAGTTAGAATCCCACTAGGTCTCACACCTAACCAAACCTACTGCCCCATCTTAGTTTTAGTTGATTTGGGTCTAATGTTTTGGGATCTTATAGGTGTGGGTCTCTATATACCTAAATAGATCAAAGTTCAATAGTTCCTAACCTAAATCTTACTTGCAATATTCATTTAGTTTACACACACACGCGCACAAACACATACTAATTTCAATTTTGTCATCTTTTTCATAACATTGTTTAGGCTTCTACTTCTTATTTTTAATTTCATTTTTTTGTATTTTATTTATATGTAATATATAAGACATTTTATTTCAAATTGTTAAAATATCATTTGGAAAGTTAAGATAATTATGTTAAAATTTTTATTTCCTAGAAGTTTTTTTCTTAACAAAAATTATATAGTAGTCACTATAAAAAAAATAAATTTCTTAATATTTAATTAAATCATGTTTTTGAAAAATTTGGACTCATTTAGGACTCCTTTATTTACTAGAATCAACGAATCTAGTTATAAATCTAAAATTTTAAAATCTAGTGAGTCTAGGTGGAGTTAAGATCTAGATGTTGCTAATGAGTCTAAAGCTAAATCTGGCTGCACCTAATCATGACTCAATATATTACTATCCCTATTCCACTACTAGGGTAGTTAATGAGCCGAATTGATCTGAACCTCTTTAGTATTTAAGTTTGTCTTATTTATTGCATAAGTTGACCCGAAGTATCTTGTTATTAGACAAGATCTAAATACTAATATTTGAGTTTATTATTGTTATTTTTGAGTTTCAACTTTTCAGATTTGTTGTTTTTATTTTTTATTTGTTGTTTATTTTATAACATTTTTCGACATTATGAAGTGAAATTAATTATATACACAGCTACTTTTGATTAGAGTGTTGTATTTGGGCTTTGTTTGATTTTACTATGGTTGTAAGTTAGGATTGCAAATTTTTGCTCTAGATGGAATCATTATCTTTGAATTTGGTATATGCCACTATTTAACATTCTTAAGTTATGAAACTTGTGTGTTGTTACAAGAGTTTGAATTCTACACTTGCCGAGCCTCCATTATTTTATTATTACTATTTATCATGTTTGTATTATTGATTCATTGGTTTATTGTATTATGCTCAGTTCTTCCATTTTTTTCTTTGTTCGGTGTTGCAATCAATTAGTGTTTATTAGCTTTGTTGGTTAGTCATTCTATTAAGGTTTCATGGCTAAATTGTCTTCCTATTCCATTTCTCATAGTACTAGAGTACGAAGATCTTCTATTTTGCTCTTTTTGTGTACCCTTATCTGGTGTGGCTATAATTGACCCATAAATTAAACCATTTTATCATCAATTGTAGTATTGGCAACAAGGGTATCATTCTAATACAGGTATTAAGAGGACTCACCTTAATCTAGTTATCACATAAATAATATTTAGGTAGAGGTTAGTAGTATTATGCTCAGTTTTGCCATTGTTTTTCTCTATTTGGTGTTGCAATCAACTAATATGTATTGACTTTGTTATTTGGTACATCTATTAAGGTTTCCTAGCATGTTTTTCTGCTGTTTCATTGCTCATTATATTAAGTACTAACATCTTTTGTTTTTCACTATTTAGGTATCCTTGTTTGTAGTGACCATAACCAACACACAATTTAAACTCTATTATCATCAATTGTAGTATTGGTAAAAATGATAAATTTCTAAGCTAGGGATTAAGAGGACTCACATTAATCTATGAAGCACACAAATAATAAAATAAAAGACTATAAATCACACAAAAATAAATATAAAAAGCACACAATTATAGGAGTTTAAAATAGAAAATAGTAAAAAAAACAAATTAAAATAAAATAAGAAAACAAATATAGGTGAATGAAAATATAATGAGAAAGATAGGGAATCAATTTATTTTAGTAGATTAGGTTGAGATAAAACAAAAAAAATCCATATGTCACCTGTTAGTGACAAGAAAGAGATCAACAAAGTTACAACCTAGACGTATGTCGATACGCTTTATATTACTTCTCTCCTTTTAATTCAATATGGCAAAGCGCTAATATTACATTCTATTAAACTCTAGTAGTATAGTCATAACAAGTGATTCCTATATTTAACTAGATCCAATACATTAAGAAAAAGTGAAAGATATGAATTGAAGTGCCTAAACCAAAACTTCAAGCGTGTCTAGTTGTATTCCATACCTTTTACCCATATGTATCCAAACGTTCCACTACTACGGTTAGAATCACAAAACTATTAGATGAATTGTTATATTGTAACACCCCCAAATTTATTACTGAAAATTTTTGTTTAAACAAACAGGTTTAGCAGAAGCAAAAGAATTAAAACTATAAACTTGGGGGTATTACCACCACACTTAGTACCAGACCGGTTCACTCCTACCACTCTGATACTAAGTGCTAAGGCTAAACTAAACAATCGTTAAATGGGAATCATCAAAGCTTAAGTTCATAGTCAACATAAATCATTCATGAAAACACGAGTCAACCACAGTTAGAATATCGTTTAAGATTACAACTTAAGAGTTCCACTCTGAAATACGAGGCATAATACAAATATAGTTAAATAAAGATAAACGAGACTAAGGATAGTAATAGAGTCCAGCTGGCTCGCTCTTGGACCCCAACTAGGATAGGCTCAACGCTCGGCCCCACCCGATGCCTCGTAGGTATCGTAGGTATCGAAAATATGGTCTCCTACCTGCACAAGATCATATGGGTCCTCTGCTCGTGGGAATGAGCAGCACCCATGAAATGGGGGATCATTGCGCTACGTACTGAGTAAGGTAACAAACAAGCTAAGGCCAACACATAGTACATATGATACAAGTTCAGCACTTAAACAGCATACAATAATATACATGACAAGGCCTGATCACTTCCTTGGTGGTTTATCCTTTTATTCGCATTAATAATAAGTCCATTCCACACATATTCTTTAGTAGTCCATGTGAGTGCGGGAACCCCACTATTATAGCGGTGGACCGAAAAGTATACACTCAGGGCAGAATGCTCCTGACCACTATTATTTGCCGGTGGACCGGTCCGGCCCAGACCCACATGGTGTTTCACTGTAAGTACTTAGTATATTTCCTGTGGATTAACTTACTTACTTTGGTTTGTCGAGCACGATATCCCCCACTATTATAGCTGGTGAACCGGAAGGTATACACTCAGGACAAAACACTCCTGACCACTATTATTTGCGATGGACCGATCTCCAGGGCACCCCGGCTCCTGGCCACTATTATTTGTCGGTGGACCGGTATGGGCTCGGCTCAATAATCTTTCACTTTACATGATTAGTGTATTATCCGTGTCTTATTAGATAACATTACACCCTAGACATGCATGTCATCGATATTCTAATGCTTTTCTCTCAAGAGGGCATGCCCCATATTTTGGGACTCTTGCACCCCTTGTCACACCTCGACATCCTTTCCCCCTTATGCTCACACCTAATGAAGGACTGACTCCTGAGAGTGTAGGTTAAGCCCAACACCCCATGACATCGATCTCGCCCATTCTTATCCTCTAGGGTTTTCCTCTTGGAAACCCTAGTTGGACCTATGTGGCCCAACTTCTTCTCACTTACCTTACCATTACTTGTTCTTCACCCATATTAGGTCCAACCCCAAGGCACATCACTTTATTCCTCGACCTCGCATGTGATCGGCAAAACCCTAGTTGACCACATCAAACCCTAGTACCTTACTTCTTCCACAAGTAACCTCTCTCTTTTCATCCCCAAGTCTCCTTTTCACATGGAAACCCATACTCATCTTTTATATAAATGAATTCTCACTCTTAACCCATACTCCACCCTTCCTTAATCATTCTTACCTTTGTACTTCCCAAATTTCCACTTTCTTCCACAAAACCCTAATCAGGTCCTTTATACACCCTTACACCAACCTACGTACTATTTTTCATCCCAAGTCTCCAATCACTCCACAACTCTCCCATCCTCTTATTTACACCCTAATTCAACTTTTCTCACGTAAGATTCACCCCCATGCAAGATTTAGCCATCCCATGCAACCATCCCAAGTCACCATGCAACTTTTAAGACTCCCATGTGCGGTTCCCAATTCTCTTTTATTTTGGACATTCCTCCCACTTAAATCTTCCCTCATGGATCATGAGGTACTTAGGTCAACCTTATATCCCCCTTAGTGAACTCACTTCCCATTTATTTCTTGTCATCCTTATATTCCCAACTCATATTATTATTCAATTTAACATGCATGTCCTAGAGGGCCATATCATATCACATCATAACATCATACATATACATGTCATACTCATGTCATCGGAAACACATACAAATATACCTTAATCTCCAAGCTGCGCTACATAAGACAAGTTACCCACATTCATATAACACACGTCATAGCATGGCATATACAACATTCAAAACATACAGGTCACACATCACGCAAAGGCCATAGCTTCGTCCTTACCTAAGGCGATGCCGGGCTTGGAGCACGCTCCTTTAACTCCTTAGGGATTTGGTCGGGATTACCTATAAAAGGGGAAAATACTACGTATTAGTTTCCCTTGAAAACACTTTCAACTCTTATTCTAGTTTAGGATTAATGTTCTTATTACTAGAGAGGGTACTATACAAAGGCTAGGGCTTTTATCTTAATTTTAGTATGCTAAATATTGCTATTCAAAACATATATATTTTTGATACTTATTGTCATCCTTATTTCATTAGACCCGTTAGTTCAAATCTTGTAGTAATAGGGTTCATGCTAACTATAGGGAAAATAGTGATAGTAATAATAATAGTTAGTGGCTAAAAAAAGATATTGTAGTAAGGATGTTAGTGTTAAAGGCATTAGGGTTAATATTAAATGGTAAGGTACCAAGGTTTAAGTATCCTTCTTAATTAACCAACAACATGATAATACACCAACTTTGAGTTAATAACATTGGTAGTAATAAAAGTAGTATTACTAATAACAATATTGGTAAAGGTGTTAAGTATAATAATAAGGATAATAATAATAGTAATAATAATAATAATAACAACCAAATAAGGTTAGGTTAAGTAATAATAATAATAATAACCATAATAATGATAATAGTAATAGTAATAATAATAATAATAATAATAATAATAATAATAATAATGTTAATACTAATAATCATAATAATAACACTAAAGTTAAGTATAATAGAAGTTAAGGTTCGAAGGGATGATAGTATTAGTAAGAAAATAATAACATTAATGATAAAGATAATAATAATGATAATAATGATAATAATGATAATAATGATAATAATAATAATAGTAATCATAATAAAAGTAATAATAATGATAATAATAATAAGTATAATAATATTAATATTAGTTAAAAATCAATAACAGTTATATAAAAGGGATATTAGGGCTTAGGTGAGTGGAAGACCACCTAGGGTTGGTGGTGGTCCGGCGGCAGCGCGTGGCAGCGACGGCAGAGGAGGAAAAGAAAGGAAAAGATGGAGGTGGAGGTTAGGTGGGAGGAGGAAAAGAGAAGTTTGAGGTGGGGGAGGAAGCAATAGGTGGAGAGGAGTGGAATGAGGGTGGCGGCGTGACAGGGGGTGGGGCACGCGGTGGCTGACGCGGCGGCCAAAGGTGGTGGAGGGTGGTGGAAGATGGTGGAGGTTGGTGGAGAAGGAGGCAGGGATTAAGGAGGGTATATGAAGGTAGAGGAGGGTCTGTTGGTTATATTGGAGGGTGGTAGGGGGTTGATCGCGGCGGAGGTGGTGATAGAAGGTGGCGTGAGGCGGCGACAAGTCGCAATGGTCGTTTTTTTTGGGAAGGGAGGTTCGCATGGCTGAGGCAACACATGCGGGGCAAGGAAGGGGCGGTGATGGCTTGGTAATTTGGAGGACGGTGCAGGGAGGGCTTCGGCATGTGGCGAAGGTCGCGGCGTTTCTTGGCGACAGCAGAAAGCTCGTCTTTTCTGGCGGTGGCGAGGCAGGGTTTCCGCAAGGTCCGAAAGAAAGGACTTGCTTTGGTCGTTCGGGGGGGTATTTATAGGAAATTGTGAAGGGGAAAACGACGAAGGAGAGTGATGGCATGCGGGGCAGGTGCAGCAGGCCGTCGTCCGATGGTGGCAGCCGACGCATGCCCCGCGGTTTGACATGGTTTGTTTGGCTGGGTGCGGGAAAAGGGAAAGAAGACAGGACGCGTGAGGGGTAGGACGAGCGTGTTGGGTCAAAATGGGAAAGAAAGAGACGGAAATGGTAGAGGAAGGACATCCGGACGGCAGGCGTTGTCGGTGGTTGCAGGTCGCGGCAGTTGCAGGTCGCGAGGAAGAAGACGATGGCGTGGCTGGACCAGCGGTCCAGGGAAAAAGAAAGAAAGGAGGCAAGCCGGCCGGTTTGGCAACGGTTATAAAATTTTTAAACCAAACGCGGCATTTCAGTAATTAGAGGGACAAAACGCGGCGTCGCGTCGCTGGATGGGCAACGGTCATAAGGTTCATTTAACGCGATGCGGCGTTTCCACGACTTCAAAAGGTGAAACGCTGTGTTACAGCTGTGTGACGACCAGCGGACGACGGTGGGTCGTGGGAAGGAGAGAAGGGATGGAGAAATGGGTCGGGAGAGGCCCAAATCCGGCGGGGAAGAAGAAAAAAGGAAAATAAAGGAAAGGAAAAAGGGAGAAAAAGGGTTTCTTTAGGGTTTTGGATTTTTGCACAAGTTATTTAGAATGTTTTTGGGTTATTTAAAGTATTAATATTTATGAAATATTAATTAATTTCTTTTTAGCTTAGTTTAGATTATCTTTGATAAATTTCCTTAACCTCCGTGTTAATTAGGGAAACGCCCAAACTTTCTCCCACTTATATTCTTTATTATTTTCCTCTTAATCTACCCTAATTTATCCAATAAATTTTAAATAGATAAGTTTACATAAATGGGTTTTTTCCTAATAATTCTTTATTTTGTCCTAATTCGGGGATTAAGGTTTTTGGGGTATTTCATATATAACCTAGCTGCAATTTATACCCATGAATTCTAGCATATTTATATAGCAACCTAGCAAGTATATAATCCTACATACTATCACTATGAGAAAGCTAGAATGAGGCATGCACCATATAAATTATACTTAACAAAATCACACATATAAGTGATAGAAATTAAAGTTAACCCAAAAAACAATCTCATGATTATTAGGAAAACATATAAATTATTATTAAAATTTTGAACTGTAGTCTGGGGTTTCAATATTATCCTTAACAATAATAATTTTGCCACTCTTCATGTATAAATTGACTACATAAAGCAAATAATAAGGTAAGAAAAGAAAACCCAAAAATTGAAGCTAATTCCAAAAAAGATAAGCAAACGGATGACCCCCGGTCGATGCTCGGTTGATCACTCATTGAGGACTTTATCTTTTTCTTCATGTAAATAGCCCTTCTCCTCCACTTGCATGTTAGCTTGAATTGAATGATGTAAATTGAGGTAGGGAATTACCAAATAAAGGGTTTGTGAAGATGAAATTCACGATTTTGTGGATTAATTGAATAAAATGAAATAAAAAAATGAAAGAATTATGGAGATGAATGAATTTGGATGGATGAAGAAAGCTAGATTACAAATCCTATGATGGAGGCTAAATTAATGAAATAAAATCATGAATTAGGGTTAGGTGATGATTAAATTGTCAGTGAATAGAATGAATGGAAGCTTGATTTGACAAATTTGATGAAGAACAATGGAGGTAGAGGTTGAAGATGAAGATGCAACCATAATTATGAATATCAAGATTAGTGGCTCTAAATTTGCCATATTTTGTGGGATTTGAGTTAAATTTGTATATATGTGTGTAAAAAGGCAAAAATATCATGTATTAGTTTGGTGGGAAGATTAGATAGATGTTGGAGAATATTTCAAAATTTCGTGTGTCAAGGTAGCGACCACCATTATTGTGCTAGTGTCTATGGATAATCTCCGGTCAAAGGACAGTCGACCACATGTCCATGGGTAACTTTCAGCATTTCTGATTGATAGATTTTCCTTCCAATAGCCTTTTGACTATGATCAAATCTGATTATGTAAACATTGTATGCATAAATTTTTATCTATTGATCTTATCTTTCCAATGAATCTTGAATCAACTTAGTTAGATCTTGTATTAAAATGTAAAGCATAATATACCAAAGGTTGTTATTGGTACCCATGGAAAAGATTTGGAAACTTCTTGTGTCAAGGTAGTGACCACCATTACTATGCTAGTGTCTATGGATAACCTCCGGTCCATGGATGATCGACCACCTGTCCATGGGTAACTTTCAGTATTTTCTAATTGATAAATTTTCCTTCCAATAGCCTTTTGACTTTGATCAAATCTGATTATGTAAACATTGTATGCATAAATTTGTATATGTTGATCTTATCTTTCCAATGAATCTTGAATCAACTTAATCAGATCTTGTATTAAAAAGTCAAGTGCAAAATACCAAAGGTTATTATTGTTATTTCATATAAAAATTTCGGTTTACCTTTTACTTGCAAAACTCTTCAAAACACTTCATTTTTGGTTATTTTTTTATGACTGATATCATATGAGTACCTAGGGATAAATAGAGGTTAAATTGGCCTTTTTAAAAGAAAATTAATATAAAGTATGGTAATTAACACTAAAAAAAATAGGGCCTTAAATTTAATAATCAAGTTTTCCACAGTTAGCTTCTGCTAGTCCCTTAGTAAAACCAAATCCAAAATAATCAAAAGAAAACAAAATCTAATGACCTTAACCAATTTTGTCAGGATTCCCTTATTTTTCTGACATTCAAGATTCATACTCAACCTAGAGTCCATACTTTGAATGTTCCAAACATAAATTCAAACATATAGTCTATACATGAATATGGAAGATATGAAGAAAACAATAATGATGCATAGAAGGCAAGAAATCTCAACTAGTCTTGACTGATCCTCATAATGTTTATACTCTCTTTTCTTCTCTTATAATCAAATATATTATATAAGCACATCCACTAGATTATGTGATAGATAAGATGAATATATACCAAGTAGTTTACATATAAAAAAAATAAAGAATAATATTTATATGGATAAAACTTCATGAAGGATACCAATTACTTGTTGAATGGACCAAACCATATGCTAAAATCATGTGACTAATCTCTAATAGATCACGGTTTCCTATCTCAAGAATCAAATAGGACTTCAAAAAGGGTTGTAATAGGGTTAGGTTTAAGGGTTAATGAAAAAAAATGAAAGAGGAAAATCAAAACAGGTATCCTAAAACCTAGTATAATTATACTAATGTAGAGAGACTCTTCTTGCATTTTCAAATTCATAAAGGCATCTGCACAATCTACCTCTTAGCATCACATAGGCTAAATCTCATCATATTGGAACTTCACATCTTTTTCCTCACTTCTCTTTTGAAATATACGAAAGCAAACATGATATATTTTTTACATCATTTTTTTCACTTGAGCCATGCTTCATCAAAATAGATATATTTTATTTTCCATCCAACCCATTATAAAGATTTAGTGGGCATACGTTCCATAGTTGATTTCCACATCGATAACTCAAGTATATTCCTTTTCTTTTTCTCTTCATTTTTTTAACTTAACTCCGCTAAACTTATTTTGTTGGATGCTTTTCAACACTTATTTTGCTTGTACCTGGAATCACTTGTATATGTCTCATAAATATTTCTACTAGATTCTAGAATAAAGGTTTGGATTTGTTATAGATTACAGGATTAATAATAATGTGGGTGACAAAAGGAATAAGGTCAATGTAAAAGCTCAATGGGGTTAACTAGGGGGTGCATATATTATGTACACAAAAATGGGGTTAATGGATAACTGGATATGTGGTGGTATATCCTAAATTACCTTTATCATTTTCTCAATCATGGTGGTGATAGCTTAAAAGTTTAACTAGCACATGAACAAGCTCTAGTAGTCTCTAAAGTCCATTAACTTGCCTATGGCAATCAATTGATCAAATAAAATCATAGATGAGGTTTATAAATAATATAAAAAAACTAAGAAACAATTGAATATTTATGTGAATCACTCATAAAAATAAAGGACATTATAGTTCAAAAGCTCATAGAGGGTCATGTATGAATCTCAATAGGCTTCAATATGCTCAAAATGTCATAACACTTTCTTTTCTCATCCACGTCTTAGCAAATAAATATGTATTCCCTATGCAAAAATTGACATCTAGACAACTTAATCAATGTCATTTTAGTCTTATAATTCTCTATTAGTCATGATTTTAGAAGATATAATACTATCATAGATTAGCAAACGGTTCTTATAAATCAAAACACAAAAAAAAAACAAATATGCAAAAAAAAAATTTAGGATCCAAAATATGAGAAATATGTAAAAAACACACTAAATTGCAAACAATCCCCCATACTTTTACACATTTTCCTCAATGTATCGATAATAGAAATAATAAATATGTAACTTAAGCATGGAGAATGAATCAAAAATAATAAAAGAGAGAAATATCTCTCATCTCTTTAGGCTGCCTCCCAAGCATTGCTTGTTTTTTATGTCTTTAGCCCAACACAATCATGATTTAGTTATATAAGGTGGGTCATTATACTTGGAAATTACTTCACTATATCCCTACTCATGTCGATCAATTATATTCTACAACATATCAAAAGGTAAAGTATTAGTTTTCATAAAAGAGTTAATCCAACAAGAACATATTTTTCCTAGCATGAGACTTAGGCTTGTATAAAACAATAGAATGTTTTTCCTAGTATCAATGTATGGTGGTATCTCTATCAAAGGAGAAACATATTAACCCCTCTCAAAGTCTTTTAGAATATCATTCCAGTATAACCTCTCCTTCATAGCATTCTGCTTCTTATTATACGTATATAAGATGATTGTATCGCCATATTTAATATTAGACCCATATAACCTGCTAAAATAGGGAAAATAAGTATTAAAGTTAGAATAAATAAAATCAAAGTGGTTCAAAGACTTACTTCGTAGTTCTTGCTCATATCCAAGAAAATTGGGGAATAAATATCCAAAGATGTTCCTTAATAGATGAAAGTGATTTTCCTACCTTTCATATGCTTCTCTTTGTTCACTTGATCCTTACACTGATGAGGTTATTCTTCTAATTTTTTGGTCTCTTGTTGCACTTGACCATGCTTCTCCATATTCTCTATATGGACATCCTCAACTGACTCATTATCACATAATGACATGTCATCATCATTCTCATAACTCCCAATTGAATTTGAAACTAAAGTGCTAGAGAGAACTTTATAAAGTTAGGGTGATGCCTTATTCTCAAATAGTGTGTGTTAGTGTAGGGGTCATGTCTTTGAAAGTCATGGAAAGCTTTAGCATTAGGTTGTGTCCATCCTCCTCCTCTCATAGGTTGTGAATGGTATGAATATCTTTGTGTGTGATACACTCCACTTGTAGTAATGACTTTAGTAGATTTGACAATCTTTCAAACAAAAGTAATGAATTGGTTAAGCCTATCATCAAGTGTACTTGAGCTTAACTCATTTACTCTACCATGAGGGTTCATGTGAAGTTTTTCATAGCCCAAGTATCCATCCATAGCCACCTAAAGGACACAGCACTTCATAAGAGAAGGTTAAAAGTGAATCAAAGCATGAAAAAAGAACTTAGTCACAAAAAAACACTAAAAGAACTCATATTAAAACACACTTAGTACCAAAAATCCTATTAATTGAGAGACTTGAGCTCCCACAAGCACTATTACCTCTAAATAAAAGGACACCAAATAAATAATAAAAACATATTAAAAATACTATCAAAGCAAAGGAAAAGTTACCAATCATCGAGAACACAAATATTAAAAATGCTAAAAATTGGTGTGGTAGTAGCCAACACACAAATTCAACCCTCTTATCGTTAATTATTGTATTGTTAAGAAGGGTTTTGTTTTAGGATAGGGATTGAATGATCTCAACTAATCTAGCTAGTACACAAATACTAAAATAAAAGACTCTAAATCATACAAAATTAAATAATAAGAAAACATACAATTATTGGGGTTTAAAATAGAAAATAGTAAAAAAAAATAAGAAAATAAATATAGATGAATGAAAATATAACAAATGTGCTAGGGAATTGATTTCCACCACTAAATTTGGTTGAAATAAAACAAAAAATTAATATATCACCTATTAGTCATAAGAAAAAGATCAACCAAGTTGCAAGATAGAAACATGTCTATACAACTTATATTAATTCCCTAGTTTAATCAATATAACAAAAAAAATATTAATACCTATTAAATCTTAGTAGTATAGTAACAACCAACAACTCTTATATTTAACTAGTTCTAATGTGTTAAGAATAAGTGGAAGAATTTCAATCTAATTATCCAAATTAGTGCTTCAAGGGTATCTAGTTGTACTCCAAACCTTTAACCCACGTGTATCTAAATATTCCACTAATCTAGTTATAATCACAAACTATTAGGTGAATTGTTATATAATTTAGCTACAATTTATACCCATAAATTCTAGCATGTTTATATAGCAACTTAGCAAGCATATAATCCTATATACCATTACTATAGGAAAACTAGAACAAAGTATGCACCATATAAATCATACTTGACCATAAATCATTTTTAAATAAAAAATAACTATTAAATAATTTAGACACGAGAAAAAATTGTTGCAAATATGCGTTCGTAACAAAACTGTATTAGCAACAATATTATCTCGTGACCATAAATAATTGTTTTCCACAACAACATGGTCGTTGCAAAAGTTATTTTTATTGTCTCATGTAAAAAATTGTATTACGAGTTGATTAGGTTGTCGCAAAATATGGTTTTCCACAACAACATGGTTGTTGCAAAAGTTATTTTTATTTAGAAACGATAAATTATTGTGGCAGTAAAAGTATTTGTTTATAGCAACGATATTATAATTGTTGTAAAATATACTTGAATTTATGGCAGCATGCTTTTGCCACGAAAGTTAATAATTGTGGCAAAAAATAAGTTTTGGCAACAAAAATTTAAAGTTGTGGCTAAAACGCATTGCGAAAATAATATTTTATTGTAGTGACACACACAATTGAATTTCTAGGTAATTGTTTAGCAAATCCACTACCATTTTCTTTAAGTACACAGAGAGAGTTGTTATGTTAACTTTGAATGTGAGTCATTGTTTGTGTTTATAACCAGAACCGAACGAATTTTTCTTCAAGACGGTAATTCTATTCACAGCACAATTGATTTGATAAGTGTATTCTTGTTGTTTCTGAGTTTTGATTCTTCTGATTTGTTGCCTTCCATTTTTAGTTGCTGCATATTCTATCATCATTTTTCAACACTAAGAATTTTATATATTCTTGTGGGTTGTTGCCATTGATGAAAAACATTTAATTTGACGCCACTTGTCATTTCCATCAACATCAGTCCTTTTCATTCTATCTTCGTCGTCTAGTTAACTCAAGTACATGAGAGAAAAGGGGGGGAAACCCCCCTTGTTTGTGTCATTAAGTTGCTTGGGTACATATATAGTTTGGAAAACCATAAGGCTAAGGGGAAAATAGTTGGTGGTTCATTTGAATCAAAATAATTAAAGTTGGTCAATCTATTTAGTGTTTAGTCCAATGTTTTTGGTATCTCAATATACATGTACATATAGAAAATATTACCTGTACATTTATGTATAAATAGGTATACATATTGGTATAATTATATGTACATAATATTTTGTACTTGTAACTAATTACTTTGGGACTATTTTGATTTTTATCCAATTAGTTTCACATACATATACTACAATGAATTTTTCCCTAAGACTAATTGTTCAAATCAAAAATCGACGAACTAGTACTCTAACCGATTGGATGAAAAAGATAGACTAATTAAAGACATCAAGTTAAAGTGAAACAATTTTTATTTAATTATTTATTTAAAGTTCGGCTGTTAAAGGAGACGGTAAACCGATTAAAGTAGAAAACCGGTAAACTAGGAGGTGGTTGAAGAGTTACAACAATTAAGACATTGAATCAATGTAAACCATAAGAATCTGTCGGTCTATTGAGAGAACAATACTTATTCTCTATCGACTAGTTCAATAAACAATTCAATTTTTAACACTGTGCTTGCACGATATATAGCTGCTTTTGTCATCGTCACATTGAAAAAATAGTCTATTTGATAGGTACTTATTCTCTATAATTATGTAGACAAAAATAAGAATATAATTAGGTCTTACCTCGACCGAGCCTCGCAGGACTTCGCTCCCACATGCAATGATCCAAGTATCACTATTTTAGGAATAATAAATTTTTTCACGGATTCAAATTTCCGTCCGATATTTTTTATTTGGATTCACATTAAAGGGAGATTTTTGGGTCTAAAAATTTTTTGGAAGACAAGGTTGGGAGCCAAAAATTTTTTATATATTATATATATAATTTTTATATAAAATATAAATTAAAAGTATATTATAAAAAATAGGATTGAATATTAGAGATACAGTCAAATTTTGAATATTGGATCAGGTTTTAAGATCGGAAATGAATTGAGAATGAAGAATAGATTGGAGATCGGGTTGGATATGCGAATTTGATCCCTGCACGAATGTAGTTAAAATTCCTCAATAAAGAAAATAATAATCAAAGATAAGAGCGGATTCTAGAGCCATTTTATTTATCAAGTTAGGGAATTGGGATAGAGTATCGGTCTTTGACCCACCTTGTTATCATCCCTACACTCTCTATTTTTTCAAAAAGAAAAAAAATAATAAAGAAGTACTCACTTGGTAAGTTCAAGTGTTAAAATTGACTATCAATATCTATAGATATTTATTGAGATTCTATAAGTCAGATGATATCCGCGTTAAGAATATAAATTAATTATAAAAAAAAATAGATAATATTAGCTCACTATAAATTATCTTAGTTACAAGTGCGTTTGACATGATCATAATCAAACGCAACTTATAAACTACCCTCTAACTTATTAACAGTTTTTTATTTAAAAAAATTAGTTTGTCAATAATTTTTTACCAGTTCAAGTAGCTTACAAATTTTCTAACTAATTTTTTTTTTCAAATATGCTAACAATATAAGTAAATTAATACACTTTATATATTTTTTTAAATATTTATATAAACAAGGGTTCACGTAACCTAAAATTTTGTCATTATCGGGCTCGATGAAAAGAAGACAAAAAAAATATCTGTGGACATTCATATTATCTTATATAATATGCCTTGCTACCCTATTTCTTCGGTTGGGGGGTTTGTGTTGTTCAACTAGAACTATAGAAGTAGCTAGCCGGGCGTTGTGAGTCAGATAACTAATAATTATTTTTACTTAGTCAAAGATAGCCGAGACGAACTAGTTTGAGGCCCGGGCATTTGGTCAGTGCCGACACGTATTTTACCCCCAGGCAATCTTTAGGGCGAATCGGCCTAGGTTGTCTCATGTAGATCGGGGACAGGTACAGTTTTTTGGTTTATGATTTAACAGATCATGATCCAATCGTAGTGTTAAACTCATAAATATTTTAAGTAAAAGTAATTTATCTGGAATCTGGCTTAAAATTTATTATTATTATTATTATTACTATTATTATTATATTTTGATCTTACAGCATGAGCAGATGCTATAGTTTATATTTTATATAGGTTGTTGTTACAATTTACAGGATCATGTTGTAGACTAGATTGTATTTTGTATGTGCCCAAATGTTTACCCGCGGTGTATGTATTAAAGCATGGGACTCATATAAGTTGCGCGATCATAAATTAAAACATGAGGTCGTTTAGTATCAAGAAAGTAGAAAAAGAAAGTATAATTTTTTGAAAAATATAAAATACCTTATTATTTAGTTTAAAGGATCTGAAAAGTTAAAGGAAAAAACTATTTTTCTTAAAATTCTGAACCAACCATATGTTAAGGAAGCTACTTTCTGGGATGAGGTTCAGTAAATAATATTTTCTAAGTTATAAATTACCTAATTATCATCAACTATCCATAATATCTTTAATATGGATGAGGTTTATCGAAGGACAAATATTATTAGTTTATTGATTTCGGATGTTTAAAATATTCCTGTCACATTTATTATTATTATTATTATTATTATTCAATAAGTATTTTTTTAGTATTGTATTAGAATTATTTCATTATTCTAGTTTATGTCATTGCATTTATTAATTTTTTACAATAAGTTTTGATACAGAAGCTACTTCAATTTCTTGATGATATTTTTATAATATTTTATTATTGTTTGTTATAATTATTTATATTTTTGTAGTGGTAAATAAAGTTTCTATTCATGTAAAAAAACAGGTAGAAAAAATAAATGTTGATATTTATTAATAAATGATATTAATGTAATTTTATGTCTACTTCCTAAGTAATAAGACAATAAACCAAACAAAACAACTAAGGAAGTCATCGTACTTCTCAGGAGGTACATATACGTAACAAACACAAATAAATACTTATTTGAGGGAACTACTTCCCAATATTTAACTTTTTTGGAAGTTGTATTTACCGTGAAAGTAACTGTAAGCTCCTATAATTTGACTTCATGGATATTTGCCCCCCCCCACACACATATATATATATATATAGGGTGAATGTCTCATACATACCCTTTCTATGATACATATATAGGAATCAATCATAACCATTAGATTAGTATTTGATTAACAATCAAGATTTAGTATATACTTAACTTAAATTTATTTTAATCTCAGTTCTTAAATCTTCTAAATCTAACGGTTATTAAGAGTTTTTACTTTTGTATTTTAAATAATAGTTTATACAAGAATCTAAATCTATATATATATAATTTGTTTTTTTCTGCGCTGTTTGTCTTTTCTTCAAAATATCAAAAATTAGAGTTTGTTTCTGTTTGGGCCTTGTCGGCTAAAGGGCCTTCGGGGTGGTCCACTTTTGCCAGATGCATCGCCTAACCATTCTCTGAGAAAGAGGAGCAATAAATTGCGCGATGGTACAGTTCAGGATCAAGAGGTGGAGCCTACGAAACAAAAAATTAAAGCCACACGGCCCAGTCCACACACATCAAAATAACCGATCCGTATATAGCCAGCTCCATGCATGCATTCTTTTGAGATTCCGACACCCGCACTTCGCTGTAAATTAACCCACCGAACAAACGCACTCGAACACGTACGGTTAAAGTTAGCCCGTGCTTTTTGAGCTAGTCGTGCTATACGTACGACAGCGTTATTATGTTATTGTCCAGCAAATTATGCCGGAAAACAATTGTCGCAATCCTAGCCCCCATATATAATATGTACGCTGGCTGGGTGGTAAAAAAACCCCTCCCAGCCAGCCGACATAATTACACAGTTTAACAGTATACATATATATATAATGTATATCTTACACGTATATTTATATAGCAGAATAGCTATAGTCGTGATCACCGGAGCCAGCATCTGGGTCGGCAGGCTGAGAATACACACTCAAAACAACAAACGCTCCGTACAAGAGAGTGGCAACGGCGGTGAAGTTAACCAGCAAAGCTTCCGATCCATACTTAGCAAGTCCCGCGTTCTCGAGGAACGTAAGCTTCTCCAAGAACCCGATCGCCGCGTTTGCTACGGCTAGTACGTAGACGAAGAGGCCGAAGAAGACGTGCCACGGAAGGGATTCCGTTCTCAGAGGGCCGCTGCCTCTCGGGTAGAAGAATACCACAAAGCCGTACATCCACTGCAGGGGGAAGATAAGATATAATGGGTGAAGAGATACGAAGGAGAACGTCTCCCGCTAGTTTGGTTTTATCGGTTCGATCGGGTGATTGGGCCTGCAATACAGGGCCCACGACCGATTCGGGCTAGCAGGGTAAAGTGCAACAGTTTTGGGTTCAGGGGTCATTATCTCTATTATTAATAAATAAATTTCTCCGTTACGGGCAAACAAAAAGAGGGAATAAATGTACGAGTGCTCAGCGTCAAATAATACCTGCATGCCGTAAAGGGAAATGATGGCGATGCCGAGCCAAGAATGCAAGCTGTACAAGTTAGCGATGCTGCTTTCGTTGTGAAATTTAAAGGCAGCGCAGACGCCCACGATTCCAAGGATGAGTGCCATAGCGTGGAGTATAAGGTGTATTATTTTCTTCACTTCTTTACTCAGCGGTAGCGATTTGTAGCTTATTATAGCTGCAAATGTTTTTCCCCCCACCACAAAATAATAATGATAAGTAGGCGGCGGACAAATAATTATCAGTAAAGCTCATAACTTACACAGAAATTCAGCAAATAATTTTCACTGATATTAAGATACATATACCTTCTCCTCCAAGTATAACGAAACCAATCAGCATCAGAACGGGGTGAAGCTGCCAAAACAGCAAGACAATAATCACTCATGATGCTACGGCTAGGTTTCTTAGAATATAAAGGAAAAAAACGTTAAAGGTAACCTGCCGTAACTCGTCACTATGTATATACGTACTAATACTGAAGAAACTAACAACCAAACACGTATCTTTTTTTCACCTACTTACAAAAAAATAAATTAAGAGCTTGTATGATAAATAGACATCATATTTCTGTTTTACTAGGATTCTCATGTTTGAAATTGAGAAAGTCACACGAGATAGAAACTATACTCTTGCGATTTTCTAAGAAATACAAAGATAAAAAAAAAATCTTGTACATTTTGATGAAATTTGTAGAATCAAATCGCATAATTTGGCAGAGTTCGGTAGTCAATAAGTATTTACTGTTTATTTCATGAATCTTTATAAAGTCCTTCATTCTTATAAATTTGGCTATTATTATTTCTATTTCAAGGGTGTCAATTTAGGGATTTGTTCACCTTGTATGTTAGTGACAACAAATTCTTGTTAGTATTTGACTTGTTCTCCTCAAGCGCTTCTTGTTCATTCAATCACGTAGAATAGTATGAAGAAAGAGCCAGCCTCGATCAACAACAATTGCCAATGCTCGAGCATACTGGTATACATTTAGGCTATACTACCCTAGCTTATTATTTTCAGGATTTATAAAATAAGAAATGATAAGGATCATATCTCAATAATAGAAATTATCGTAACAATCATAAAATTTTAATGGCTTGAAGAGATTTTGCTCCTTAACTAAAGAGAAGATTTTACACTATAGATTTCCCATTGTTATTGATTGAGAGAAGTTAGAAGAGAAGTCCTCTTTTTCTTGAGAGAATTATTAAGCTTGCATTATCTAATACAATTACTTATTCAACGTCTAAAATATAAATTATATTAGTAGTGAATTGAAGGTTTTTGGGACCATTAGACCACTATGAATCATTGTTCTTGATATTCTATTCATCCCTTAGGGGTCTCCATTTACAAACAGTCAAGGCCAGAATCTTACGTGTGTTACTAGTTTCCTTAATAACAAACATAAAAATATATCTATGGGACAATTAGTCTAATCATATGTTGATGCTTCATTAAATGTGATACAAGACCTAGATTAGGATGTAAGATAGTATGAATATTACTTCAATATCAACCTACCCTCTACGTTGGAATATCACCTTTGTCATTGCCTATCAATGGCTTCTAAAAATGGCAAAGCAAAAAAGGTTCAACAACAACAATCATCATTAGATGGTTGTTGTCCACCAGTAACTACATCAAACTCAACATTGATCATTGCTCTAAAGGAGATCAAGATTGAGTTCATATGGATTGGATGGATTAATTGTTATATAGTTAGACCCTATTCTCTAGATTTTTTATTAGATTAGATCAACATCAATGAAATCATATTAGATTAACATAATAAACATAATAATAATAAGTAGTAGTAGTAGTAGTAGTAGTAGTAGTAGTAGTAGTAGTAGTAGTAGTACTAGTACTAGTAATAGTAGTAGTAGTAGTAGTAGTAGTAGTAGCAGTAGATAATTAATAGAAATAATAATTAACATTATTGTAATTATTATTTTCATTAGAAATAATCAAATCAGATCATATCAACACCGATCAAATCATATTAGATCATTTCAGCAAAAATAAATTCTAGAGAATATGCCCTTAGTCTCAGCCTTGCAAAAGTCATAAAAGCTAAACTTCATACTATATGGGTTGGACTTAAATTGATCAATCATATTATACCAACTTTGTTGCTAACTAGAGTATGAATGTGCATACTTATGAGCCACTTATCCAAACTATCCCTTGTGCTTATATTCACCCATAACTTTGAAGTAAAACACATTTATAAGGAATCAAATATGTGTATGTACTAGGTTGTGCCTTAATGTCATGTGAAACCACAAAGCCTTTGCATATATATATATATATATATATATATATATATATATGACAACACCATCCAAAAAAAACTAAGATGGAGCAGTGGTGTAGTGTGTGGCATTCTCTACTTCTATTTGTGAGTGAAGATGATTTGATACCTAACCTTTGTGTGTGTGATTTTTCTACTCAATTAAAAAGTGTAGCATCAAAACTCATGGTTTTGCTTCACTATTAATAGATTTTATTTGCAATGGGTGAGGACAAGTTGTCTAATTTACCTACATCTTTTCTATAATTTAGTGAAAATGTAATCCCAACCCTCCCGCTCCAATACTCATAGAAATACTGCTTTGGGCATTTGCTTCTTGCAAAATGAGTTTGAACATATTTTATTTTAAATGAAAAAGAAGAAGAATATAATTATCGACTATGGGGTATTGGCTCCCCCATATGCATCTTGTATAGATCTATGTGTAACTCACCAAAACTTGTTGTTAACGTTCCTCGACATAGGAAGTGTCTTCAGGACTAATGTTGAGGGACAAGACTAAAAAGTCTTTTGATTGGTCGATGAAGAAAGGGCATTGTCCAAGCAAGGAATCATCCAATAAAGGGTATCAACTAGTCAAGGGTTTTTACTCATTAAGGGTGTCGACCAGATAAAGGCGTTAGCTAGGGCGTCAACCAAGCAAAATGTTTTGACCAATCATGGGCATCAGTTAAATAAGGGCTTTGGCTAGCCAAAGGTGGTAGCCAATCAAGGGTATTAATTATTTAAAGGTGTCAACCAAACAAGGGCATCAACAACAAAAAAAAGGTTAGCCAAGAAAGGGCGTTAGCTAAAGATTAACTTATGGGATCAATTGGCACATCAGATTTAACGAGAGTTTAATCAAGTCAAGGCCAAGGAAGACTTCTTGTCATGGTTGGCTTGGCATATTGGCCAAGGCCAAGGGAGAAGGCGTAAACACCGGCAGAGTGAAGATGGAAAATACAGGATTGGTTATGAAAAATTTTAATATAAGGCTTTTGGTACTAATCAACATGACAACCTATGGTCAACTCATAGCATAAATCATTAAAGTGTAGATTGTACAATACTTTTTTGTTTCTTTTTTACTTTGATTGATGCTATGCATAAACTTGTACTAAAATTGTTAGTTGATGATGGTTTAGTATTTGACCAAGGACGAGGGAGGGTATAAAAAGCCCTTGTGCTATATTCATTTATAAATGGTTGTAGAAGATCCCATTTTTATTTTATTTTTTACCATTTTTCATACTAAATAAAAGTCTCTCTAATTTTATTTCTTTTATAAATCTTTATTCTTATGCTTGCAATTTACTTTTACATTTCTTTATAATATTGTTATTGAATCAACTATTGAATTCTTGATATTTTTTTTTATCATATTTTTTATACTTAATAAAAGTCTCTAATTTTCTCCATCCTATGAATCTTCATTCTTGTGTTTGTAATTTACTTTTATATTTTTTGTTTATAATATTGATATTTAATCAAGGGTTAAATTATTGATATTTTTCAATCATGTTTTTTGCATTCAACCGACAGAGAAGAGCGTGTCGAATTACCAACATTTTTCAGCCTTAATTTTATTAAGAAACGTCATATTATGGTAAAAACAAAAACGTTTAATTAATAGTACTAGTTAATTGGTCGCACTACCGTACGTGTACCTACCATTCAATCATTCATTTAGAAAAGACAAGAGTCCAAAGAAAATTAGGTAGGGTGCGGCTACAAAATACTTACGCAAGTTGCAGCAAAAGATCATATATAAGATCCGACAAGAAGTAAAATAAATCACCATAAGAAATGTTACCAGGAATTCAATTCTTATCATATATTCTTGGACATGCAGCTAATTCCAGCTCTTTTATTTTATTTGCTTTTCTCAAAAAAAAAACAAAAAATTCTGACAATTTATTAGGTTTTCTAATGCCCAAAATTCAAAAGGAAAAACGACGAAGAGAAGCAGAAGAAAAAACGATGATATTGAAAGAAACATCGCCAAATGAAATTATTGAATGGAGAAGAAATTAGGGCCACATAATAAAGAGTTGAGTACTATCCAAATAATATGTTGCAAAATGACAAATTTCATAAATACACACCCCGAAGCTATCAATAAGCCGAGTAATTAATACCAGTTACGTTCGATCGATCGGAAAGGGCAGGAGAAGGAGACGTTGGATTGGACTGACGACGGCATGTGATTACATTACATTACATTAAATATCTCTGCTACGGTCACATGCAAACCCAAATGTTTCATTTTCTTTGACAGCATATATATCCTTAACGATAGGAGTGGCACGACGAGAATCAATTTCCTACTATACCAAGGTGAAAGGAAGGAAAAGAAGAATAGTATAATTCTCTTTAATTTATACCAAAATTCAAGACCTATATATCCTCTTTAGCCGTCCTAATATATTTATAAATTTATATATTAAATAATTCCCCCCCCCCCACACACACACACTTATATTTATAAAAATAGTTAATTTTTGACACGCAATAGCGATGGTTATATAAAAAAAAATATCATAAATTGACTTGATATTATATTCAAAAAAAAAAAGAATAAGTGGACACCCTATGGAAAGATTATTATAAATTTTTAATAATAATAATAGGATTGGATACTTTCTCGATATTAATAGTTTTAAATGATTAAAAGGGGATAAGGGTTTTTGGGGCAGAAGAGGCTCATAATTAACCTTATAGATGACGTAGTTTTTATTCATAACAATTTATGCCATATTCTTATCTAATAGTAAGATCCATTTTTTTTTCAAACTAAGTATAAATCCGTGTAAGCTGAGGTTTAATTGGACTACCATAGTAGCACGTATCATCGTAGTATCTTAAGAAGATAATACACAGAAAATAGTATGAGTCCTACTACAAATAAATTCATATGATATTTGATTATTTAACAAAGACATGGACTATTACTACTAATATTTATCTACATGGATCATCGTAGACAACCTCCACCACCACCAAGGTGAGATATATATATATTTATGAACAACCTGTCAGACTGATATAACTATATATTAAAAAAAAATGTATCCTTCAAACGTGAAAAGTAGTCCGTTTTGGAATCTCCAATAATATGAATTAAAAATGGCAAAAAAAAAAAAAAAAAAAAACTCCATGTTCAGAGTATATATATATATACAAATCCTACGTAAGGATGAAAAAACAGGCACGCAACATTTAATAACCAGTAAGCCACGATGTATTAATGGGCTCAAACAAACGGGTTTTCAATTTTGAGGGAAAAAAAATAAAATAGTTTGATTATTCTCCCGATGAAAAGCCAGCATCTAATTCTGTGAAGCAATGGAGGCTAAGAATAAAGAAGTGATATATATGCATCGGAAAGAAGATGGAAGAATCAATCTCCATCGAACCAAACTGTTTCTAGCTTTTTTCTTATTCCTTTTGTTTTTTTCGTTTAGGGGGTCTGTTTATTCATTAATTTCTCAAAAGCTATTAAATCCAAAAAATAACACCGCAATTTTCGCTCTTACAGATAATATCGACTAAGAAAATAACAGGGAAATAATCCCTAAAAATCCGTGGTGGTTGTTCTTTTAGGTCATTGAACTGAAAAACTGGGAAACTTACTTGATGAGCCTAAAAGAGGAAAACTCGAAGGCGAACAAAATTGCAATCCAGACCAAATAACTATTGCAGCTAGCATTTTCACGAGCAGCCACCTTAATTAAAACTATGGCAGTTTCATGACATATATATATATATATATATATGAATATGAGACTAAGAACTAGATAAAATTAATGGGAAGAAGAAAGAAGCGTACATTGAAGATGAGGCTTTTGTTTGAAGCTTCCCATGCCAATCCTCCCATCATTCCTACACACCAAATCAACACCATCACCGCACACGCAACCGCCAGAGCGTGAGCAACGAAGGTCACCGGCAGAGCTCTTAATGCCACCGCCATCTTGATCACGATCGCCTTGTCCCTCTTGTTCAATCGGGGTTGTTTCTCGACGAGCAGCGGCAACGTGGGAACAGAGACTGAAAGTCGTCGTATGAGGGAGATCAGGGTGTTTATATATATCACATGAAACAAGCCAACCCTCAAGTTAGTTTCTTTCTTTCTTTCTTGAACAACCGCCTAAGGTTTAGTTGGGAAGAGATGGACCCGAATTTTCTTTTTAAGCCGTACATTGTATTTAGTTTACTTTATAATGAATACGAATGGTCAATAATAACCAACAACGCCTGTTCAGCAATATTGTTCGAGTCAACATGAATATTCTACAAACTATTTTAAATTATTTTTAGTCCATATTTCTATTTTCTGTATATAAAATCTTGATCTTCAATTTTTAAAAATTATAAAATCCACTTCCTTTATATATATATATAATGATATTACTTACAAATTTTTAGCTACTATTTGCACAGTAAACCATAGTGAATCTTCAATAAATGAACAACATTCATTGAAGAATTTGTACATGTTGCTTTTGATGAGTCATTCTCTTGTGTGTAGACAAATCAAAAGGAAGAAATAGGTCCTTCCATCCAAGTTGAAAGCTTGCTGGAAAATAATGGCAAGACCGGCATAAAAGAAGCAAAAGATAAAGAATTTCAATCAATTAATAAGAGGATAAAGTGAGAGTGGACCTTCGTAGAGCATAGAGATATGCCTATGGAAACACTTAAGAGCTCATCATTGGTGATCCAACAAGTAGATTTGCCACAAGATCCTCATTAGGCAAAATTTGTATTCCTTTAGCATGTTTATCTCAAATGAAACCTAAGTCTCACTTGGAAGCTATGAATGATGAAAATTGGATCATGGCAATGTGAGATGAGCTTAACCAATTTAAGATAAATTAAGTCTAGAAATTAGTCATGTTGCCTCTAAATAGGTCCTTCATTGGGACTAAATGGATCTTTAGAAATAAGTTAGATGAAAGGGGGTGTTGTTATTATAAACAAAGCCCGACTGGTTTCTAAAGGATACAACCAAGAGGAAAGTATTGATTTTGAGGAAACATTTTCCACCATAGCTAGACTCGATGTTATACGTATGCTTTTTGCATTTGCATCATCCATGTGTTTTACATTATGTCAAATGGATGTTAAAAGTGCTTTCTTTAATGGTTTTATTGAAGAAGAGGTATATGTTAAGCAACCATCCTATTTTGAAAATGACTCAAAACCTAACCATGTTTACAAACTCAATAAGGCACTGTACGATTTAAAACAATATCCTAGAGCCTAATATGAAAGGTTGAGTAAATTTATGTTAGAAAAACATTTTAAAAGAGGTAAAATTGATATCACTCTTTTTTTAAAAGAAAATCAAAAAGGACTTACTGCTTGTACATATATATGTTGATGGTATCATATTTGGTGCTACTAACGAGTCTATGTGCAAGGACTTTTCTACCTTAGAGTTTAGTAAGTTTGAAATGAGTATGATGGGTGAGTTCACCTACTTCCTCGGATTATAAATCAAACAATCAAAGGAAAGAATATTTTTTAACTAAGAAAAATACACAAAATAACTACTCAAGAAGTTTGGAATGAGCTAAAGCAAATCCTGTAGTACATATATGGCCACTACTACAAAGCTTAACATGGATGACAAAGGTAAGCCCATTGATCAAAAGCGATATCAAGGTATGATTGGATCACTTATTTGTCTTACAACATCTAAACATGATATCATATTTATTTTATGCTTATGTCCTAATTTTCAATGTAATCCCAAAGAATCGCACATAATCACTATCAAGAGAATCCTTAGGTATCTTATTAGCACACATAACTTTAACTTATTTTACCTTAGTGATACTTTTCTATACTTAGTAGGATATTATAACACTAATTTTATGGGATATAAATCTAATAGAAAAGTACAGTGGGTACCTTCCAATTTCTTAGATAAGCCCTAATTAGTTAGCATAGGAAGAAACAATCTAATGTAGCACTGTCTATAGTTGAAGTAAAATATATAGTAGTCGTGCATGTTGTCCACAATTAATCTAGATGAAAAATCATCTAAGTGATTATGACCTTAAACTTGAAAAAATTTCAATTAGATGTGATAGCACTAGTGCTATATATCTCACTAAAAATTACGTTCAACACTCTTAAGTCTAAACATATAGAAATAAGGCATCATTTCATAAGAAACCATGTTGAAAAAGGAAATTTATACCCAAAATTTGTAGATGCGTTACATCAGTGGGGGCCATATTCACTAAGCCATTAAATGAATAAAGATTCACAAAAATTAGGAGAGAACTAGGAATTACATATCTATGATTAAAACCAAATCTCTCTTAATATTATGAAAATTTTGTAAAAGGTAATGATTAATCATGAAACTAATCAAAATCACAATAAAAATTGCATAAATTTAATTCAAAAATATGACCTATATGACCATTGATTAATGTGACATGTTTAAAAAATAATAAAATTATATATATATATATATATATGACCTGATTAGGTGAACCAGTTGACTGGTTAACAAACCAGTTAATGGGTTAAGAGGTCTAATTAATCGATTGGTATAAGCCAATGGGGTAAAATTATTACTAGTTTGTGTCTAGCATAAGCGGAACTAGTTAACTAGATGACCACTACCAATCAATCGATATCATGAACAATTGACTAATATACTTCGCTAATTAACAATTTCATTGGGCATATAAATATGACCCTCACCTATTTAACTATACCGTCGAGCCTAGTTTTCCCAAATTCATTGCCTCCTCTTTGTCTTTGCCCACTCTCTATTTTAAATTGATTAATCCTTCATCAAAATACACAAAATTAAACTTCTCAAGGTTAAATAGACGACACAAAATCATTTATCAAGTACAACCTCCATCGATTTCACTCTCACTCACATGAATCGAGGTAATCTGTCAAATCCCTAACTTTTTAATATGTCTAATTTGCCTTCAATTGACTCATCTAAAGGCTAAATCAAGACTGTATTTATACTCCCTTAGATAATTTCACACAAACGATGCATTATTTTTCCTTATTTTTCATTATTTGTGAAAATCCTCATTATTACACAACCTTGTTTGAATTCCTACAAAAATTATTCATTTCTATTTAAATTCATTAGCTGGTTTTGAGGAAACCCATTGACTAGTTTGAGAAAACCAAGTGACCAATTTGTCTCTATTTAATGATTTACTCCTGTAGAAACTTGTTTGTCTCTATTTAAACACATCGACCAATTTTACCAAACCGATCGTCTAGTTTACCAACCAATGCAAAGGTTTTATTCCTGTAGAAGGTCGTTCAACTTTGTTTAAACACATCATCTAATTTTTTCAAACTGATCGAATGGTTCATAACCAATCGACCAATTTGTACAAACTAATCAATTGGTAAAATGAACACATCAACTGATCTTACCATACCATATCGTTGTTCACATTTATTCTTAGGACCAATTGTGCATTATGCATAACCACTTAATCGATTTGTACAACAATAACTTTTCACTTCTAGTCTCAACATAAACAGTCATCTATTTTGAACCACTAATTGACTGGCAGTATAACCAATTTATTGGTTGATCCATACTAATCTACTAGTGAGTATAATTTTTTTCCCATTGGGCGATACAAATTTTTGATATTTTGTATCTAACAGCTATACAGCTAGGGAATTCCTTTATAATTAATCCCCCTCTATATATATTCCAATGAATTTTCTATAAAATTGATTATACAGTTAATCTCTTACTCTAAAATCATTCAATTGCTAACTCAAAAATTTCAAACTTGAATATTATGAGATTTTGCTGAAAAGTGCATTTTGCTCACTTCTCTTAGTTAGAACTATTCCTAAATTGTAATATCTCTTATTACATCTAGTTAGATTACATCTTATCCAAAATTATGCACTTTCATATCTTGTATTCTTAGTGTGAATTATCTGTAATCACAACCTCCTCACAAAATTCAAATAAAGGAGTTAGTGATTGTTTGCCTATAGAGATTCTTGTAGTGAGATTAGAGAAGATAAATAGGTTAAGTTATAAATCATCTCTTATAGGGGTCATTGAGATTGTAAGATTCATAAACTAAGAGAATAGTGATCATCAATTAGACAAATCACCTTTTTCAAATCCAAAAGAGAGAACATTTTAGTAGTCTATGTATGAGTAATTCACTCTTAAACCACTCCACATTGTATGTTAGTTTTTATTCTATCATTATCGTCCCATAAAACCTTATTCACCATCCTCTAGGGAATTTTCAAATGTTTTTCATTGGATATCAATTGAACACGTAAAAACAAGGGTTCACAAGCTTGTCATCATTACTATCCATTCATCACTTACGTGAATTTGTACTAATAAATATGTTTTATCCATGTAATATAAATTATACTCTAGTCAATTAAGGAAAACTCTATATAAAATGATAGAGGGGAGAACATGAGAACACTAAACCAAAACTTAAAGATAACATTGTGTATTTGGAAATTAATTTCAGATGATTGTGTCATGCTAGAGGGGTTAATCATTTGTGATTTGAAGTCCTAAAACACGTTGTTTCCTGCAAATGATGATATTAAGGTTTTTGATTTTTGGTTGAATACTTTTTCTTTATACTAGAAAATATGGTTTGTTTCACCTATCTTTTTTTTTCTCCTTTTCCAGTTTATTACCTTGTTAATTTATTGGTTTGACGGGGAATTGGTTCATAATTGTTGCCTTATTAATAATAGATATTATTTGGCCTAGTGGTAAAGATAATTTTTTTAATATCATCAACAGATATTAGCTTAGTAACCTCATAATTATCACTTTTTTTCAGATATTAGTTTAACCCTGCCATTTGTGAACAATATAATGCGTAAAAAAAATTTAAATGTTTGGTTGGAGACGGTAATTCATTCTCGTACTTTGATAGACGGCCACCAATCACTTGGTATATTTTATTTATTTGTTTGTCGAAGGGTTATGTATGTTTTTCAGCAGGAAAAAAACTCTGACCGCTCTTCATTATTTATCCGTACGGTACAGCTGAGATTTGTATATTAATTAATATAAGTTACAGATCTTTAAAATATTTGATAAAAAAATCTCATACCCTCAACGACTTTTCAAATCACAATCATCACAGAGGGAGGTCAGATATCAAAAAGGTGAGTCACCTACCAATCACTTGGTATGAGATTATATATAGAAAGCAGTCAAGGGTCAAAGCCCGAAATGTAGAAGCTTGGTTCAAAGTGGGCCGAGTCTATTTTTTTTACGAATATCAGTGGACCTGAAAGCCCCGAAAGCACGTTTCGGTCATCTTCTCAACGGCCCTCTATTCTTTCCGGAAAAGAAAAAGAAGGAGAAAGCCCTCTCCAGTTCCTCCCTTGGGCTTCACGTACTCTTTCGAGTTCCAATTATAAAGATAAACCGCTGTATCCTTCTAGTTCGGCTGTACGTTCGTGTCATCAGTCATTATGGAAAAAAAAAAAAAAAAAAGAGGGGGGGGGGGGGGAAGGTACGGAATAAAAAACACTTGGCTTGGCTCCGCTGCGCATAAGAACACGGGTAAATAACCGGTGAAAATAGGAGCCTCGTGATTTGTCATGGTAGCAGTAAATACTGCAAGCTGGATCAGATTAGGCTTTTTATTTTGAGCAGTCTGTCATGTTCTGTGAGTTGCTGTTTCAGTTGGGGACGAAGGAAGGTTCGTGAAGGTTAGATATACAACGTAAATACTTATAATGAAGACAAGGGAAGTGAATGAAAGTTGGGTTAAATATGGAGATTAATATTATTATTTTTTGAAAGGAGATATTAATAAAAAAGTGGGGCTGTCAATTCAATTTCGGAAGTATCTATCGTCGCATCCCCTTACTAAGTGCATGGTGCTTCGCTGACATGTCACAACTAAATGTACATTTTATTTTTGATAAATACACATCTTCTACAAATAAATATATATTTTATAATTTTCCATATCCATCTATCTCATATTTATAATATTGGTACTGCTGTTAATAAATAAGTATTGGTTATATAGGATGTGATGTGTTGATCTATGATATGTATTCACAAATATAAATATACATTTACAATTATAATATGTACATTTGTCCCGTAAATATGTATAATCTTTCCAACAATGTGTATATTTATAACACAAGTATTAATTCTTTATTAATTTATAGATAAATGTTGTGCTCTTTTCTCTGGAAGATATATATTTTGAAAGATAAGATATGTATTCAAGTTAATAACATATATATTTATAACACCTGTATTCGTCCATTATTGTTTTATAAATAAATGATGTTATAAGATGTATATATATCAATAAAATATGCGTATTTATCACTAGAAAATGTATATTTTATCTCTAGAAGATGTATATTGTCAAAATAAGATGTGTCTTTCTAACTATAAAATATATCTTTATTTAGCAAATATGTATATTATTTCTAATACGACGTATATTTATATCTAAAAGATATGTATTTTGTTAGATAATATGTATATTCTTACTAGGAATGTATTCCGAAGATGTGTGTTTCTTGAATAAAATATGTATTATTTTAAAATAAAGTTTAATAAATTTTTAAAAATATCACCATATCCGCCATATTTTTGAGGAGATGTATATTTTGCCATAAATTAAAAGATGTATATTCATGTGTAAAAGATGTCTATTTATAAATAAAAGTTGTATTACATTATAATAGAAAATTATAAATTTGCCATTAGGGATGTGAACAATGTGGATTTTACTAGAAATTTGACGAATTTTATTCGATGAATACTTAAACATATATAGAAAAATAGATACGAATACAGATATGGAGGATTACAAAATATCCATCAAATTTACGTACGAATACAAGCATGGGATATTCATATACGTACCCATACCCGTAACTATATCTGTATCCATATCTATACCCATTTATCCAATATATGATTGTTCTTTTATCCTTAATTTTAAAATAAATATAGTATAAATTAAGGTTAAAATTGTCATTTGGCTTAACACTAAATAGGTTTATCCGTTAGATAATAGATTTATTTGTTGGATAATATCCATTAACAGATAAATAAATTATTCATCAAATAACGGATACAGATATAGATGTGTGGATACCTACTCGAATACAAGTATAGATTTGGATATGAATTTTTTTTCTCAAGTACAAATACAAATATGGGTGTATCCTCTCTAAAGCTTCCCTGTTGACATCACTATTTACCATGTATCAATATACTTATTGTTGCTAGTAATACTTTGTAATCTGTGTATAGAGTAGACAAATAAGGAACCAATGAATACAAAACTTGAACTTCTATTATTATACACTCAAACAATACTAAATTTAAGAAATCTCACCTTATATATTTGGTCTTTAAGATTATCTAACAACAATCTTTTGAGTATATAAACCAACTCAATTGAGAATTCCTCAATCCTAGTCAAAAGAATTCCCAAGAAAATCTAAGCACATCATTCATAAATTTCCACTGATCAAGAGCTTTCTACTCTCAATCTAGGTTTCTCCTAGATCTAGATATAAGAACTATCTCTTATATTCCTAGTCTAATACATTACAACATATCTTTCTTATATGAAACATAATAGGATATTAGAAATAACAAAAAATAAAAACCAAAGCTAAAAGATACATCACAAGCCAATGCAAATCAAACGAAACCACTATAGAGAAAATCTTCGGTTGTGCTTATAAACACGAAGGTCCATGTTTCTCTTGTTTTTAGCATGTACATTTAATTTTTGCTCCTTTTCAATGGGAACATGTTCCTTGACATTCCCAAGCTATGTAATCCTCAAAGACCCTTGTTAATTGCACACATGGAGCTAAGTTGACAAACAAGTCATACAAATCAGATTTGACTCGGATTAAAATTAGGTTTCTATGTAATCGGGTTGGAATTGGATCTTTTTTAGGTTCAAGTAATGATAATTCAGATAAGGTATATTTAAGTCGAGTCATTTCGAGTCAGGAGAATATTCTTAATAGTATTACCATTGTTAATTATTATAGGAAATAATAAATCATCGATATTATTATTATTATTAATGATTTTATTAATTATTATTATTATTATTATTATTATTATATGTATATCTTAATAATAAAAATTATTATTATTAACATCTAGTAATAAAATATTATTATCAATTGCTTTAAAATATAATTAGTGTCATTTCTTAGTATTAATTACTTATATTATTATTATTGATGATTAATATTATTATTATTCTAACTTGTATTATAATTATATTGATATATTATCAATTATTATAAATAATACTCTTATTAGTATTATAAATAGAATTTCATTATTAGTTATTTCAAATCATTAATATTTATAGCTAGTAGTTATTATTCATTTCTTTATTAAAATTATGAATAATATCATTCTTATTAATAAAAATTTTATCATTTTTCATAATTATGAAAAATTACTATTCACATTTATTATTTTCAAGTATTTATTTCATTATTTGTTATTACTATAAATTTGTATACTTATTAGTATTACATTAATGATATGAAAAATAAAATCTTGTTGTTAATTGGATATTATTATTAAGTATTACTAGGTATTGTTAATATTATTTGTATTAATATAAGTTTCATAACTATGATAAATATAATAGTTAATTTTTATATTATTATAAATTAGTAATATTAATATTATTAAATATTTGGTTAATTAATATTGATTATTATTTAAATTTATTACTAATTGTACTAAAGTTATTACTTAACATTTATTAAATAATATTTGCAATAATAATAATAATAATATTTCCTCAAACATTATTACTTAATAGTATCATATTAGATTATATCAATAAAAATACTTTGAAGAGAACATACCCTCAATCGTTCATGAGCACCTCTCTCCAACTTTTCATAAGCTCTATTTCTTCTCAACAATATCTTCTCCTCATAGAGGCATTTAGGTGATATTTTTTAACATGATAAAACCATCAAAGTTTCATTTCAATTCACTTACTTTTAACGGTTGTTATCCCTACATTTATCCTTCCAATGTCATTCTTTATCTAATCTCTTATGCCAAGGTTACACGTCCACCATAAGGACGAGTTGTGTTAAGTTAAATTAACCCTTGTTCAAGCTTGGATTACAGTTTAAATATTAGTGTTCAAAATTGGCTTGTTTAATAACTTTCTTTTGGGATATGCAACAGAAATTTTATTACTACTAAAATGAGTGTGAATTACAACATAAAATCCATATATAAGGTATCTCCTTATCAAAACATGATGACTATAAATACAATCAACGAGACTCTTAAACCATTTATGAATTTGTAGGCAAGCAACCCTATATGTAATGTCCCTAATCTCTCAATCCTATAAAATCTCTTAACAAAATTTTCTCATAAATCTTCACAATGGCTTTGTAATACCTCCATTTTCTTCAAGTATAAAGTTTATTTTAAACAATGATTTGTAGAAGCTAAAACAAGAAATGAATATGAAACCACCATGCCTAAGTTAGTGAGAGGTGTGTATATCACCTAACTTATGTTACAAATAATGCTAAAACCAAATAAACTCAAACTTTACATATACAGGAGCCCCAAAGAGTTTATACCCTTTATCTCAAAAGTTGGAGAGAGGGTTTAAGTACACATAGAAAAGACTTAATAATCCAAAAGATATCAAAACAAAATACCAAAATAATAACATAGATTGACTCTTACACTCATACAAACTAGAGTCACCTCAAACAAATCCCTAAAAGTATTCCTACAAGTTGTACACTACTCATTTCATTGTCAGATGACTATAAAATGTACACGTTATTACAAAACATACTGATTAAACCATAATACCTCTAGAGAGGTAACATGTTCACTTAAACATGCAGCATATAATATGGAACATCATGCACATAAAGCATAGGATGACAAATAATACATCAACCCTACAAAACCACATGGATAATACATAATATACAAATGATATCATTGATATATCTCAACCAAACATATTACAACGAAACAAAACTAATAACTATAGGTTGTAACACCCCAATTTTTATGATTTAAAAAAATCATTTTAATTGCAGAAGCTAACATAAATACATGAGTGTTATTGTCACATCAAATACAAATTTGACTCCCTTGCTAATTTCATACTAAATGTAAGGTTAAAATAGTAAACTTAAATCAACAAAAATAAAATAGATTAATAGAAACACTATATATATATATGGAGACACATGTGCCTACGTGCACAAACACACACACATGGTGAGATACCCACATTGCCCAAAAAGAAGATATAACTCTAGAACATTCAAACTACAAAAATAGGGTGGAGGAGAAGGGTTAAAAAATAGGTAAGAATATGTGTATCTGAATACAAAAAGAAATACCACAATGTATGTCGGATACCTCTATCCTAAACTCACCCTAATCAAGTAGTGAAAAATCCACATCCTCTACCAAAACGCCCTCCTATAAGATCTGCACACAAGCATCTAAAGAAAAGCAAAGCACCTGTTCGATAAGTGTATTAAATAAATATAACATATTAAAGTGGTAGTATGCTTACACACAAAACTTACAAGAATATTCTAATTATGGTAAAAGAAAAAATGCTAGCACACAAATCATATCTAAGAAGCCTAGTGCAAATAATAACATTCAATCGGAGATACTATCATGGTAATGGCATGCATGAACGTACATAACATGACTGTTGCTTAATCAATTTGTTATTACTATTATTATTAAACAAACACTTGTTTATTTGCCTAAGAGAGAAATTTCTAAAGTTAAATTACTAAATACTAAGACATATCTAAAGCACTAGAAGCTAAGGATCTTCATCCTCCTTAGGTCACTCCATCCTTACGTGTCGATACCCTAGGGCTCTTAGGTCACTTACAGAGTATAAAGAGGCTTCATTGATGCTCTATTGGTGAAAAACATAGACATAAATAAGGAAGACATCCATTACATAACCTTACTTTGAAGGTCATATCAAGGTTACTTGCCTAAACCCAAACTCAATCCTATACTTTAATTATTAATAAAAATACATTAATTATCAGCAATAAAAAAATAAGGTCTTACTCTAATTTTATAAATTTACTATTCATGAGAATCATTATTTATACCAATAGGAAATGTCCAATCATACCAAGAATTAATATGGCAAAAGAAAAAAAAATTATAACAAAAAAGTACCATTCACATAAATAATTATTCATGCTCGGTTATTATTCTAAAGGTTGAGCTAAATGGTTAACAGTCAACCAATAAAGCCTATGATATTTCTAATTAATCCTTTAGATAAAAATTACAATATTAATACCAATCTCAATGAAATTTAGAAAATATCAAACAAATGCTAGAAAACATGAAAATTCAATATAAGCATGCTTGACTCAATTATAACACACAAGAATTAAAAAATTATTAAAATAATATTCAAAACATGTGAAAATACAATTATACCCTTAAAGGGTCCTAAAATATGACTTAACACTAAAATATGTCACACTTAGAATTAAGTCACAAAAAATTACCATACTTAGCAATTAAAGACTGAAAAACACAATGGAGTCCACAAAAATCATAAAAAATTCACGAACAAGTGATTTAACTAAAATACCCCTAAACATGCTCAAAATTTAAATTAAACCAAACAAAGCCTAAACATGTTATATATATATCAAAGTACCCAAAACACCTAACTAATCTAATGGAAGTATAAAAAAAATTTAAATCAACAACATGATACCGAACAAGCCAAAGGCTAATAACTTCACATAAAAAAAAAGGGATTCTTTCATCCAAATCAACACAAACACCAATAACTTTAACTACTTTAGCTTGGCTATGTTTACCTAAAAACAAGCTCTCAATAAGCTAAAAATGATCCCTCCTCTAAGCTTGGTTCCTTCTTTTGAAGTTAATCAAAGCCTATTTTTATTAAAATATTTTAGAGGAAAAATAACGTAAATAGAGTTAAAAAAAAGGTTTTTCAAACTAGAAGACTAGTCAACTAGCCTAGAAAACTCGTCGATCGTCTGACTTTTTGTGTTCTTGGTTCAGAGAAGCCAATCGATTAACATGTCAAAACCAACTGATTAGTTACACTAGAACTACATCTTCACACTATTTAGTTTTGAAATGGTTTGATGACTGTTAAACCTTGTATGTTAACAATTAAGGATTCAACACAATTTTGGGAAGTAGGGGCAATATTTCTATTTATAAGATGTTAATATATTTAATTATTTTAAAAGATCACTTTTGGAGGAAAAACTCTACTCATTCTCATCTTTTTTCTCTTTCTCCCTCTATGGTTTCAAACTAATTCTTATGATTTTCTTGTACTCTTTGACCTTGGTGATCAAGGTGTCGTGTTGGAGGAGGTTGTGTAGGTCTTTTCCTATTGGTAGGAACTTTGGGCTTGAGTTTCTTGGGTCATTTTGTAGTGGCCTTAATAGTGTAGATGGTGGAGCAAGTATCAGCATTTGTGTATTAACCATTCAACCATAAACCTATGAGTGGTTTTATGGGGAAAATGTGTTTAATTATTTGAGTTGTCTTATGTGCACTTTGAATAGGAAAGAGTTGATCTCTTGAGTAGATTTTGGGATCATGATGATCATTACTAGAATTAGATTTTTAGTAAGCTCCCATATATATATATATATATATATATATATATTCAAGGTGCTAAGATTGAGATGATATTGGTTTGATAAAATAATCCAATCATAGGTAAAGGTTTGGTTAGTTTTATTGGAGGTTAGATTTGAGTTTAGGTTCTTGTTAAATGATGTGTTTCAGTGTAACATAAGTGTGTTTGGTTGAAATTTTGAGATGTGTTTTGAATTACCTTGCAAAATATTTGGAAAAGTTTGAAGAAAAGAGGAAGAAAGAGTTTTTGTCTCATACGTTGATGGGTTAGCCCTATCGGTTGATATGTGTTGTATTTCAAAACTATTCCAGCTTATGCATAATTAGTCAACCTATAGGATCCATCAGTTGACTAATGTTGGAATGAACCTAATATCATTTTTATTTTTATATTATACTCTTTCCAAATGATTTGGGGACTTAATTTTAATGATGTAAATAGTTTATAAATAATTTTTATAGGTATATTGAAACATTTAATCATGATTTACCAACTTAAAATTAGACTTGAGAGATGAGATTCTAAATAGTTGTTTGATGACATCATCCCCTGTCCCTTTCTTCCTCTCTATTCTCAACTTATCAAAATGGGCTTTCATCCTCAAAAACATTAGTTGAGCTCTTGATCTTGTCTCCCATGCTTTTTTTTTCTTTTTCCCTTCTTGTATTTCTAATTTTTTGAGGAGAAACACCCTAAAACTCTCTAACAAGTATCATTTCAGCTCTTGAGAGAGTCAACTATGCTTTTCCCTTTGAAACCAACCCACAATAACCCAAATTCAATCTAGGGGTTAAGGTTTTAAATTATATAACCCATCCTCCTTCATTACCCACCAGATCATTGCTACATTTTTCAACTTGAGCCTCTCTTTGTTCTTTCTATTTTCCCTCAACCACCAAAATTCCCTATTTCCCTATCTTCTACCTTTAACTGCTTTCTCATCTATTGGTCTTCACTCCTATTAATCTATTCCTCTTCTAATCCTTCGTCTAGCTCTTTCTTATTTTACTCTTAAATAAGGGAGAGTTAAATTTAGTAAAAGATTAGGGCTTAAATTCTTCCATTAGTTTTTTTTTTATTTTATGGAGGTTATGCTTTATGATTTACCCCTAACCTCTTATTTTTGTTTCAATTTGTGATATTTTAAGAAGTTTTATTTTAGGTTTATTCTCCTCTTTTTAAAGGTATTCAGAATCTTGAAATTTCAAGCAAGGGTCTTCTCCATCTTTCTTGTGTTTTTCTATATTAACTTGAGGTAAGTTATTCATATCTTATTATGTGTAGTGAATTAGTATGTAGTGTTGTGTAGGGTTTATTCTAAGTTATGTGCAAGCATATGTGATAATAGATATATGGATGTAAGCATGTCATGATAAAATGTATCCAATTAGGAATTAGAGAGCATGTTATAGGATCTTTCAAGTTTTAATCATGATTTTTTATAACACCCCCACTTTTTACTATTAAAAAAATTTTGTTTCAAACATTACAGAAGCTCACACCTAGAAAAGACAGGGTGTTACCGCCATACCTGACATAGGTTAGACTTTTTTCCGCCTATCCCATATTAGATACAAGGCTAAAACCAATCGAAACATTTAAAATAACAGAGTGTGCGAATAAAAGATTACATAAACAAATTGAAAGATTGTTTACATCAAATGACCTTAACGGTCCCCAACCAAATTGTTACAAAATATATGTAGATGAAAGTCCGAGGCTATGTTAAAATGAGTTAGGATATGACACCCAAATTAAAACCAAAGTCCCTAACATATCCCACAAGATCTCAAGATGTCCATGCTCTCAAGCCTCGACCCAACTGGCCATCCCCACAGACTTGCACATAGCCCTCTGCTCATGGGAATGAGCAGGCAACCAAGTAAATGGGCACATCAGTACGCTACGTACTGAGTAAGCCAAGTTGCTCCCTCAATATAAACACAAGTATACAAATTATACCATACATGGATATAAAATACAACATGTGTCATGATAAAGCCATGTATAAAGGTAAGAGTATATTAAGACATGTTATCATGCATAACTAAAATAACACAGAATATATCATGCTTGATTTCATATTATCATCATATAGGTACTCACACATGTAATAGCAGATAAAATCCAAGCAACCACTAGGGTTTATTTTCAATTACTCAATCCTTTAGGTGTACCATTCGCTTATTCATATGTGACACAAGTCAATCATCCAACCAGAGTTCCATTCAATAACCAATTAGTCATTTAGGCCCTTAGCCAAGTGTACAAACCAGCTTTTATCCCTTTTTGGCCATTCATACCATTACTGCCATCCTTAACAAATTATTAACCATTCACTTGGTCATCATTCATATTTTATCAACCAATTACTTATCATCTATATTTTATTATCATCTAGTGATAGACTGTGCACCATTCCATGGTCTCACATACCATGGAAGCCTATCCAAATAAGATACATAAAGTCTAGGACAAAGCTAATCACTAAGCGGACATAATTCTAGGTTGAAGTCAATCACTAGAATGGTCATAAGTCCATGTCGAAGCCAACCACCTAGGGAACTAGATCCTTTAGTATCGGTACCCCCTAGTATATTATCAGTATCTAGAGGAGGTAAGACACCAGGACCTCTTAGGATCCCATCTGAAGGCAAAGACTAAAGGCATAAAAAATTCGTGAAGGCAAACTAATAGAGTATCAAGTAACCTAGACCCATAACTTTATGTGATTATTATATTATTCATAAACATAAGCGATCACACCAGGCCCATACAAAAGCAAGCAAGGCAATTTTTATGTTTATTCCATATCAATCCTTTTCTTTCCATTTTTCCAACCACATGGATTTCCATTTATCCTTATACCATATTTCTCATATCCATCTTATTATTTTGTTCAAGCCCATGCTAAGTTTCATTACTCTTTTCTCAATACCATCACTTATCAAAAGTGGAATATCCATTTAGCCTTTACATTACTCATAGAGTATATCATAAATTGTGATCCATTTAATCCTTTAATTAGGCCATTAATCCATAACAAAATATATATTTTATCCCATTAATAATCATAGTATAGTCCCAAATATAGCCTTAAAGGATAACCAAACCGAAAGGAAACAAACCATGCAACCAAGTCTAACTAGTCGATCAATTGCACCAACCAGTCAATCGGTTTGAATTGACAAATCGATCAGTTTAACTCAATGAAACCATAGTTTTCCTCAAACCAATTGATTAGTTTGGGTAAAATAATTGACTGTTTATATACCAATCAATTGATTCTACCCAACTAGTCGATAGGTTTAAGTAGAGATCAAAACCAAGGTCTCTGCAGGCTTACTAGTCGATAGGTTGGGTCAATCAGTCGACTGTTATTAGAACCGGTCAATCAGTTTGACCTAAATAATCGATCGGTTTGCCCTATCCCAACTCCAAACCATTAATTTCATGCAAATTCTTATAGATAAATCATCCTTAACCACATTAAAACATGTATCAACATAGTCTAGCACATTTCTAACCAAATTAACTTACATTTCGCAACATGGAATCATCATATCCCTTTTTTTATACCAAATTTCATGCTTTTTTACTTAGAGTATACCATCTATCCATCCAATTTACTTATGCAGGCTATATTCATTCATGAAAACATACAAAATCAACTTAAAGGAACTCATAACATGTAGGGATAATCATTAAACACTTTAAAAGCAAGAATCACTTACTTAATGTAGGAAAAATCCCCTTTTAAACTATAATTTCCAACTATGAAATTCTCAACTTTTGAAACCTTAAAACCAAAATCTTAAACTCAAAAATTTACACCAAAATCTTATTAAAATTTTGAACTTAAAATAGAAGGAAAAAATAACATATCAACTTGAGGCAAAATAGGAAAATGCTCCGCTGAACCACTCAACCTTTTTCCTAAAATCTAACTCTTCCTTGCTTAATAATTGAAACACTAGAGAGCTAGAGACATGATCAGAAGAGTGTAGTAAAATCGATTGCAAGTCTCGAAGGGTAGAGAGATAGAAGATGAATACCAGACTTAGAGATTTTGGTGGCTAAAGGAAAAGGTGCATAAAAGGGATGATTGGGGCTATTTATCGCCAACTAGTCAAAGGAAATCATTGAGGGTTCAGGAACAATTCAAAAACCCTACAATTTACCATTTGAATTTGAGCTAAATGGATGGATTTCATCTAAGATATGTTGATCTATTCTTTAGAGCTCACATGGTGTTTCTGGATAATGTAGGTTAATTAGGCCAAAATTAGCTTACAAAAGAGAAGTAATGGAAGGAATTAGCATACAAAAGAGAAGTAATGGAAGGTCAAGGTGGAAGGAATATTCTAGTTTCTCAAAGTTGTGCATGAGATCGAATCATTGATTTTAGAAACATACAAAGGAGAGAGGTGGAAGAAGACAAGGCTAAGGTCATCTCTCCCCCTCAATTGCCTCAATAGGCCTCTAGATCAATATAAGGTAATATTTTGAGCTAAATGCATCATGAAAATGGTTAGTAATCTCTTAGGAAAAATTTAGCATGGTTTTGTAAGGTTCCATTTCAATATAAGAAATATTTTCAAAAAATCAAGTTGAAAAATCTACCCAGCTCGACAAACTAGTTGATGGGTTTGGGCCTACCAATTGATTATTCTATAAACCATTTTATCGTTCCCCCAACCAATTGATAGATTTAGTCGAGAAAATCCAATTTGTTGAAATGACAAACCAGTCGATCGATTTGCCTGAAAAACTCAATGAACTCCATTTTTTAACATGATTTCAAATCAACTTTGCCTCAAATGAAATCATAACATTAAATCAAAATCAAAGCTCCAAAAATTAGCATAGTTATCATTCAATCATTTACAAAAATATAGGGTGTTACATTTTTAGTGTATAAGCATGATATTTGTTGATTAATGAATTTTCAAGTATAAATTGGTGATAAGCATGTTATAAATTTTTATTTGGAGTTTTCAAAATGATTGACTGATGTTAGAAATTTTTTTATTATTTTGGAAATGTTGTGTCAAACTTTTAAATTTGATTTAAAGTATCAAAATCATTGATTGGCTGATATGCATTATCAATCGATATGCCTTCAGTAGCCCCATCAATGAACCTGCACTTTCTATCGATGTATTGTGCTTACTTCAACCAGTTAAGTAATGTGCTCTTTTAGTCGACTGATGTTGCATTTTTTTTCCCAGCATCCATTGTGTCAATCAATCAAATGACACAATATATAGGTAAACTAATTGTGCTTTTTAGTCGGTCGACTAATATGACTATTTTATCAACCAATTCATATTTTCCCTATGTTTTTATGATTTTAAAATCAAGTCCTTTACATGATATTGTTGAGCCAACCTATTACTCCTTAAGGCTTGTGTAGACATGTTAACTATCCTACCTTGGTGGTTGGACTTAATTGACAATTGTTTGACATCAATTAAGTTTGATCTAAAGTCTAACTTGTAAATAAAGGGAGAATAATTGTAATTAATTGATGTTTGAATACATATGGTTGGTATTAATATGGATTGGTACTTCCTTGGCATAAAATGGATAAATGATGAAGATTTCTACCTTAATTATGCCCAATGGGAAATGATGGATGTTGTGAGACATTTGTGTGGTAAAGTGTGGAACCTTGAATAATTTTCCAAGTTGTGGATACTATTTGTACTATGTGGAATAAATAGACTAATAAAGAGTTGGAAAATGCTTTAGTTAAAACTAAGGTTGTGTTTCTCATATAAGTCTATAGAAAAATGATTTTGTGGTTTATGCTTCACCATGAACCATATTATGTTGATAAATTTGTAAAGGGATTGGGTTTGCTCTCATGTGTTAAGCTTTCTTCCATAATATGATTAATCACTTAGAGAGGAAAAAATCATTTGAGCCTATGATTCTTCAACTTTCAAAGTAGCTAAATTGACCTAGATACACACTACCATGTCTTCATCAAGCTATACCTTGGATTACATCAAAAAGCCTGGACTCCCCATCAAGTGCACATGCATCAAACTCATCGAAAATAGCTAACTCAACATAATCAATTCTTGAAAATTCATCCAAGTCCTTTTCTAGTAGTTTCATCAAGTTGAAAACATTAAAAGTGATTTATTCCTAATTAACCATCATTGTTAATTCACCTTTCTATACATCTATGAGGGTCTTATCAGTAACCAAGAAATGCCTACCAAGTATGAAAGGGACTTCCTTGTCGGCTTTATTATCATGAAAAATTAAATCTATTAGGAAAATAAATAAATCTACCTTCTCTAGCACATCCTCAATTTTATCTTTAGGATGGACATAAGATCGATCAACTAACTGTAACGTGATAGTGGTGAGCATTACTTCGCTAATGTCTTGTTTCTTGAAAATGGACATGAGCATAAGGTTAATGCTCACACCAAAGTCACAAAGGGCCTTACCATAATACTTTTCTCTTATGGAACATGGGATGGTGACTTTGCTAGGGCCTTACAACTTCCAACGTAATTTTTGCTACAAGATAAAGCTACATTGCAGAGCCATTGCTACCATTTCATATACTCATTATCTACATTTTTTAGTTAGGATGTCCTTAAAAAAATTTCATAATTTGGCATCTGCTGGAGTGCTTCTATGAATGTGATGTTCATACGCAGCTTTTTTAAAATTTCAAATAATTTATCAAACTTCTTATCTTGACGCTATTTTTTTAGGCCCTAAGGAAAAGGTGGTGTTGGTGTTAAGGTTGAAAGTAGCCGTTAATATTTTTGTGGCCCTAAAGTTTGGGCTGATTTGGCTTCCTAAATTTTGGTAGGGTCAAATTTTGGTTGTATGAGTTTATAATTTATTCTTTCATTTGTGGTGTTTTAATTATGCTTGCTTGGTAGAGTGAGTTTCTTCCTTAACTGCTCATTGTTGGTAGGGAGCTTCAATCTCCTTTCTATATTTGAGGGTGATGGACTTACATTATTCTTTATTGACCCTTCTAGGGTTCTTAGTTCCACTCGACAAAGTGCCTTGGGGTTTTCTAATTAGGGTTGTAGCTAGTTACCCCATTTGAGTTTCTAGACTCCAGAGAGAGGTTGTATTGCTCTAGATTGGTGCTTATGATTTGGCCATATACTCATTAAAAAGGTTTTCTAAGGAGTTGGAGTTGTTATTTTGAGGAACGGTGTAATTTGGTTGTATTTATTGAGAGTGTTGGGATTGAGGTTGGTAGTATTACTATTATCTATATTGGTTGGTTAACTTCTATACATTATTATAATTAGACCTTGAAAAGTTTGGATGTTGTCTCCAAGTTGGGTTGTAGTGGTTTTCATATTGTTGTTGTCCTCTACAGTAGTTTTTGACATAGTTCACATAAACTAGGATGGTAGGGCACTGTTCAAATAAGTGTACTTCTACATAATACACAAAGGATATAGGGACTTTTGAGGTGGTAGGATGGTTGTCCACCATTTGCTGTGGTACATGTGAGTTAGAGGCGACAATATTTTTCAATAAACTAGCTCTAGATGATACCTCTACTCTTAGGGATGTAATGTCGTCAACTTTGAATACTCCTGCTACCATTACCCTACGGGTGCTTCTAGGACTTCCCCACTTATGGTTGTTACATGCAATGGTCTTTATAATCTTATAATCTTGATTATAAGTTTTTCTTAGCAGGGCACCTCTGACCAATGCATCCACTAAATATCTCCTATGACAATTCAATCCATGCTAGAATGTCTTGATTTATAGCTAATGGGGAATTCAATGATTTGACAATTTTCTCAATAATTCCTTAAAGCATGATAGAAGTGTTTCATCATCCTTTGTATAATGATTGATGTTATGCCTAAGTTTGGAATTAGGAAAGTACCGCATAAGAAAATTCTAAGCCTCCCTACGATGTGATACACCTAGTTGGTATGAGGACAACCACTCATTGGAATATGGGAATTTTCTCATAATTCCTTAAAGCACTTACCTTCATGCGTCATGAAGTGTTTCATCATCCTCTTGTATAATGATGTGATGTTATGCCTAAGTTTGGAATTTTTTGGGGAGGAAAGTACCGCATAAGAAAATTTTAGGCTAAGCCTCCCTACGATGTAATACACCTAGTTGGTAGTGAGGACAACCACTCATTTTCATGATCTCTTAAGGAATATGGGAATAGTTTTAGTCATAGGGAGGTTTATAGGACTGCTTGGATTTTGTAGGTGTCACTTACCTTCATAAAAGCTCAAAGATGAAGGTGAGTGTCCTACATTGGTTAGCCACTGAATTTCTCAATGGTTTCAACATATGGAACATAATAAGCTTTAGTTCAAAATGAGGGTATGAATTTATGAGTGAGCTATGGTAAGGTTAAGGTGGTCTTGTACTAACATATCATAACCTCAAATGGCTTGATTATGATCACCACCCATTAGATGAACTTGCATTGCCACAGGGTTGATGGTTTGCTAAAGGGGTGGTAAGATCACAAGGAGTCATTTTCTTTGGTTTTGTTACTACACAAGTAATCCATTGTTACTATTTTCTTGTTACTACACAAGTAATTCATATTCTTCTCCTCCTCCTTCTTCTCCTTTTCTTTCACTTTATATAACTCAAGGATTCATGTATCCCTCTATAATTTTCCTTCCTTTTTCCTCTATAACTTATATTCCTTTCTCATTGATCAACTCAACAATCCCCCTTTTTCCTTGATCCATGGAAAGCTTTTATAGATTGTAGGAGGTATAAATTTGGACATTTTTCAAGTAGGTATTCCTCTATTTGCACCCTCCATTGGTCCCCAAAAAAATGCAGCCAAACCAATTGGGTTGTGTAGGTAATGGTGACATGGCAAATTGATTTTGTTAAGAATGCTGATGTAATACCTAAATTTTAGCTAAACCTAATCTTGAGAAATTAATATTATAAAATGATTTTATTACTTGAGAAATTCATATTTATACCTAACCCTAATATCTATTTCAATTATTAATATTTATTTTTAATAGCAATCTAACCTCAAAAAGTTGTTAATTAAATTATCCTAATACCCTAATCTAAATTATTCTAAACTAATTCTTATTCTAAAACTAAACATAATCACTTTCCCTCTTCCCCCTTTTTCTTTTCTTTTTTCTTCCCTACCCATCAATTTCCGTTTTTTCCTTTATTCTCCCTTTCTTCTTGTGTGAAACCCTCCCCTCTAGGCATGCCCTCTACCATGCCATCAACTACACCCTACCCCCATCGACACATCAACTCCTATTCTTTGTGTGATGTGTTTCTTGACAACCCATGCCCTAATTATACATGTGCCATCCTTGCCTTCCATCTTTGTCCATCTCCCTTTGTATATGCACATATATATACACACACATAGAACTCCACATTAAATGCCCTCCACCAACCTCATTTCTTCCTCTATTTTTTTTATCAAAAATAACACCACCAAACACATCCTCTTCCTTTCCTCTCCCTCCTTCAAGCTGTCACAAAAAAATCCCATAAACCACCATCAGTCATCCTTTCCATACCTCCCTCCTTTGCACAAGAAACCCCTACAAAAACCATACCCCTACCACTGGAAAGTTCCACCAAAATACCCTCATCATCTTAAGCAAATATAAATGCACTTTCCCCTTTTTCTCCACCACCCACCACCATCGGTAGCCTTAGTAGTTCCCTCTCCATAAACACCGGCCAAAACTATCACTACCTACCCCTACCTTTGGCCAAAATCACCATAACACACCACCAACCTTTGTCACCAACCACTAATCCACACCCCCCACCTTTGACCAAAATCAACACAACCCACCACCCTTCATCAGCCTCTTCAACCGTTGCACACTCCTTAGCAACAACACACACTTCCATTTCTCCCTCATTTCCTTTAACACTTCCCACTTATCCCCTCCCTTTGCTGCACAACTCTCAACCGAAGCTATTATCTTGGTTTGATGTGGTTTTCCCTCCCTTATTTCACTCTTCCTTACCTTACCTCTTCCTTAATTGTATCATTAAGTTCTAATGGTGTTTTGGTGATTTTTTCTTAGGTGATTTACTGGAAGTTTCGGAGGAGGTGGGATAGGATATGTGCTTAGAGACTAGTGCCTATTTCAATAGGGATATTAGTTGTTGTTTAGGGTTTTTTTGTTAAATGACTTATTTGATTATGTGTATTATCATGTTGTTATTGCTATTTTTTAAACACATGCTGTTAATGTCATGATATGAGAATATGATATTATATGATTAATAATAAGTAAGATGAGGAGCATATAATATCATTATGATAAGCATTATGTGGAAAACCCTTAGTGAGTCGTTATGATATATGGTATTATCATATGGATTTGGTCTTGTATAATACGTGGGGTATTATTATATTTAATATGTATTATGATTAATGTAGGATTTGAAAATATGAATACCAAATATATAAGGGTTTTGAGAAATAAGGGCTTTTGGTTACCTCTAAGGGTGTTTTGGTTAATAGGGGTTAAAATGGAAATTTTGGAATTTTTAATGTGTTAGATGATTTAAAATATGATAAGAACATCATGTGAAATGTATAGAGTAAATCAAAATTTCACGGGTTCCACAATATGAGAAAATGGCTTAACTTGGGAATAGTAAACCTAAAATGGCGATGTTATTATCACCATGCAAAATGTTAGAGTTAGACCATTATTTTAGGATATGTTTTTAATAAAATTATTTGAGGAAGATATAATGAATTTGGTAATCATAGGAGTCTTATGGGAAAAGTCATGATGTAATTGTGAAATTAAGCTTTTGTAAGCCTCATAAATAGTAACTCTTGAGGTGGGGTTGTCATTGCATGTGTAAGACCTTAGAGTTTGGCCTTAATTTTTGAGTATGGTGACAATAATAATATTTGAGGATGTGACACTAAATTTGGTGGATAAAAGAGCAATATAGAAGAAATTATGCCTACAATATGAAATTAGGTTTCAAATTGAGTACACGAACCTAAATCATTGAGAACGGCCTTGATATCTATGTGGTTGTACTTTACTTCAATTATTTTTTGTACCAATCAAACAAAAATTATGAATAAGATATTAATCATTTAAATTGAAAGATCATGTAAGTCGGGCCGAGGTATTTTATGGGTCCGTTCCACCAAATGATAATAGTGGCTAAGATGTGTTCTTTCCTGAGAGGTGTTTCAAAATGTTCTATTGGATTAAGAATCATGGTCAAGAGTGTGTTTCCATGGTTTATGTTGGTTCTGTTCTGACAGATAATAATAGTGGCTTAGGTGTGTTATCCCTATGAGGTGCTTCAATCCATTCCACTAGATTAAGAATAGTGGAGTCCCTAAACTCAATGTATATAAAAGAATGCAATATGTTATATCTAATAATGAGAGATAAACTAGTAATTACCCTGTATTTTTTTTTATCTTGCATGTATGATTATTTTCCGCTATGAATTCATGCAATTATATGTATCCCTAAATCAATTGTATTGTCACCATACTTAGTACGTAACATAACAATCATCCTTTTATGGGTGATGCTCATTTCCACAACCAAATGACCCAGATGTCTATATATAGGTCGATGAAGACCTAGTGAAAGATTTTGCATCTTATGATGCTTTGTGTGGGGCGGAGTGACATTACGTATTAGGGTTTTGGGCGTAGAATTATGTTATCCAAATAATAATTTTACCCGAATACCTTTTTGGACTCTTAGATCAATTATATCCTTTTATTTATATTTTGGATATTATAATCAGAGTTAATCTCCAACTTGTATTTGCATTTATGAATTTTCTCTCTTTTTTTTCTATTTATTATGTTTTACATTCAAATTATTTTGTCTTGTGATTGAAAAAAGGTTGGTTTGGTAAGCCTGACTTGTGTCAATTACGGTGGTAACACCCAGCTATTTTGATATTATGTTGCCACTGCAAAAAAAAAGTAGTAGTAAAATTTGGGTTATTACAACTAATCGACTTTAGTAGGGTGTGAACTTCATTTGAGTCTATTGAGTTATGGCTTTGTTCGAGTATCTCTTGCACACGTCCTAATGACAAGTGAGTGAGTTCAACCAATTATGTGAGTTAATATAGAAATTCTAGCACTATTGTCAGTTCATAGGGTATTTAGAGTTTAATTAAGGGTAAATTCATGCATGACATGAATGATTCCTATGATGGACATGTTATTAGATAAACACACCCTATGACTTTTAATTGAAACAAAATTAATTGTAAAATACGTACTCTTAGGGTTCTACACCTCGTATAACTTAACTCATTTCACTAGTATTATATTCTCTTATAGGTATGGGAACCTACATTGGTTCTAGCACTTCTTTTACTCTACCAAAACCACCGGTGCACTTAAGGTGTGTTAGCACTTAAAGGTTAGGATACCAAATGATGTGATGCGATGGTTGCTACCTTAGATCATGACCAATACTAGTAGTTGATTATATTTTATTTTCACATGGTTACTATAATAGCCATTGATACTTGTTTGTTATCATGGCTGAGCTCCTTGATGGAGGGCTTAAGTGCTCACTTGAGGTTCTTACATGGATGAAAAATATGTTATCACCACTTAATAACAATTGAAATGAGCTATAGAGATGCATAAATGGCCCTATATCATTTTATATGCTTAATCCCAATAAGGATACATTGTTGATGTGATTATTAGTTTTCCCTTAACCTTATAACATATATGGACACTAAGTATGATGTTGCATGTATCAATGAACATAGGACTAATGTACCTTCTTACCTTCGGTATTCCATGACCATAGGAGTCTCTTACCCTTATAGGTGTTTATTAGCTAACACGTGACCTTTGTTATGAGTAATACATAATCCTATATGATGTAAATTGAATTACTAGTGACATGTACTTAGAATGTCATAGGCCCCATTACATATATCATGGGAGTTATGTTCTTATGTTTCCTTCACAAGATATAACACAAACATGGTGCATGGTTATAAATTATGTGGTCACCATATCATTAAGATAATAAATGGAGTAAACCCCAGTGATGCCTTGAGTGCCCCTGTACCTCCTTATGTGATATTTATCATGTTTTCCATTTTTATTGGATTACATGATTAGTTTATGATTCTTAATCATTGTTACCCATGAAACTATCCATGATCATCAAAATGCAACAAGAACTAACAAGAATAAGGAAAAAAGAAAAGAAAAGTGTTAGGAGATATCACTAAGGAGCATTGACCTAAGATATAGGCTGAAGTAAGGTTTCATCTCAAAATGAATTGGAAATGGAAAGAAAAGCATGTCAAGTTTATATATTAGACTATTCCACCTTAAACTTTAGATGTGGTAAAATTTAGCTCACATGTGCCTATAAACTCCCACTTGAACTAAAATGGACACTCAATGTTTTTTGAAGAACCAAATCATTTAGAGCACTCCCACGGTAAAACTAAAACTCTGATACCACTTGTTAGAGAAGAAAAACAAAAAATATTGCAAGCTTAAGATATAAATCCAAGTGAGGTTCTATCTTAAAACCAATTAGCAATGGGAGGAGTAGCACACCAATTCTATTTATTAGATAATTCCACCTCAAACTTTCAATGTGGGACAATATAACTCACTCAAGCAAATTAAAAAAATCACACACTCTTTGTTTTTGATTGGATAAATCTTAAATAAAGGAAGAGGAAAGAAGAAGTATCCTTGAATCACCTCAAAAATTAACCCTAATTTACTTAATATAAACACTTAGTGGCTAAATATCAAGGTTTAGGATTTAAAAATCAAGAAGGCTTAAAGGATAATATTGGAGGTTAAGAGGAAGGGGTTGGTTATGAATAGCCAAAAGAGAAGATGAAGAGGTAGAAAAAACTTAGAAAGAAAAATTGTTAAGGTTAGATATTATTAGAAGATATTTAGGTATTAAATGATTAAAAATAAAGAAAATTAAATAATAATAAAAAGGGGAAGGGTTTTATCTTGCAGGCCTAAAGGGACCAATGGTTTTTTTTTTTACTTTAATAATGCTATATTAGAATGATAAGGATGAATTAGAAGCGTTAGGATAAGATTTAGAGTAGATAAAGTAGTTTCAGAAGTCTTATGAAATTCAAAAATGTAAGAAGAGTTAATAATTTTGATGTGACTAGGGTTTAAGGGATGTAATAAGGTTGATATAAACTTGATTTTATTAATTATAACATTAAATAAGTTTTAGAAAAGTGGGTTATTACATCACTATCGCCTTAAATGTGACTTTATTCCTAAAGTTGAGAAAATAGAAAGACAGACGAAAGAATATATAAGAAACAAGCACAAAAAAGTTCTAAGGCATGAAATGGGGTACTACCCTCTTAAATGAAACATTAATACTAAGGTAACTCATCTAAACAAAAATTTATAGATGTTGGCTCAACACATCCTCCTCGGCCTCCCAAGCTGCCTCCTTAGCTTCATAGTGATAGAGTACCTTCATCAGTGGAACCTCCCTTAGTAAGGTTTGTCACATCTTCTGATTGAGAATCCAAAGAAGCTTCTCCATGTTAGTATATGACTCATCAAGATCAATCTCATCAGGTTGTAACACATGTGATGGATATAAGACATACTTCCTTATTCAAGAAATGTAGACGACAACGTGAGCTCTAGAAACAACAAGTTATAGGCAATCTCACCAATCCTCTCAAAAATCACATAGGGTTTAATGTACCTTAGTCTAAGCTTTCCCTTTCGATTGAAGCATATCACACCCTTCATCAGCAAAACCCTCCGCAAAACTCTATCACCCACCTCAAAACTCTCACTATGTCACCTCAAATCTATATAACTCCCCTATCTATCTCGGGTTACCCTCATCTTGTTCAACATTAGCCTAACCCATTGCTTAATCTCCTCAATCATCTCTATTACAAGAACAATAGCCTCACCAACGTCCCTCTAACATAATAGACTTCAACACTTTCATTTGTATAATCCCTCGAATGATGCCAACTTGATGCTAGCATGATGATTGTTTCTATACAATAACTCAATCATGTTCAGTTTATCCTCCTAACTACTTTGGAAGTTTAGTGCACATGATTAGAGCATATCCTCCAAAGTCTAAATTGTTTGCTCAGTTTGACTATCTATAGCCAAGTGGAAAGTTATATTCATCTTCAACCTTATGCACATAGTCTATTGCTATTTCCCTCAAACATATGAAAGGAACTTGAACTCGCAGTCAGAAAATATATTAGATGGAGTACCATGCAATCTCAACACATGTATCATATAAGTTCAAGTCAAATTATCCATACTCCGCATAAATCTCATCAGAGTAAAGATAATTAACTTGGTCATTTAATCAACAATAACCCAAATTTTGTCAAACCCACTCCTTATCCTTGGTAAAACACTGACAAAGTCTATGAAAATGGAGCCCCACTTTTATTGAGGTATCTCAAATGACTGCACTAGCCTTACAAACCGTTTGTGCATAGCCTTGGCCTTTTAACATGTCAAGCACCTCAAAATGAATTCAGCTACATTTTGTATCATACGAAGCCTCTAATATATCCTTTTAAGCTCCCTATATAGCTTATCCCCTCTAGGATGGACAAAATAAGGTGTATAGTGACCCTCCTCGAGTATCCTCCTCTTCAAATCATTATAGTTATGTGATAAACATCACTTTCCCTAGAATTTGTTGTGGTCATCGTCGTAATTTTGAACACCCTCAACTAAATACTTTGTAATCTAATATCAAATTCTATTAATCTTGACATCCCCAACTTATCTAGCTTGAATATGATAAAAAAAATCATAGGCATAATGGTGAGGGTGCTAAAATTGGCCTCACGACTACCCTCGATAATCAATTTAGTGCCCATCTCTCGAAGCTCTTTATGTAATATAATCTCTCTGATCATTAAACTTAAGGAATGTGTAGTCATCTAACACAAAGTATTAGCAACATCGTTGGCATTACCCTCATGGTAAATTAACTTAATGTCATAGTCCTTGACTACCTCCTCTACCATATTTATCTCTAGTTGAGTAAAAATTTACTTCGGACTTTGGTGGTTGATGTAAAATCTACAACTAGTGTCATACGGTTAAAGCCTCTGGATATTCAAAGTGAATACCACTACAACCAACCCCAAATCATGGCTAGGGTAGTTCAACTCATGCTACCTCAGTAGTCAAGAAGCATAAGACACCAACTTACCATAGTGCATTAGAACAAAACCTAGTATATGACTCAAAGTATCACTACATACATTGAATCCTTCAATCCCCTCGGGCAAGGTCAATATTGGTGTTATAGTAAAATGGCACTTTAACTCTTGGAATGCCTTATCAATACTGTATTTCCACAAAATTCATGTAACCTTATTCAATAGGTTCACCAACATGTGTGCAAACCATGATAAATCCTAAACAAATCTATGGTAGTACCTTGCCAGACTAAGGAAACTACGAACCTTCCAAACACTAGTTGGTGCACTCCAATCTAACACTACTCTAACCTACATTATACCTACGAAAACACCACAAAGTGAAATAATGTGACCCAAAAAAGAAACCTCTACCAACCAAAATTCATAATTAGATAGTTTAACATACTACTTATGCTCTCTACGTTGTGTTAAGATGATCCTCAAGTGCTACTTGTGCTCATTTCTACTTCTCATAAAAATCAAGATGTCTAGAATGAAGACCACAATGAATTCATCCAGATATTCCAAAAATATCTTTTACATCAAATCTATGAACATGTTAGGTGCATTGGTGAGCTCAAAGGCTTCATCGTAAATGTAAAGTGGTTGTACCATAATTGTAAGGTCATCTTCAGTATATCTGAGTCTGCAAATCATAGTTGATGTTATCCCTACCTCATATCAATCTTAGAGAAACCCTAACACCTTTGAGATTGTGGATTCCCATTATATAAGAGGGTTGATGTGGTTGTATACTATCTGAGGAGACGAGCCGATGCATGGTGAAGGAGAGTCCAACATAGAGGCAGTGAGCCTACCATTTGGGGACCCTTCCTTGAAATGCTTCAAGCTAGATTCTACCCCTGTCATTTTTGCATGAAGAAGTATGATTAGTTCATGACCCTTTAGTAGGGAGACATTTTAGTAGAGGAGTACTATACAAGATCCACAGACTTGGTCTAGTTTTCTCCTAAGGTGGAGGCCAAAAAGGTAATGTATGTTCACCGCTTCAAGATTAGATTAGGGATCAAGTATCAAGAGTTGTTAGCCGGAGGTGCCCTATCAAACATTGGGATGTATGAGGAGGCCCTGGAAGTTTCTTGGTCCACCAAGTCAGGAGTTCCCAATTAGAGGGAAAAAAGGAAGTTCAAGGGTCTCTAGCGTGCCATCGATAGGAAGAAGGCATAATCAGGAGGTAGCATGTCATCTAGGTATAGTCAAAGTATGGGGTAAGCACCCCGATTGGGAGGTCAGTCTGGGGGACAATTTGAGGAGGGGCACTACCATTTCAAGCATTGTGGAGTAGTGCATCCAGAGGTGGATTGTGTGGGCAACTAGGTCACTTGCCATGGTTTTTATATGCCGGGACAGAGGGCTTATAAGTGTTGGGTCAGAGGTGGTAATGTCCAAAGGGGTCAAAATTGAGCTCAAAGCACTAGATCTATTCACCACTCACAACCACAGACTTAGAGCATTCCACTATTACCAGCTAGAGTTGCTAGTTGTACCAGTTAGTTGAGGGGTAAGAAGCCCAGCATTTTTTAACAGGGTCAAGGGTTAGGTAGTGTTTCATGAGCCCCTTCAAGAAGGTGTTTGAACGTGATTAGCCAATTTGAGATCAAGCATCAGGCCGGTGTGGTGACCGGTATGCTCATTGTTTCTACCTCTTTAGCATATGTGTTATTTAACTCTCATGCATCACATTCTTTTGTATCATCTACGTTCATAGCTAGAGCTTATTTGTCTGTTTCCTGTAGTATTTATACTTCTGTTGTCATACTTTCAGGGGATAGGATTGTGTGCTGTAGGCTTTATAGAGGGATGGCCTTAATAATTAGGGAAGTAGAGTTTCCCTTAGGTCTCATGGAACTAGTGTTGCATGATTTTGATGTGATCATAGGCATGGATATGTAGGAGAAGTATCGAGCGTTAATAGATTGCTTGTAGGATTGTGTGGTTCCTATAGGACCAAAAGGTGTTAGGGTCTCTTATCAAAAGTGTGAACCTAAATCCTTTGTAAAGGTCACATAGATAATTGTGTTAAGTACACTCATTTGAAAAGGGTATTCACTCTCCTTGTGTAGTGTTTGAGATATGAAGGTTGATGAGATGCCACTAGAGAAAATCATGGTGATCCAAGTAGGGTTGTTTTCGAGCAGAATATCCTTCAGCTCGAGCTCAACTAATTTAATTTTTTTAGGCTTGAATTTGGACTAACTTTGAAATGAATCAAAAAATCTCAACTTGATAAGGTTCATGAGCCGGCTTGGCTTGGCTTGTTTAACTTTTTCTTTATTAAAAATTAAGGAAAGAACCAACTCATTTATCATAATTTGATTCATGACTCAACTCGTTTAACTATTCAACTCGTTTGAAAGTTAAACAAACCAAAGCAACTCTTTTAATTATTCGGCTTGTTTAAAGAGTCATTTAACTATTTAGCTCATTTATTATGTAAATGTTATACAAACTCAGTCTATTAACAAATGAGTCGAGCTTATAAATGAGTCAAACCAAGATCAAGCTGAATTCAAGCCAGCTCACAAAAAACATCCCTTGACTCGAGCTCAATTCATTGTCAAGCCTAAAAAGAAGGCTTGTTTTTTTATTTTTTTTTTGCTTAAAAAATGAACCATATCAAGCCCTTAACAAGCCGACTCAATTTATCAATAACCTTTGATCCAAGAGTATTCTAATGTGTTTCCCAACGACATTTCGAGTATGTCATCTATTCGAGACGTTGAGTTTACCATGGACTTATTGCTCGGGACAAATCCAGTATCCAAAGACCATACTATATGGAACCTATAGAGATGAAGGAGCTTAATGCTCAGCTAGAAACCTTATTGGATAAGGATTGCATTCGAGAAAGTGTATCACCTATGGGAGCACCATTCTTATTCATTAAGAAGAAGGATGGAAACCTGAGGTTGTGCATCGACTACTAAAGATTGAACAAGGTTTTGGTGAAGAACCATTATCCGTTTCCTCAAATCGATGATCTTTTTAACCAGCTCAGAGGAGTTATAGTGCTCTCCAAGGTTGATATTCGCTTAAGTTTCCATCAATGGAGGATAACATAGTAACATATTCTAAAGACGACATTTCAGACAAGATATAACCATTACGAGTTCAAAGTAATGCCTTTCGGACTCCCTAATATGCCTGCAACATTCATGTCTCTCATGAACTAGATTTTTTTATGCTTTTTGGATCAAATCATCATGGTTTTATTTGAAGGCATCTTTATCTACTCTAGTAGTTGGGAGGAGCACAAATAGCATCTAAGAGAGACATTAGCATTGTTGAGAGCACACCAATTATATGTCAGGCTTTCGAATGTGAGTTTTCGATGGATCAAGTGGATTTCCTTGGACATGTGATTTCGAAGGACGGTTTGTCAGTGGATCTTTTCAAAGTTTGAATAGTTTTTCGAGTGGCCAACACCAACATCAGTTAAGGAGGTGTGCAATTTTTAGGGATTAGCCGGTTAGTAACTCAAATTTGTTGCAGAATTTCCAAGATAGCTTGTCTAATGACTTATTTGTTAAGCTAATTTAGTTCCATATGATCTTAGATAGAAGACATTGTATTCTTTGAGTATAATTGTGTTGTCTGATCATTTGTGTCAAGTGCTTTGAGAGATGGAGATTGAGTTGATCGCCTATGGTAGTTTGGACTCAAGGATGAGTGCACTCACCATTACACCTCCAATATTTGATAAATTTGAGCTTCTCAACCTAGTAACATGAAGCTCAAAAAGATCAAGCACAGTATTGCAGAAGGTAGAGCTAAGGGATTCCATATTCACAAAGATGGTAGTGTCAAGTATCATAGTAGGTGGATGTGTTGACCACAAGAGGAAAATTCAAGAAGAAGGTCATTATACTCCATATTCCATCCATCTTGGAGGGGATAACTTATATAAGGATCTGAAGAAGATATATTAGTGGCTCCATATAAAGTGGGAGGTTGCAGAGTTTGTCGCCCGATGTTTGACTATCAGAAGGTCAAGATTGAACATAAGATACTAGCAAGTTTAGTACAACCACTGGAAGTTTCAGAGTGGAAGTGGGATAGTATATGTAACACCCCACATTTTAGGACATGAAATTTTCTTTTAAATGAGTTAATTGTGGAAGTTAAAACTATAACACCATAAATTTTACTACTGAAAACTTTCATTTTACAGTGGAAGATTATAATCAAATATTGGGTGTGACAGCCATAATTAATATAAGTTTAGCTTACCAAACCATCCTCACATCAATCACAAGGCTAAAACCATTAAAATGTGAACCAAGATAAATATAAAAAAAAGAGCAATTTTATAAATACGAATACGAGTTTGGAGATTTACTTAGAGTATAATGACAAAATACAGACAAAATGGATACCATGGATCTAAGAGTCTAAAAAGGTATCCAAGTAAACTATAATTTGGATAACATACTCTTCGCCCAAACCCCAAGTACAGAATAATCACTCCACCCTTTAAAACACATCATAGGTAACAAAATCATCCACTTAGTCCTCAATGACCTACATAAAAGGATCAGGGTTATCATCTCATGAGAATAAGTAGTACTCATAAAAAAGGATGGTCAGTATGCTACATACTGAGCAAGGTGATAATACTGTCAAGTTAGGGATATAGTTAAATACATGCATTTACAATAGAGAATAAGTACACATGTAAAACACCTAAAATATCATAAGTTAAGCTGATCTAGGCCTCTTTATTAGCTATAACAACTTTCAAATCTTTTATTTATGTTGAGATCAGGGACCCTCACGATTCTTAAATCAGTAGAATAGTCTGAAAAACATCTAAGCTACTATTATCATCTGGTGGAACAAACATAACATATCTGATAGTAGAACACTCATTAGCCACTATTCTTAAACCGATGGAACAGCTTGAAGCACCTTTTAGGGACAAAATTCCTAAACCACTATTATCGTCCGGTGGAATGAATTCCACACCTTGGTTTTGACTCACATATTCTTCCACTTTAAGTCATTAATATCTTATCCATTAGGTTACTTATATTTAATCATATTATCTTTCACATTTAGTGCCCCACTATTTTTAATCCGATGGAGCAAACTGATGCAACTCTAAAGATAAAACGCACACGAGCCACTATTATCGTCCGGTGGAACAGACCCATAAAACACCTCGGCCCAAATCACATGATATCTCGCTTTAAATTATTAATATCTTATTTATGATTTATTTGAAAAGTACAGAACATACTTTAAATAGGTAAAGTACATCACAAAGATCCTAAGGTTGTTCTCTAGGGTTAAGACCCTTATTTTTCCAATAAACCCTAATTTCACATTTTAGTTATAACTCCTCTTATATTACTATTTTATACACCAAACCTAGTACCTTTTACCCAAATATCATTATTATCAATATACTCAAATTTCAAGGCCTAACTCTAAGGTCTTACACATGCAATAATAACTCTATCTTAAGAGTTACTATTCTTGGGACTTATAAATCCTAATTTCACAAGTATGTTAGGGCTCATACAGATACCAGATTTAATATGCATTTCCAAAACACTAATAATAACAGCATATTCGAAATTCAAGGTCTAAATCTACTGTTTCACACAAATGATAATAGTCTTTCCATCTTAGGGTTACTATTCTTAAATCAAACTATTTTCATTCTTTATTAAATTTAGGCCATTCACAAATACCCTAACCACTTCCTAGAAACTCATTAGTATATTTTAAATGATATAACACCTTAAAATACCATAATTCTCATATTAAACCCATATTGACAAAAAATGCCCTTACCGATAAGAAAACCCTTATTTTATGCAAATATTATATGTTTGGTAAAATTATTTCCAAATCCTCCATTTATCTTCATATACCTTATTATACTCATTTTACACTAACCATGCCTTCATAAAACCCATATTAATAACCACATATCACACTGAGGTTTTTTCACATAAAATAACAATATCGCATAATCTCTCCTTACTTACTTTCTATCATATGATATTAATCTCATATCATAGCATTAACAATCATATATTTAATTACATGATAACAATAACATGGTATAACATAAAAACATGTATAACACATAGCAACCAAAAATCCTAGACTATGACAAGTATCTTTACAAAAAAGGCTACGGTCTCTAAGCACATAAATCTTATCCCGCCTCTTATGGAACCTCGAGAAAAAAATATTAGGATTGAACCAAATAATTAAGGAAATTTTAAATGGAAGGGTGAAAGGATGGAGAAAAAATAAAACAAACCACTTTGGGAGAACTTACACAACCAAGAGAGGAGGAACGACAAAGTGTCGAGCCAAGGGTGGTAAGGAAACGACACAAGCTACAGATGGTAGGTGGTGTGCACCAGTGGAAATGGCCAAAGAAGGGGGTGTGCACAAATGGAAATGGTTGAAGCTAAGGGGTGTGATTCAGTGGATGTGGCTGAAAGTGGAGGGTGTGGTGTGATTGGTCTAGCCGAATGGTGATAATGTGGTGTAGTTGTTGTTGCTACAGCCAAGGGAAGAAAATAAAGAGGGGAGTTGTGGTGGTTAGTGCCAAAAGGAATGGGTGAGTTTTGATTGCTTTGGTCGATGGTTATGAAGGAGGTTTGGTGGAGTTCACTGCTGGTGAGGGGGTGTTTCGGTGGAGGTTATCGTAGGTTGTGGAGGTGTCTTGGGGGTGTTATCGATGGCCGTTTTTGAGGCTATTTGGCAACAATGAGGAGAAGAAGAAGGAAGAAGGTGTTGTGTTGGTGGTAAAGTTTCAACAAAAAAATGGAAGGATAAGGATAAAGAGTGGCTCGGTGCATGTGTTGTACATACGCACACACACACACACATATAGGTTGCGTGCATGAAGAGAGGGAGAAGGGAAGGTGAGGTAATTGGGCATGTTTGTCAATGCAATCCATTACGCAGACAAGGAAACTTGATGGGTGATGGTGAGGGAGTGTGCTGGTCATAGGATGGAAGCATGATAGGGAGATTTGGTCAGGGAAAAAATGAATGGGTTCACGCAAGCCTAGGGAGAAGAAAGAAAAAGAAGCCAGGAAAATGGGGATGAAAATGATAAGGAAAAGGAGAAGGATAAAAGGAACAAAGAAAAGGGAAGGAAATTAGTTTTAGGTTTAAAATTTAGAATTAGGTTAAGATAATGGGATAAATTAATTATCGACCATTCGATTTTAGCTTTAGGTTAAAAAATAATAATAACCTATCATAAAATTTAGGGTTATGCTAAGATTTAGAATTATGGAGTTAGTATAAAATAGAAATACTAATTTTCCAAGATTAGAAAGAGGTTACAATATTAATTACTTAGGATTAGGTTTTCTAAAAATTCCGGGCATTACAAAAATGATAAAAATGAAGAGTGTTACCACCACACTTGGTATAAGTCCAGTTTTTCCTCCACCATTTTCATATCAATTTCTAAGACCAAAATCAATACTTCATTTAAATTAATAACATAATTACAAGAAACAAAATAAGGAAGGCAACAGATAAGTATTCTGCTATATAAAAGCAACATTAGTGATTACAAAAATCAAAAGAGAGAAAGAATATGAGGACATAAGTGTCCAAATACAACTAAAATTAAATATATAAAAAATATATGATAGCCCTAGAATCTCAATCTAAACTACCAGCTTTCAATTGAACTTGGAAGCTGACCTGCAAAGACCACTACTCATTGGATAGGCATGGGCCCATGAAAGAAATACTTCAGTATAATAGTACTAAGCAACCCTTTATACTAAACCAAAATGCAAACCCGACATGGAACACATACAAGGCATCACAATAATACAAGGTATAAAACAACAAAATGTACACGCGTCAATTAAAATATGATAATCATTCATATAACTACATACCACCAATGCCATATACTATTCATATTCGTTCTTCTAGAATAAACCAAAACTTACCGATGGAACAACCAAGATATGCCCTTTGAAGTATATTTAGAAACAACACCAACCAAAAACCAAGACAATAACAATATATCACATATCTCATTATTAATACAATAAATCTCACAATATAGGTAGGCTCAAAAGCACATAACAATAATAACTCATAGCATCACAGGTAGACACAAAAGCTACTGTTAAAACATAGGTAGGCACAAAGGCTACTACCGAACCATAGGTAAGCATGAAGGTTACTACCGAACTAGAGGTAAGCAAAAAGGAAGTGTATGGTGTGATGAGGGCTGCAGGATAGGGTAGTGTAGGTTGGGAGGGCTATAAAGGAGGTGGTGCAAGTGCTAGAGTTGTTGTAGAGGGAGGTGTTGAAAGGATGGTGATGCAATAGAAATTTCTACAATTACTGAGGAGATGTTGTGGGAGAATGTGCCAAATGGATGGGGTAGGGAATAGAAAAAATTGCCACATACAAGGAGAAGAAGATAAATGGGGGCTATAAGGGAGAAGGATTAAGAAGAAAAGAAGAATAAGAGGAGTAATAGGAGACCGTCGGTTACGACATTGGTTAGGCGATGATAGAGGTTGTGGTGGTGTAGGGTGGTGACCCTAGGGCAGACGAAAACTATCAAAGGGAGGTGGTTGTGGCTAGAAATGGTGAGGTGTAGGGGGAGGTAGAAATGGTTGGTGTTGGGTCAACAAAATGAAGAGGGTTGTGCATGCTGGGGAGGGGTAGTGGTGATTGTTTTGGTTGAGGAAGAAGGTAGAGAAAGGTGGTTTTTTCCAAGGGAAAACACACAAACAAAGGGAGGGGAAGAAGGTCGATCGTGGTGAAATCTAATTGGTCAAGAGAGAGTGGTAGTAGGGGAAGCTAGATGGAGGAGATGCATGCACAGGCTAGATTTGGTTGAGAGAGGAGGGTGTTGTGTGCTTATGTATATATTTACGTGCAGATGGGCATGAGGGAGGTAGGTTTGACTGGTGAGGTGATGCTGATAGAGCATGGGTTGGTAGAGAAGGGTAGGGTGATAGAAATGAGTGAGAGGGATGCTTTGACAAGTGAGGGGTATGGGTGTTGTGTGAGGTAAGGAGAAGACTAGGTGAGTGGTCAAGGTAGAAAAATAGGGGCATGCAAAGGGGTAATTAGGGGGTAAAAATGTACATTATTTTAGTTGTAAGTTTAGTTTGAATAGTTTAGGGTATCGGTACAAATATATCATAGAAAAATAATTAGGTTTAGGATATGTTTAATAAAAATGAAGGAGGTAAAATAATTAGAGAAAAATAATTGAGAAATTATTTGGATTATGGCTCAACTGTTAATGATAAAATAATTAGACTAAGGTTTAAGGGTTAGTTTTTGTACAAAAAGTTAAAAACCCGATAAAAAAGTGACAAAATTTTGGGGTGTTATAGTATATTTATGGACATTGTGGTTGGTCTTTTAAATACCCATAGTGGTTTCAATTCCATCTGGGTTATTGTGGACCATTTGATTAATTTGACAATGTTCATACCGATGAAGATGATATGGAGTATGAAGTAGTTATCGAATGCTTACAGGAAACATGTTGTGAGATTGCATGGAGCTCTTAGAGACATCGTGTCGAACTAAGATTATATATTTTTGTCACACTTTTGGTAAAGTTACATATTGTTTTTGGGACTCAGATGAAGATGAGTACTACTTTTCACCTAACTACAGATCATCAGATGAAGATGACCATTTTGACCTTAGAGGACATGCTTTGGTCATGTGTGTTAGACTTTGGAGGCACTTAGGAGGACCGAGTGGACTTGATCGAGCTCTCCTACAATAACTGTTACCATTCGAGTATCAAAATGACATCTTTTGAGGTCTTGTACAAGAGAAAGTGTCATAATCTCTATGGTCGAGAAATATCAATGAGACAATTGTGTTAGGATCAAGCATGATCAAGGAGGCAACGAGTCAGATTTGATTGATTCAGGGTCGTATGAGAGCGACCTAGGATAGGTAGAAGAGCTATACAAATTTGAAAAGACAAACCAATGGTTACCAGGTGGGCAATATAATTATTTTGAGGCTCCCTCCCACCATGGGAGTAATGAGGTTTCTTAAGTAGGGTAAGCTCAATCCAAGGTACATTGTGTTCGAAATATGCCCTAGAACCAATCATAGTTGATAATTTGTATTCACATATTTAGTGATTGTGTTTATTAATAAAATATCATTTGATGTTATTTATTCAAATGTTGTTATCCCCTTGAGTAATTGTTCTTCATGTAGATAATTAAATATGTGACTAGATTGTAGAACTCTACTAAATAATAGAAAGATTATTATTCAACAACAGTCCCTAGTCTAGTATCATCTAATTAAGAGATATTGATGATCATAAGACTAGTATGTTGATTGTTTGATGATCATGTTCCACTGATCATTGATATTAAATGTCAAACTAATAACATAGATACATATTATGAAACATGGTATTGGATCTATCTAATAGGAGGACACTGCATGAAGTGTCACCAGCATTCTCTACATAGTATATTATCCTTTGACTTGATATCTTCGTATAAGCCAGTATGATGATCATCATATATTAACTTTACCAAATGTTACCCTTACTAGGGGTCATCATAAAGGTAATGATAAGGCATGGTGTAAATCATATAGAGGCATATAGATTATCAAGATGTGATTTCTCCCTCTCATGACATAAGAGAGACATCTTTAAGTCCCTCGACAAGTATGACTAATGTTAGCATGATCATTTACATATAAGGTATTGTTTGTTTAAGGTTAGTTCTACTTGGTGATTAAGAAATAGTATAATTGAACAAAGTAAGGATGACATGATCAATGCCTTCTATTTAATTTAAATATCGTGTTACAAAAGGATAAATATACGTATTATAATAGGTTGTGTTGAGCTTATAACATTTACGTAATTTGGGCAGTCAGAACATCTTGCTAGAGACCTTATGATTTGTGGGCCCAATAAGAGTTTCGGTCCATTTCCAACATGACGTAAACCTACAAGGTCACACACCAATCAAATTAGATCAAAATTGGACTACAAACTAGGTAAAATGAAGTCTTAATATGGTTAATATCTCTTCAAGCCCAAGGTGGTATTAATAGGATTAAACCTATGGTGGCCTTAATTTGATTAAAAGCCTAGGTCTAATGTGACTAAGGTGGGCTAGGGTTTTAATATAAAACCAAGATAGATTTTTATTAAAAATACCCCTTTCTCTCTCTTTTGTGGATGGTGAACTTTTCAGTCATCAAGCTTTGTTCTCCATGAAATTGAGGGAGTTCCCAATGGCGCTAGCATGCATCCCCGATGATCTATTTTTGTTTTTTGTGGATAGAAGTAGAGGTACAATATAATTTGTGCTTGCTTGCTCGAATAAGATTGAAGTACAATAATTAAAGTAATCACAAATTGGAACAAGAATTTGATCAAATCATTCTCACCTTTAATTAGAATCAATCGATTAACCTAGTCTAGGTAACTAGTAGGTTTGATTAATTTAGCATGTATTCTTGAGTATTTTAGCCTTTGATTTTATTCGGCAATGTTATTTTTGTTAGGTGAAAATCCTTCACTTTGGACCGTATGAGATCACAAATAGGGTCAGTGAGGTTACCTATCAATTAGCCCTACCAGTAGAGTTATCATGTGTGTAAAACATCTTTCACATTTTCTAGTTGAGAAAGTATGCAACGGACCCTTCACAAGTCATCTAGCCAAATACGTTGGAGCTTGATGAGTCTCTAACTTACGAAGAATGACAAATAAGCATTTTGGACACGAAGACTAGAGAGACATTTATGAGGGAGGCCGAGGTCCTTTCGTCATGACATGGTAACGAGGAGGCCCCGAGGGAGGTCGAGGAAGAGATTCACATGAAGTACCCTAATTTGTTCTCTTCGTCTGTATCTGTTGGTGTAACCTTTCTTTTAAGGGGTGGTAGCCCATTATCCTTTGTTGAATGTGATGTGTGACTTGCTATGTATTATATAATGTGATTGGACTTTTTTAGTTAGTAGGCTTTGAGAACGCAACCACTTTTAAGGGGGTAATACTATAATAAACTGTAATTATAAGATATATAAAATTAAATTTTTAGTGTTTGCTAAAATTCAGACAATGTTTGATCTTAATTTGGAACTATATTTTGGGTTTGGTTTAAAAATGAATTGGAAAAGTTTGGAAAATTTGAATAAAATGAATTTGTTTAGCGTACCAGTCGACTGTTCTATAAACCAGCCGATTGGTTTATTGTTTTCAATATCGGGTTTGATTCAACGAAACTAATCAATGGGTTTGGAAAACCAGTTGATTAGTCCGTCAAGTTTAGTGCTTTTTAAAGCTTGATTTTCTAGAAATTTTTGTGCATCAAAGTGAAACCTTATTAATCCAACTCCAAGTTGTTACTAAGTAATCCTTAACCCATTCGATCATTTATCCAGCTTTAATTTTTGTCTCAAGTGAATTTGAAGGTTTGACTTTGACAGAAGAGGAGGAAGGATAACCTCGCCCTTTGTCTTCTTCTTCCTCTATCCTCTATACGACTTTGGAACAAATGATTCGTTCCTATCTATCACTATACGACTAAGAGATTTGCTTCCCACACTGATCTACCACTTCCTTTTTTTGTGTTTGATCTTTTCTGGATGAACTCAACCTGCATTCTCTAAAAAATACCATTTGAGCTCTATAATGGAAGCCAACCTATTCTTTATAAATTTGTCCATTTGGTCCTGATTCAAACTATAAAATTAGGGTTTTTGATATGTTGTTTTTCCTCATTTGTTCGTTGATTGATTCACTCGCTCTAAATAACCTTAATTATCTCTTTTCTGTACTCTTTTTTCAACCATCGAAATAACTTGAGCTTCTCAACACTCGTGTTAATTCTTCTCTACTTCGAACTGTCACTCTAACTTGATTCACTCTCTAGATCATTTCTCTATCTTACTCTTGTTTTATTTTTAAGCTATAGAGAGTCAGATTTAGGAAAAAAGTTGAGTATTATTTTCAGCTGATTCTTCCTTTGGTTTCTCTTGGAGGTGGTATATTTGATTTCGTTCCTAATTTAATTTTCTAGATTTGTAAAAATATTTGAAGATTTCTAAGTTCAAACCTCTATTTTTTTTAAGGTTTTGGATGTTGAAATCTTTCAACTTAAGGTTTTGCTTCCTTAATGGAAAACTTTACTAAGCATCAAGAAAGTTATTCTTGCCTTTGAAATGTGGCATGACTAAGCATGTGAGTTAGTATATTCTGTAAATTTTAGACCATTATATGTATGTATGAGATGTTTCGTATTTTAATGATGCACGTTGGATTTTTTTAAGATTTATGAGAAAAAGGCTTGATTCATAAGAAATAAGGTTGATTTATTGTAAATGAAGCCTAATTCAGTATATGAGCATGTTAAATCTTAGTTTTATGCAATGATAGTGTTATGGGTTGGATGTGGTAGGATTTTATAGCTTTAATTGTATTTAAAATGTATGTTATGTGTTGTTTAGGAGAAAATTGATCAATTGTTTAAGCTAAACTGATCGATTGGTCCTTAGAATAATTGATTGGTTGGCATAAACTGATCGACCGAGTTGCCTATGATGACTTTGGTTGCACTCTGCTTAAAACCATCGATTAGTTTTTCAGAAATAGTATATCGACCTTAGAACAGTCAACTGGCCTGACTATATTGATTGATTGGTTTGAAGAAACTGCCAAACCGATTACCTGTTAGCCCAAACTGATCGACCGATTGGGTTATAGCGCGATGTTTTTGTATCTTTTGAACTCAATATGATTTGAGACTTTATATTATGCTATAATATGATTCTTTAATGATGATAACACACATCTTGACAAGAATTAGCTAACTTATTGGATGGATTAAACGGTTTAAAATTCATGCTATTCTCAATAAGGTCCTTTGGAAGGTTTTAATGGAAAAAATCAAAATGTGTATGTTATGTTGCTACAAAGGGATGATGTGATTCAAATTTTTGGCCTAAATGGATTATCTTAATGGTTTGATTTATACTTAGCTAAGAACTAATGAAAATCTCACCACATGGTTTGGAGGGTAAAAATTGTTAAGCTATAATGATTAGGTGGATGTGTTGCTTGGTTGTTATATGGACCTTATATGATAACATAACATTAGATAATAACACACTAACCACTTAAAGTGAAAGATGATTGAGTTGTGCATGGGTTTAGACTATTTGATTCTTAATTAGCTACCGAGGTTAGTCTTTCTTTGGGTGTTTATTGGTGCCTTTGGGCTTTGCCTTTGAGCGGGATCCTAAGAGATCCTAGTGTCCTAGTAACTCTAGATACTAATAATGTACTAGGGATATCGATACTAAAAGGTCTGAATACCTAGGTGGTTTATTAGCTTTGACCAGCCTTTATGTCCATTAGTGGTTAGTTGGCTTCGGTCAGATTTTGTGTCTTATATTTTGGATTGACTTTCATAGTATGTGGGACCATTGGGTGGTAATCAGTCCATCGCTTGAAAAAGAAAAATATAGAAAAAGGGAAAAGGAAAAAGGAATAATGATCGGTGAATAATGAAGTTAATGAATCATGTAAACCTAGGAAATTGACCTAATGTAATACTCTGTAAGTGGATAATAGATAGTCTAGTAAGTTATGGAATAACTTATACATTATTATCCATGATATCTATGTTGTATTGGTAAGCATGATGAATTATGAGCTGTCTAAGTCTTTGTATGGCATAAAATCCTGTTGTATTACATGACTATGGTAGAGCATGTATATCTAATTATATGGTGTGAACATGATATGTGCTTAGCATGATTTCCCTTTTTTATCATAGCCTTGCATGCTTGTGACTTCCGTTGAGGAAATAATTTAGTTTGCTCAGTATGTTGTATACTGATGTACCCGTTTGTTCAGTCACTTACTCAATCCTACGAGTAGAAGACCATGTGCGGGTTTTTTAGAATGGTCGGTAGTCGATCTACCTTGTGTCAGGTTTGGGGGCTTGAAAGTGTGGATGCCCAAAGATCTTATGTAGGTCCTTAATGGATCGGGGTTTTAGGGCTTTGCCCTTTTGTTGTTTTATTCTAATGTATTTTAGTACTTTCGATTTGCCCTATTTTATGCGTTCGGATATTTTTGGGACGTACGGAGGTCTCATTTGTAATCATTTTATCGTAAAATCTATATATGATACCTTTTGCGCACTCTATTATTGTATTTGGGATTGATTGGTTTTCTTAGTCTTGTATCTAACATGAGACAAGTGACAAACGTCTATCATATGTTAGATATGGCGATAACGCCCCATTTTTACTAGGTGTGTTTTATTTTTATTTTTTTCATTCATAGGATATTTTTAAATAAATTTTTTCAGTAGTAAAAAATAGGGGTGTTACAATACATGAGGTGGATGAGATGCAGGGGAAGTTTAGGGGTTGTTTTTTTAGGGTTGGAGAAGCGAAGACGAAGTTCGTTAGGTATAAACCAATCAAATGAAATAAATAGCAAACAAGATCCAAAAATTTTAAATTAAAGAATTAAAGAGGGATTAAGAACATCATTTTGAGGTAACATATAACTTTTTGTGAGTTTTAGATAAGAAAAATTATATTAAATAAAGTTCTGAAGGCAATGATCAAGTTTTAAAGGATAATTTAAAATAAATAGAAATACAAGTATAAAATTTACCAAATTAGCATTTCAAATGATTTAGGACCTAGAAATATATATATATAAAGATTTGAAATTTTGATATGAAACTCACATACATAAATAGTGATTCTAAAATAGGATATGTCTAAGTGTAAATCAGATAATTCCTTCACAAAAGTTCTTTAAAATACATACAATAACATAATAATACTTAGCAAAGTGGCTAGAGAAGAAATTTAATTTTTAGAGAAAAGTATCAAGAATTAGAAAGAGTATAAATAGCCTTATCAAGTATAAAATTACAAGGGTTTGAATAATTGAGTTTAGAATATTTAGAAATGATTGACTAACTTGGTCATAGAGGGTAGTTAGGGTTAGAAAAATAAGGCTTTATAACTTTTGGGTGATCACATCTTTTAAAATGATCGAATAATCAAAGTCTCACTTCACAAAATTTGCTTTCAATTGCCACCGGTCATCTCCCCACATCTTCCCTGACTAATACTATATCATTCTCATTTCTAATTTTATCCTTTCTAGTAAGATTATACATCCAACAAAACAACTTCCTCTTCGCTGCCACTAGCTTCCTAGCCTAGTATTATCATTATTACATGTGCATTGCTCCGCGAGAAGACTTTGACAATTCACAAATAGACCACGTTTGGTCATTAGTAAATAGTTAATAGCAAGTAGTAAATTATATTAATGGTTAATTGATAACATATTGTATTAGTTTATTTGACTAACATATAAGTATTTATATAGAAGTGTTCGGTAATATTCGTTGAAAAATATAACTATTAGCATATTGAATGCATAAAATAATCTTAAAAAAATAATTATAAATAATTTAATTTAAATTTTTCATATTTTAATTTTTTTAAAAGAACTTTTATATCCCAAATTATTAATATAAAATTTTATTTATCAAATATTTAAATTATAGATTTGATGCGGTCAAAAATTTAACCTACCTCAAAAACACTAAATGCTCATTAAATCATTGTTCACTGAACATGTTTGAGATCATGGTAATTGAATTATAACTAAAGCCTGCCGAGGTACTATTTACGAGTTGACTCGACAGACCATCTTCCATCAATATCCAGGATGTCGCTTCGATGTGTCATCTAATACAATTACAATTGAGTCCTTAAGATTGATTGAATGAATAAAGATATTTTGTCTAACCAAATAATATCAACTCAACTTAAATACGAGTAACATTTTCAAACTCCCAGGACCCCCCCCCACCCCACCTTCCCGAACAGTTATAGATAACAGCTCATAATCGGACCTTTTAGATGAAAATCTAATCCTAGATTCCCCCATCAATTGATTGCTAAGGAGGCTATGAATTACAGTAATAAAATTGATGAGTTATGCGGTTCTCCGCAAATAATTCTCTCCCGATTGACATGATGCGTATTAGGTAAGCTGGGACGATGACAAAAAAAAAGGCCTATTCTTTTCTTCATTCTTGGCTAAAACGGGTCTCCACTAAAAAGTTACAAAAAGATCTAAGAAAATGGGAGACAGGACGTTCTCGCATGTATTTAGGGACTCCGTTTGGTGCGCAATAAATAAGGAGTATAAATGCTACTTTGCCGAAAGTAACAAGATTATTTTTTGTTTGATTAAATTCATTTACTAAAAAAATCACTTACCCACCTACCTCAAATAATTCCTTCTTTTAATGACTAATGAGTTATTAATCCACAAAGTTTCTAAGCCCATTACCCATAATTTATTATTATCTTAATTGTAATAGCAAACAAAAACACTATTATCCAGATGCTACTATCTTAATAGTATAACTGCGAACACAATATAAAACACTACTATTCAAAAGAGAAAAAAAAAGGAAGAAAAAGAGATGCATGCCAATTATAAAATATTATCACTTCGGAGTAAATATGGATCATTTTTCTACCACTCTGCTACTTTAAAACCATTACTTACCAAATGAGCTTACTTTTTTGTATCAAATATGTCTTAGGGGCACCTTGTCACGTGCTCAGAGGTTTCGGCCCCAACGCCCCTGACGAGACCAGCATTCATCAACCCATACGGCTGAGCACCATGCCGAATATGCGCAACATCCCGCAATAATAACACAATAGAGATGCATGAGAGGGACACCGAGTCATACCTAAGACAGAACATCGACATTAGCAACCGTCAGGCAACCAGGGAGCACCCATATTCGCATAGCTCATTGGCTAGATGCTTGGGGCAAGTCACGGACTGTGACATTCTCCCCCACCCAAAATCGCAAACGCCCTCGTTTGCACCACAGAGGGGTCCCAACATTGCTTCCCTGCATCTCAAGCGCTGTCCTCTCGACAGTCCTTCAACGCTCGCCCCATGTTGGAAAAACATCGTGCAACTACCATACGTTGCCCCGCAAGGCTCGTAGTCCAACCAACATCTCGTACTCAACATATCTGTCGCGGCATATCCGACCCCATCGCAGCGACAAACCTGCGCGCCCGAGATCGTCTCATCGCGCGGCCCTCAGCAACCCATTTCAATGGCCTGGATCCCACACCAAACCACGTCTGCCAACACCCTTGTCAATGGACCCGTGCGGCACTCACGACCTCCCCTTGGCTTCACTCCTTCGAAGCCGGTCGTCTCACAACGTGCCTCACACCCACGGCCTACCCACAGTCCTTCGGGGTAGCCAACAACACGGCAAAATGCTTGCTGACTGACATGAGCAACGAGCTGCTCTGATACCACTTTGTCACGTGCTCAGAGGTTTCGGCCCTAGCGCCCCTGGCGAGGCCAGCATCCCACATTACGAACCGTCGAGCACCATGCCGAATATGCGCAACATCCCGCAATAATAACACAATAAAGATGCATGAGAGGGACACCGAGTCGTACCTGAAACAGAACATCGACATTAGCAACCGTCAGGCAACCAGGGAGCACCCATATTCGCATGGCTCATTGGCTAGATGCTTGGGGCAAGTCACAGACCGTGACAACCTGCTCAGTTTGGTCCGGCACTATGATTTAAAATGTTCTCAAAGTAAATCAATTTTCTTTTTTTTTTAACTTGTAAATAACCCTAACCAAATCATAATTTCATACTTTGGTCCGATTTTTTCAATTTGTTAAAATTATTCTTTATTCCATTATACCTTTTTTTTATGTATACAAAATCATGTTTTTATAATTTAAACTCAAATTTACAGTACTTTATTATAACTTGCATCCAAACCAGAGTACAAATTATAACATATAGTATAAGATTGATAATAAATCAATTCAATATCACTCGGCAAAAAAAAATTGAATTTATGATATCACAAGATAAGAGGAAAAATAATAGAATAACCTATATAATATATAATAATATAGTAGTAGCAACAGATAAATTTTCCACCAAAAATAACATATGTCAATATATAAACCTACATTCATTTTTTTTGTCCATATAAATATAGTAAAATTATTTTTAGCCAATAAATTATATTCTATGCATACTAATTAAATATAATAATTACAATTCAATTTCCATAGAAGTTATTTATACCACATTAAAGAGCTACGTAATAAAATAGTTAGACGGTACTTCTATATTTCTAAATAATAATAAAAAAGAATATATAAGACTATAAACTCAATTTTCATTAATGATAATAGAGCAAATTGGCATCCCATGTGTCTTAAACTCTTTATCTTCTAAGCTTTCTCTCCTTTTTTTTTAACCAATTGTACTTACTCGTTCTAGCCCAAACTAGGTGTTAGTCAAATTCCAAACATCAACTCAATGTGTTTATTTCTATTCATTCTATGAACTTCCTTTATTTCTAAAAGAAATTATTTTTAGCAATTTACATAATATTTTAGGAGGTAATAAGTATAACCTAATATAAAAATTATAATCTTCATTGAAGAATAATATGACAACTAATGCATTGAAAAAAAAAAGGGTACACGTAAAAGTAAAAAGTAAGCATTAATTTATCTAAAATAACGTTTATTTTAAAACAAAAATTTTGAGTGAAAAATACATACTTTGATAGAGTACATCTTATTACCATAAATATTAAGCGACCTTTTAAATTCTTTGAGAAGTATTTTGAATAATTAGATACGAACATAATTATTAATTAATTATCTTTAATTTATTTAGAATTATTGTTTAAATATAATTTTTTTTATGTTACTCTATTTAATAAATATTTATTATCAACCAAATAATAATGACCAATTAAATATTATTCTCTTCTTATCCAAAATAAAATCATCCTATCACTAAATTTTTGTATAAAAGAGAAAATTATTTTAGAAAAGTTAAAACGTACTTTCAACTTTATTCTCACTTTTTTCTCCATTATCTATATATTAAGTGCTTTATTAATTTTTTATGAAGGGTGTAAGTGTAATGATAAGACCATTTTTATTAGTTTCTTATAAAATACGTAGATTGATATTGATACAAAGGGAGTACATATTTTTAGGGTATAATTACATAAAATTTAACATCTTGATTTACATGTATAATATTTAGTATTATACATTCAATAATAATACAATTGCATAAATAAATTTCTTAAATTATTATTACCATTATATTTATCAGTATTATTATCTATTATATACAAATTTATATTTGATTTAATTAATAAAAATTAGAAAAAAGTAAAACCCTTGCATTGCACGAGTGTAGCACTAGTAAGTTATAATTTACCACTTATAAGTTGCATGTTGTTATATATATACATATATATTATGAAAAATAAATAATAATAATAATAATAATAACAACAACAACAACAACAATTGTATGATTTACGATTTATAAACTATAATTTGATTTAAAAAACCACAACCAAACTTTTTTTTAATAAACATTATCCAACTATAACTTATCAAAACCTAAACCAAACCATATGGAATTTTGGTTCCGTTCATTTTACAATTTGGATCATTTCCTTGCATGTATTCATTTAGTAAAGCATATGTGTGCATACAAAGTGGGAAAAATAAATATTTTCTTTTTACAAGCCTAATATAGATTTAAATACATTTAAGAATTTGTTTGAAATAAGAGTATAATAGATTTTCATTTTTAATCCACAAATTTTCCCCATTGTTTGGAACAAAATATAAAAGTAATAAATGACATATGATGTTGTTGGAAATCTATGGAATGAGATGATGATGACGACGATGATGATAATAACAACAACAACAACAACAACAATTGGTATGAGTTTTTTCAAACCCTTTTTTTTAAAAAAAGAAAAGAAAAAGAAACAATTGATTTCTTATATCTTATCTATAATAAACACAATTTTAATTAAAAAAAGAAATGGATTTCATTTCCATAAATTCTTTAATTTTTTACTTCATGATTAAATGGTATTACGTTCAAAAATTCAAGGAATAAATATTTTGTTTTTTCTCATCAATGCATGAAAGTTAATGTTTGTATCATAAGAAAAATAATTTAAAGCATTTTTTTCAATTTTTTTCAAACTTTGAAAATGATAATGTTCTTGCTTCTAGAAAATGAAGAAACAAGGGTTACTTTTATTGGATTTTGATAACCCTTATTCTTTAAACTTTCAAATAGTATTGTGTTTGTTTTTAAAGTTTCAATCACTATATATAATATTTATTTGAAAAAAGCGAAAACAGTTAATTAGTCATGGAAACAACCTTTAGAAATTTATTCCTTTAATAATTTCTAACAACTTCAATGTACCGACTATGATATAGACTAATAAATGTTGACATATCATAACTTCTTAAAATAAAATTTATAATAAATGTTACTTTACTAATTGATAAATAGAATGAACCCAATTTCTAGTGTGTAACCCTATACACCATTCACATTGTGATGTCAACAATATATATATTTTTTTAAAATAAAATAAATTATCTCTTTAGTTGATTTACCAAAAAAAAGTTATAAAAATATCATAATATTCCTAAGATTGTTCTCTATAAATAAATATCTATATTGATATACTTTTGAAAAAAAAAACAATTATGGTAAAAAAACAATGGTAAAAAACAGTGATAAATCATAACACGATGATAGCGAAATATAAAAGTAATTATGACCAAACATGACAAATTAGTTTTTTCAAGACTATCGCAACTAATATGGGTAAAAAAATAAAAATAGTTATAGTAAAATATGAAAATAATTATAGTGACACATAGAAGTAACAATGATGGAACATTGAAGCTAGGTAAAACATAAGACAATGGTATTAAAATATGACGACAATCATGGTGAAAATATGGCAAGTTCATTTCCTCTCAGAAATCACAACTAAAATTGATAAAACATAACAATTATGGTTAACATATAGATTCACCTATGATGAAGTATGAAGGCAACGATGTTTAAATATAAGTACAATAGTAGTAAAACATAACACAATACTAGTAAAATATAAAAACAACTATAATGAAGTATGACAACTTAGTTTTTTTTTTATAGAAAATTACAACCAACATTGGTGAAATATGACAACAATTGTAGTGAAATATGAAAACAACTATGATGATATATAAAAATAAAAATAACAAAATATGAATGCATTATGGTGAAATATAAATATAACTATAATAAAATATAACATAATAGTAGAAAAACATAACACAATAATGGTAAAATATGATAACAATCATGATAAAACATAACCATTTAGTTTTTTTTAGGAAAGTCACAACTAATATTGGTGAAATATAATAAGAAATATGTTAAAATATGGAGATAATAATGATAAAACATGAAGGCAATAATGGTAAGACACAAGCATACAAGTAGTAAAACATAAACATAATAATGGTGAAATAAAAGTATAAGAATAGTGAAAACAATTATACTATTAAATATCATAACAAAAGTGGTAAAACATAACTACAATTATGGTAAAATATATAACAATATTTTTTTAAGTCATAAGTATATCAATATTTATCTCTATTTGTAGGGAAAAAAATCAGAAATATAATGGTATTTTTTTTAATTTTGTTAATGATCATAATTAAAGATAAACTAAGTTACCAAAACTTACCTAACAACTAGGTACACAATAGATAAATGGTATTCTCTATCTAATTCAAAATAAGTGATTTTTTTAGGTTTCTTTGGTTTTAATATAAATGATGTTCAATAATTTATAGGTAAGTCTTTTAACTTTTTCCATCTAATTTGTCCTTACATTAATTAATCTTGTTAAAATGACTAGAAAGAGAATAATTAAGAGAGACATTAATTAATAATCCATTTGACATTTTTCTTTAATTTCTCAATATGTATGGAGACTTCTATGACATCACCTATGTTGGATTAAATTGAGCATTATAAGGGATAACAAGTTATAGATCATGTTAGTTTTTAGTTTTAATTTACCATTGAAGTTTTAAACTTTCCTTGTTCATTTTATGTCATTTTTTTAAATATGTATCGCCTATTCTATCTTTTAAGCTAGAACATACCAAATTCTACATTGATTAGTTAACTAAAATAATTCCATATTATTTGAAGGACTACAAATATTATAAAAGCAAAATATTTTGATCATAATTATTATAGCTTATAAAATCAAGAAAGATAAATATTTTAATATATAATAATTAGCAACTAATTCATACACTATTAATATATTATTGATATTGTACAACAATACTACACTATTAGCTATAAAGTAATATTGTTTTGAAGTACTCATATCATAATGCAATAATATTAATAAATAATATCAAAAGTACCACAATCACTAATATAATATTAGATTAAATGATAGCTATGTAGCATATCAAAGACACCAACATTTTAAATCTTTATTTCAATGTTAAATACTAATACTATTTAGCAAAGTTAATATCAATACTATAAATAATAATACTATTATAATTTATTAAAGCTACTTGTCATATTATATAAGTATACCCTTACATTGTATGTATTATTTATGTTAAACTCTTTGAACGGTTTCTTATTGAGCACTACTTAATTGAATACAATATCATACTTTTAGCATATTTGTCAAATTCTAAAATTGATTTATTTTTGGCTATTTATGTCATTTCAAAAGAGACTCTCCATTTTGCCTAATTTAATATATAGTATAAAATAGCTTTATTTAGTAAATGACTAAATATAAATATAACAATTTTTTATACTTATTATATAAGCAAACTAATATAATACATGCAAGAAAATATTACAATCCTAATTTATCACGAGCTTGAGAAAAATGACATAATCTTTTTTTTTTTTCACGAAGTACAATGACTTTCTAAACGTAATGCATATGATTTTGACATCATGCACAATACTGCACAATATGCGTACATGGAGATAATGCAATAGATCCGTAAAATATACAGACCGATTGGAGATATGTATGGTTCTCAGTTATGCCAATTGCCAAGGCAGGGCAAGCTGCATAAACACGTGCTGCTCCATAAGTAGATGCCAAAGACACATGTGCATCGAAGCTGTTAACGGCCAGATTCCCCATTGAGTCAGTGATGATTAATTACAATTCTTTCCTCCATCTGCAGGGTTTCCATCTCTCTCTCTCTCTCTCTCCCTCTCCCTCCCCTCTACCCTCTCCCCTCTAACATGCACACAGCACACAAATACACACACACTCTCTTTACTTTTTCAAAGTACGTGGATCCTTATCTTATCAGAAATCATGCCGCTGAAGTCTCAACTCAATGACTAATTGAAAGCTAACCTCCAGACATTATTGTCTCACTGTCACTGTGTGATCCCAAGGCCGAGAAAGTTGTTACACAACTATCGGCACCCCAGGTGATGATTCACGGCCTTCAGTTCGGGCCACTTCCGGTGGAGAGAGTTAAGTTAATAGAGGGACCAGATCTAGAATACCTATGGAGGTGTTGTCAGAAAACCACCATTAATAAACTAACTAATAAAGTCGCGTATTTCACACTGACATGTCAACCCTTCTAAATCCACCTTTGTCTGTGTCTCCCTCCCCACCTCAAAACTTAGCTAGCTTATGAAAGAAAGAAAGTACGGAGAAAGAAAAGGCCCGCCCGCCTATTTCTGCTACTACTTTATTTTCTTCTCCTCTCTTTTTCCGAACTGTGTTTTACTTCACAATTAGGCAAAAGCATAACTCTAACTACTGATGAATAAGAACCAACTTCAGATCATCAAAACTTACCGGTTCTTCCAATCCGCCGGAATTGTCTCCCCGCTGCAGTGAGTCCCGGCCGGAAGGAATATCATTCGCCGGAATCCAGATCATTTCCTGGAAGAATTGATTAATTAAAAAGATGTTCAAGAAGAGGAACGAGAAGATAAAGATTGTATTCATGCTCCAGTTTCAAGCAACTCGGGTAAGTATCACTACTCCGTAAAAATTGAAGAACAGAAAAATGAATCTATTTATTGATTTTTTTTCTTCAAGAATTTACATGATTTAGACCAGTTCGCTTCGGCATTCTCCGTTTTCTAGATCATTTGGGTGCTGAAATTGAAACAAATTGCAAATTGATTCAGCAATGCATCTACAGAATTAGATTACGTATAACCTTCTACGTACCACACCTAAAAGGGGGGGGGGAACAGTTGTGTCGACAGAAATATATATATTTACATATATATATATCTTACAAGGGTAATTGTTCTGTTTTGTCCTCAGGTGACGAATTCAATATCCAAACTGATGGTATCTTTGATTCCGGCAGATGTCGGACAGCCGACAGTTAAACTTGGAAAAGCTTCAGTTTCTGAAGGAATCTGTACATGGGAGAATCCAATTTACGAGACAGTTAAATTCATCAGGGACACAAAGACAAAAACACTTCAAGACAAGATTTATTTCTTTTCTGTAGCAACGGTAATGAGATTACCATTTTTTCCCCCTCTCCCTTCAACCGTAGCCTTTGATAGTTTAACCCGTCGCGCTAATGAGATTGTACATGCATATTCTTCATTTCATAGGGATCATCCAAGAAAAGTTTTTTGGGTGAAATTGGAATCAACCTTGTAGACTATATCGATGCAATCACTCCTATTACAGTGGACCTTCCAATTGAAGGACCAAAGGCCAGCGTGCTTCTACATGTTAGCTCCCTCTTTCCCTTCTCTATACCCGTTGTCTCTACGTATAAAAACGATCAGAATTTTCCTTCTCGTTAATCGTTCCTTGCGAAGTGCCATATCTAGTTGTTAGAAATTCTAAAAACAATGTTTGATGGAATCCTTTGTTTGTCTAGGTTACGGTTCAGAACATGGACGGGGCTCGTGATCAAAGGTAATTATTTTAGGAAAATGAAAGGCTTTATATAAGAGTCGGTTTATATGTTTGCAAAGCTACTGCTATTTTGAACCAGATAATGTATTTGACACAACGAAATTAGCAGGGATGTTAAAGAAAATGGGGAATTGGGTGTCCAGTCTGAACGCATGAGCTTCCAGAGCCAACTAAGCGACTCTAGATCAGACAGCAAGGATGATAACTATTTTGCTGAAGTAATGTCCCGCATCTCCCAATCGAACCATCTTCTTCTCATCTACCACTAAAGATTTTAAACAGTTGGCTAGGATGATATTACTCCTGCATTATTATCAGATGATCAACTTAGAAGAATTTGAACGTATAGTTGCATGTACTTTCTAATCCGGTGCTTGAAATTACATGGCAGGGTGCATGCCATAATGAAACAGTTCCTCAGCAGGAAGAAAGAAGAAACTACACAGACTACAGTACTGCCAACACCAGACAACCACTGAAGTTGGACTGGTCTTCAGACGATGAATTGCTTAGCTTCGTAAAGGATGGCAAGGATAGCCGCCCTAAGGGAAATCAGCAACAGACTTCAGAGTCTTTGGTAGAACAGCTCAGAGGGGAAATTAGTTCCCTGCAGAGGCAAGCTGAGTTATCTGAACTGGAAACACAAACTCTCAGGAGGCAGATTGTGAAGGAAACCAAAAATAGGCAGGAGCTCACTGAAAAAATTGTTAGCCTACAAGAGGAAAGAGATGCACTGAAAGTTGAACGTGAACTCAAGTCACAGAGGAAGAGTGAAAATGGAGTTCGAGTTGCAAAAGACATTGAAGACGGCAGAAAATCAACTTCTCAGCCAAAAGAAAGTGAGCAAGCCTCGGTGAAGAAGCTTCGATGGCAGCTGCAGAAGACTCAAGACTCAAACTCTGAGTTAATTCTGACGGTCAGAGATCTTGAAGAGATGTTGAAGAAAAAAGATAAGGAGATATCTCATCTTTCTAGCAAACTCAGAAAGGGCAGGAAAGATGAAGAATTCTATAGTGAAGATTCCGATCACAGCTTGGAAAGGGACAAACAACAGGAAGTCCTCCGAGGACCATTGACAGCTAAATATAAATCTGAAGAAGTGAATGTTTTGGAACAGAAGATTGCAGACCTGCAGGGTGAACTAAAAGGCGAGTTGAGAAACAGAATGGAGCTGGAGAATAGCATTGACCAAATTGCTGAAGATTATGAGACTTCAAGAAAAGAAAATCAAGATATCTCTAGGAAGCTTGACCGGATGCAGCAAGAAATGACCGTAAAAGACAATAAGTGTGGTGAGTATCTCAGAGTGATAGAAGATCTTGAATCCCAAATCACAAGGATGGAGAAATTGATACAGAAGCAGGCAGAAGAGTTCTATGAATCTGCAGATGTTATCCGTGAACTAGAAGCTGAGGTAAAGAAATTGGAGGAAGAACTGGCAAAGCGGACTCAACAATTGGAAAGCGATCTTCGAGAGAATGTCAATGCCAGAAATGAGATGGAAGAAAGGGCCCTTCAGGCTGAGGAAGACTTAAGAGAGGGAAAACTGAACAATGATGTTGCCGCTCAACAGCTCCGGGAGGACTTTGAAAAGCTGTCTCTTGATCTAGCAACAAAGTTAGACGAGAATGAAAAAATAACTATGAAGGCACAGAATGAGGCTAGTGAACAACGTGCACAGGTGGAACTTCTAAAAGAGCGCATCCAGAAAGCAGATGAAGAACTTGAATTGATGAAGAACCTACATGCATCAGAAGTACAAACACTTTCCAACGATTTGCTTGAGAAAGAGAAGCAATTACAGCAGTTGTTGAATAAGTTTGAGCGTGAGTGCTTGGAGCTTCGGACTGCAAAACAGAAAGAAGAAGAAAACTGTGAGGTCTTTGTAAAGGAGAACCAGACACTAAGAACTGAGATAGAACGGCTGGCAGAGGAGAATTATCACTTCTCCAAGCAATCCAAACAGGCACAAAATCTGACACATGAAATGGAATTGGTGAAATCATCGGTTGGCCAGACAGAAAAGCTTCTCGAAGTTACCAACAAAGAAAGAGATCACCTAGAGAGGGAACATACATTGATGAGGATAGAAATACAACAACTACATGATTCATTGAATGAGATGAAGCTCATAAAAGAAAAGAGGGATGAGATGGTTGAAGCTCTCCAATCAGAAATGGGAAAGCTTAGAGCTGAGCATGGCAAATTGAAAACCGAATTGCTTGATGAAAAAGCAGAGTGTGAGAACCTGAGGAAACAGTTGACTGAACATAAGAAGGATACACAGAAGAAGAATCAGGTAATAGCACAGATGGAGGAGCAGCTCCAGATGAACAATTCTAAGGAGATGACGGCATCCAAAAAACAGAAACCAAAACAGATCAAGGTGACATTTCTAAATTTCTCATTCATAGTTATGACATTGCAATGTTCTATGGGCCATATTTTCACTGCCCTGATATAGATATATGCATTCTGAGGTGGAATATCAAAATAGAAACATTAAACTGAAATCTCACCCAGAAGACCAAAACAGTTTGTTTTTGTATGTAGATAAGGATCTCAGTGCATCAAAAAGAAACATAATGTGACTTAATCATGCTTTATGCTTCTAGTAGAGTAAACTGCTTCAAAAGGTTCAATATTATCAATAGCTTCATTGTTTACAAACTGAATGCACTAGTTTTCTTCAAGACAATCCCTGATGACAGAAAGCTGTTGGACTCGTAAATACATCCATTTCCCCCCTCTTTGAGAACTCCTTGTTTTTGCTGTTATCTGAGAATTTCTGAAGAACTGTATATTAGCTCTGCTTTTTCCGTGTGATTATGATTGAAAAAAATGAATCATGGCATTGGAAACAGTGAGTCCAATAGGTACCAATACCATGAGGTTGGAGTACATAGATTGATATCTGACAAAACATAAAATCTTTATAATGTTGTGAAAGAAACAATATCAACGTGGATTTAATAACAGTGCAGAACGAGTGCCATAAAGCAAGAGGGTGCATCATCTAATTAGTTATCAGGAAAAACAAGATTCTGCTGCATCATCTCTAGCTACCACATCTCTTAAGTCTTTTTGTTATACAATTCTTAAACAAATCTTTACCAAAAGTTCCATTGCGATGATATGGTCTATTTAGTCAGAAAATGTTTGATATTCAACCTATTCTGGTTATGAAGTCGATTTGGCTATCTATTCTACAGGCAGTCAAATCTGGAATGACTCCCGAAAATGGTAGCACAGTAGAGGAAAGAAGACTCGTACGGAATAAGTTGCAAGATTTAGATCTCCAAGGCTCGGGGATCTCAACACAAAATGGAGCATATAAAACACCGGGGAAAAGGTACAACAATAACCCCTTTCTTTTTCTTTTTTGGAACATTTACAACATTACCCTATTGGCTGAAGTTACTTTTAGCTCCCCTTACCAATTTCACAAGTACCTCGTGAATTTTTATGTATATTTTCTTTTCTGTAAGTTAAAGAATCATGATAGTTATGCCCAGCTCACAATTCCTCTTTCCTATTCCAGCAGCAAAAGGAATCAACAAGACACTGTGGAGACCAACAACGAAAGCAATCTTACCCAGTTATTAGGTGAATTGGCACTATTGAAAGAAAAAAACAAATCAATGGAAGATGAGCTCAAAGAGATGCAGGAGAAATATTCTGAGGTAAGCCTGAGATTTGCAGAGGTAGAAGGGGAAAGGCAGCAGCTTGTGATGACGGTACGTAATCTACGAAACGGTCAGAAGAGATGATTTGTTGCTGCAGAGGAATAAACCCATGAAGAAGCTACAAACCGGTGGAGAAACTATATTCATCACAAGGGAACCATGTATTATGTGTGCATAGTAGGACCAACGGAACGGTTATATTTAACAAGAGCTTACCAAGGGCAAAAGAACAAAGGACTGAAAGGAAAGCAGACATGATTTCTGTAGCCCAAGTGGAACACTACATGGAGCCGATATGAAATACAGGTTGCAAAGCCACGGGGCTGATTATTGTTTAATTTATTAAATTCGTAGTTTTTGTTTTTCCTCTTGTAACGAATGGATAATTATCTCATAGTACATTTTGCATCAGTCCTAACTAATATACGTACCTCCGTCACATTCACTCCAGCGTGACAAATGATACGCAGTTATGAATCTGTTTGTGCATATAATGCATGTTCCAAGTATACACTTTTCCAGCGTGAGAAATGATATGTACCTCCGTCACATTCACTCCAGCGTGACAAATGAATAAATGATATGTAGTTATGAATCTGTTCGTTTAGATAATGCATGTTACAAAAACACACTTTTCCCAATAAGTACATCTTCCAATCACGGCGGCACAAAACTACAAACAGAAATATGCGCCCTTTTAATTTCATCAAGATAACATATGAGGTCAACTAAAGAAAAACACTGGTGCATTACTCTCTTAAACCAACCGATTCATTTTGTTAATGTGACATAACAAAAAAAATGCATTCAGAGTGGAAAAGTTTGGAAAATATTATTTAGTTTGGATTTGTGGCATTTATCGGAGGAATATAGTGCGTGAATGGTCTAGAACGAGCATTTTGTTATAGAACAAAATGCGAAAGAGAGCGAAAGAGAGAAGAAAAAAGAATGAGAGTACATATTAACTCCCGAGAGAAATGCTAACATTACCAATTAGATACGAGTTTCTGGCCTAGTTGCACGATTATGTTGGCTAATTCTATCCTTGAGATTAATACCAAGACGATCAGGAGCTAAAGCGTAGCTCCAAAGAAAAGCTAGTACTCTGACGTTCTCCGAAGTACTGCCTTCTTTTACCTACACTTTGCAATACAGCGCTCAAATGCAGAAATTGTTGTCCACTCCGTGAGAGCTTCTACCTCCCCAGACCAGCTTACTTTGGCCAGCAGCTCCACTTGAAGCAAAAGACAGAGTCTGAAATCACAAAAGAAAAATTCAACAATAAGAAACAGGATATCAGTCAATTAATGATAAAACTGAGAAACGAACCCGTTTTGCCCTCTTATCAACAGGAGTCCATGAAGGTTGAAGGGAGGTTGACGCCTTTTCATCCTTGGATATATAAGAAGGTTGTGCACATTGTTTTTTTCTCTTCTGATCTGTCAGCTTCCTTGATATGCTGCCCCCTTGGTACTTGTAATGCTCGAGAATGGATGGACTTTTAATCCTACTGTTTTTCAAAATATGATCGGAATACTGACGGCAAGGAACAGAGGCATTGGGGGTCAGGGACTGCTTACGCAACCTACTCCTTTCCCTTACTCGATTAAGAAACTCTATTGTCCATGGAGAACCTTCTGGTAGATCTGCTGAATGAATAGCGCTTCTGAGCGGAGTTCCATGATTATGAGGCATATCATTTCCGTCAGGAGACATCCTGTTGTCTTTTCTTGCAGGATTCTCTGCCAAACCAGCACACAGAGGCTGCTTGGGGTACTTAAAACCAGTGGTGTCCAAATCATAATTTACAGATAAAAGATCATCTCCTACCCATGTCCACCCGTCATCTTCATCAGAAAGCACAGTAGAGTTGAACTTCGACTCCAACTCACCTGAAAACTTTGGACGAGTCCTACCAAATGAGAGCCTACTAGCCGTTCTACAATTTTTGGCCTCAGGATCTTGCCCTGTCTCACACGACAATGTGGAGAATTTCATAGCTTTTGCAGGAGAGGATGGATTCTGTCCCAACAAGGATCGATCATCAAAGTCAATTTCACCCATAAAATCCTCATGCAGATCATGAAGCAGGCTACCAAGGTTGGCGTCTATACCAATTTCAGCAGTCGTACTCAATTTCCGTTTCTGGGGAAAGAACCCATGACCTGAAGGTAAACTGGATCCTGCATAGTCATTTACAACCTTGGGACCCGATGACACATGAGAGATATTTGGTTTGTGCAACGTTGGGGGATTGCCCATGGCCACAGTATCTGATATCTGTTCTTGATCTCTTGGTTCCTTGAAACAGATATCAGGTGGCTTCACTCTGCTGGATATCCATGGACTTCTTGGCGTCTTTGTGTGGAGTGGTTTTGATGCTACTCGACCAACATCCATATACTCTGTAGCAGGGTAATACTGACTCGTCTCATCCACACAATGATGAGAAAATGAAACAGATTTTTGTTTTCTCTTTTCCAAGGAGTGAAAGCTATCAACATTGTGCATGTTAGGAGCAGAAGACACTGAAGAAGAACACTCTGTCGTACCAGATTTAGAATCTTCCCTCTCCCCATATCTACATAATACATTTAATAGGCTGACACCTTCATCATGAAGATTATATTTCTGGAGTGCAGTAGCTCTGCCTTCGTCTGAACATTTGAGAAACTCTGCAACTATGCTTCCACTAGACAATATTGCATGTGCTGAAAGGGGATTTATAGAAGGAAACTTCGTAAGAAATGACTCTGCCAGAGTTTCTGATTCCAACAACTTGGGAAACAAGCCTTCACAAGATTTCATGGCATATGCAATACTACTTGATATGATATTTTCCGTCAACTCAGATGAATTTGAAAAGAACAACTGTAAATCAAGACCAAGAGTGGCTGCTGCAGCATAAAGTTCATCTGAGGACTCCATTACAGTGGCTAGGAAGTTGGTTTCTCCCTCAAAGACCTAGGTAAAAGTTCAAATAAACAAAAAATGAATCAATTTCAACAAACTGAGACATGCATTGCACCTGGTTCTACGAGAACAATCTAATGAGAAAATCTGGCTGGCGATGTTTGATTCTTCAACATCAACCTATACATTTATAGTAGAGGCCAGAGAGTTCTGAGATATCTCAGATAAAAGAAATTTTCATTTCCCCTGTTGGAAAAATTCCATGATTTAATGGTTAGGAATCCTCTTCAAGCAGATATAAACCATTTCAATGAAGCATTCCAGTAATGCAGAATATTTGAATCCAAGCGAAAGGATATATTCTGACACAGAGATTAAGGACAAAAGTCCTTGCAAATATTAAATCCCGATACAACATATGAATATCCATAATTTCAGGGAAAACTTTTACAATATATTTCCTTATAAAAGGATAGATGAAGAACAAGGTTAGCTATGAAAAGAAGAACTGTCACATTACCAGGATACAGCTGCCAAATGCAAAACTCAATGACGTCAACACATTTACTGCTATATTTTCAACACACAGTGGAATGCATGATGACGCCTCGTCTGAAGCAGTTGCTTTCTTTCCGATGTTTCTGCAGTCATACCACGCTAGGCACATGGCAGCACTCAATACTATATCAACAGGGAAGTTCAAATCTCGTTCCACAACTTGTGCCCTCTTCTTCTCCATAGCAAGAATTTTTTGGTATGTGCTTCTTCGAGATATTATCATCTCTTTATCAAAATTTCGAGTGTTAACAATGATGACTGCATCTGTAGATAACGATTGACTTTCACCTGGCTCAGATTCTGGAAGCTTGTAGGTAAGAGGTTGAGGCAGACAACTATTAGTCATGACCCTAACAGCATCCCGATAATTTGAATTGTCTTCCACAGTGGGTACAAAATTCAGCATCTTTTCCAGCATCTGGTCATTCGCATTCAAAACAGCAGTTAGAGGGATGCTAGGCTCTGATTAGAGAACATATATTAATTTCAAACTGAGGCCGTAAGCCCATGAAATCATACAGCATACAGCAATCACTGTATGAAAGAGCAAGGCCTTGATCATATATACGAAAAACACGTGACAAAAATGTTCCACGAAGAAAAACTATTCATGGTGAAGCTTCAGAATTAAAATGTAAGATCACCCAAAAATAACTAAACAAAATTTACGAGACTTGATTATAATTAATCTATGAATTTCTTGCTGAATTACTGCTCCAAAAACAGTTATTATTATATAGGAGAATTAGACTCTAAACCTATTTAGTGGTCTAAGAAGTCGCAAGTTGTGATGGCGTGGCCTAGGAAGTGATGTCATGGATTTGTGTTCCTGATTTTCAGATTTTTAGTTGTCCAGGAAACTCTGTTTAAAGAGCTTTGTATAGTTTAACTCCGGTGAGAAAACAAAGGCAGCTTGCTTCCATGCCCTCTGCTTCAAATTATTAGATTGCATAAAATTTCTTTGAATTCAGGGTCTTTAGGGCCTGTGAAAATCGAATAGATAAAAAAAATAAAAACTTTTGAGTATTCAACTTATGTTTTAATGGCCTCAAATAGTTTCTCTTCTTATTCCTATTTTAAATGGAAAAAATATCAATCATGGGCAATTAAAATGAAATCATTTTGAAAACCTATGAGTTTGTGGGAGGTTAATGAGAGAGATATTGATCTTACCCCAACAGTAGCACAGATTAAAAAGAATGAAGAAGAAATGGCAAAAAATCCAATGTCGCTCTGTTGCATACACTTGATAGTATCAAAAGGAATTTTCACAAGCATAATGGCTTGTAAGTCACCTAAAGAAGCATGGGACAAACTCAAGGAAGAATATGAAGGCAACGGTTAAACTAGAATGATGTAAATTTTAAATCTCAAAAGGGAATTCGAGATGCTAAAGGTGATAGGGACTATGAAAAAAAGCTTTTGTCCATTGCAAGCAATAAAACTGCAGTCGCGGTCGCAGTGTCGCGATATTTGGATATCACAAATGATATTTCATATGTGACATTTGTCACAGCATGATTTTTTTATACTTTTTCACGACATATATTGATGAATGTCAGAAAATATCGGTAAATATCAACAAAATATAGGCAAATATTGGCTAATAAGTTATATATCGCCAATAAGTACACAAAATTCTAAAATGGTCGAATATTGGCTGATATTGCATATCAGAACCAATATTTAATTATATGGTCCATTGTCAATCAAATCAAACTATGAAGAATTTCCTAGCCAAGGATTAGTGGAAAAACTTCTTGTGAGTCTTTCCAAATGGTATGAGACTATAACAGGAGGATAAAGCTAAAGGGACTTATTTAGACAAGACTTTATCTTCAAAGGAAGAAGGCGAAGTGATATGGGAGCAAATATGTTTATACATCTAAACATGTATCTTGCACATGTTTAGGATGTTTCTTGAGGTTCTTAGAAGTGTTTTCCAAATTAAAGACACTTTCTTGAAGATATGGTTCTAAATTGAAGAATCTTGCAAGTAGGAGATTTTCACACAACCAAACGACATCTTAGTGAGTTGGTTGATTGGTTGACTAGTCAAAGATGACAAATTGGCAGCTGGAATAAGTCAACTACAACCATCAAAATTAGATAATGACAACTAAGGAGTCAGTTGTAATAAGCTAGGGTTTTGTTAATAGTTATGATTTTATGTGTCGCTTTTGTAACTCAACCCTAACCCCAACGTATCATGCGGTTGATTGGGTCGGTATATTTGTGGGTATATGGCATAATGTCGACACTTAGAGAAAGGGGATGTTAAGTGAAGTTGAGTTGAGTAATAAAAATCTCTTTGTGAGTTTTTTTATTTCTCTTGGTGAGATTGCTTGATCATGGGAAAATTACTATATGTGGTTTCTCATGATTGTTTTTAGTGAGTGACTCTTTGTTAGTTCTTACCAAAAATCCTTTTATTACTTTGTGAAGTATCAAAGTTTCTATCTTGTTAATGTTTGGAGTGTCATTTGAATGGATGAGTACTTCATACATCCATTTGAGTCATCGTTAAAGAATAAAGAAGATCCATTCATTTACTTAAAGATCTTTCGACCCACATCTGCATCATGAAGTTTTCCGATGCAGCAATTGTAAGAAATTTGGTCATAAAGAGGATGAATGCTGACACAATGGAAAACCTCAGTGTCTCAAGGGTAAGAAATTTGGGCATTTGCAAAAGATTTGATGATTAGCCAAACATGGCACAAGTGGCAAAAAAAGAAAAACTTCTATAGAATAATTGGCAAGAAGAGAGGTATCTCATAACTTGGGATAGCCCTTAAAAATTAGTTGTCAAGAAGTGCACTATGGAGAGATGTGCTTTAATAATTGAACGTCGGCGATAAAGTGCATCAATAAATTTGACAATGGTGTTAGATGCAAGCAATAAAATTGTGGTCGCGGTGTCGCTGTATTGGAGAGTTTAGAATAATATTTTATATGTTGCAGTTGCTACGGCATGATTTTTTATTTTTTTACTATAAATATTAGCAAACACCAGCAAATATCTGTAAATATTGGTAAAATATCAACAAATATCGGTCGATAACGGATATATTGTTGATAAATACATGAAATTCTAAATCCGTCATGTATCGCCAATTTCTTGTATAGGCTCACCCAAAATCTGATAAATATTGACCGATATTGCATATCGGGACCGTTATTTAATTGTATGGTTAGATGTGCATTATATTGAAGAGAGGTACTTTGTAACTAGTCATAACCCCAAAAAATTAATAGTAAAATAATATGATGGATGATGAGAATAATTTTTATTAGTTGATTATTAGTAATCCCTTCATTTTACCTAGGCCATAATAATCTACATAATAATCTACACTAATTAACGAACTTAGTTTGTTAAATTTCCCTCATTTATTACCCTACACACCATATAATAGAATATTTCTCCCCTCATTGTGTAATGCCAATATTTTATAGTTTTGGTATTAACCGATATGCGACACAACCAAAACATGATGGTTTTAGAAATTCACATATTTATTGTTCATACATAGGTCAATTCTATAAGTTTCGATTGATTTTTACCCATATTTAACAGTATTTGCCAATAGTTGTTGTGGAAAAAAATTCCGTAACAATTGCAATATATAAAATATACTCCACGACACCTTGATGTCATAACTCCATGACTACTAAGGGTGCTCATAGATTGAATATCTAATAAAAAAAATTAAAATATCTAAAACTTCGAATTAGATCTCAAATAATCAATTGGAAATCCAAAAATTTTGATCAAATCAAAAATACATATAATATCATATAAAAAATTATACAATAAATGAATAATATATCAAACTAATTTAAACTAATATGATAATGATCTGATCCTAATCCTAAATTGTATAATTATCCAACTAATAAATTAAAATCTCTAATAATATTTAAATCTATACTATAAATTAAAATTAAAAATATAAAATATCCCAACAATAAATAAATTAATCAGTTTATTAGCAAATTGTGATATGTGTGTGTGTGATTATATATAATAAAATCATATAAAAACTACACTATCTTAAAAATATATATTTTTGTGTGTATGTGTATGTATGTATGTATGTATATATATATATATACAATTTATCAGATCAGATATCGGATTTATTTGATTTTTTATTGATCGAATCGGTAATTTGATCTTGAAAAAAAAAATCAAATTGCATGAGCAACACTAACGACTTCGAGTTTATTGGATGTTGCACACCTTCCTTTATATCAATATATACATAGTATAATTTGGATTGGAGAGCAGAAGTTGTTGTGTACACCCCCTCCCTTGGTTCTTAGTTCATATCTTTTCCTCCGTAGTTCTATAAGCTACTGTGCCATAGTTAGGTTCTCTTTTTCTTTAATATTTTTTTCTATTCTTCCGCTACATATCTAGTTCTATTGTACAAACTTGTTTATATACATATAGTACACTACATGCTATCTCCTAAGGGTAAGGACATGTGAATTTATGAAAGATTTCATGCATTGTGGTACCTACACTAGAATGGGCACGCCTACTTATATGTTAGGGTCATATGTTTAAGTATTTTAGGTTTGTTAAGCTAACAAGTCTTTAAGAGGTAAATAAAAATAATGGTATATATTGCAAGATAGAGTTTAGTTTTTATATCATTCATAAGTATTTCTTATGATGTTAATAATAGATCATCACTCTTACTTATGGGATTATCTTATTAGAGAATCGATATTATTTTTTCATCACGTTTTTAGGCAAGTAACTTACCCATCAACTATTCCGTTTGAATGCCTATTGCTTTGTTAGTAGTTTTTATTCTCTGTTGCATAAAAAATTATTTTATAAAATATTTATTTTATAAACTATTTTTTTTCATACACATAAATTGTCTCGAAGTTATTATTCCATATTGTGAACTAAAATTTGGGATTAAGAGTGGCATTGATATTTGTTTGATTTTTTCCTTACAAGTGGTATTATTGGCCCCTTTAGTAATGTGCTGCTAATAGCACACCACGTAGGACGTCTCTTTAGACCCTCAACCAACAATAGGGGGATCATCGATTAGTTGTCATTTTTGTGCACATGCCCCTTGTGTCCAAAGTTACAACATTAATTGATTGTTATTAACTGTTCCATTCTATTATTTGATTATTGGATTAATTTTTCTATCCTACTAAACTTTCATTATTCCATGATCAATTGACTTATATGTATTTAATTTTGTCCTTTTCTAGTTGTGTTTATTACTTTGTGATCAACTGCGTTTTATATTTTATGATGATTTTGTATATTATTCTCTAATATTGTTTAAAATTTATTTCATCCCTTTTTTGGCTAGTGGGCCATTGCTTGTTGAGGTGTGGTATTGCTTTTAACATTTCATATGAGGAGTTCGAGGCCTGTAGTTATAAGATTATGATAATAAGTTATAGAACTTGCCAAGTTATCTTTGTACTGAACGAAATCTTACTGTAATTCCATATTATGAACTAAAATTTGGGATTAAGCATGGCATTGATCTTCGTTTGATTTTACCTTACAAGTGATATTATTGGCCCATTTAGTAATGTGGAATCGCTAATTGATACTACTAATAGTATACCACCTAGGATGTCTCATTAGCCCCCTCAACTAACAATAGGGGGATCATCGATTAGTTATCATTTTTGTGCCCCAATCACATGCCCCTTGTGTCCAATGTTACACCATTGATTGATTGTTATTGAATGTTCCGTTCTATTATTTGATTATTGGATTAATTGTTTTGTCCTAGTAACCTTTTATTATTCCATGATCAATTAACTTATATGTATTTAATATTGTCCTTTTCTGGTTGCGTTTATGAGTATTTTATGATCATCTGTGTTATATTTTACGATGCTTCTATAAATTGTTTTCTAATATTTTCTAAAATTAATCTGATTCCTTTTTTTGGCCGGTGGGCCATTGCTTGTTGAGGTGTGGTATTGCTTTTTAACATTTCAGATGAGGAGTTCGAGGCATGTAGTTATAAGATTATGATAATAATTTATAGAACTTGCCTAGTTAGCTTTGTACCAAACAAATTCTTATTGTAATTCTTTGAGGCATATTTCAGCATTAATAAAGTTAAAGTGCTTATTATTATAGTTTTCCTTTGTTTTAAGGCCTTGTTAGTTATACAATTCTACTTGTATGGTTGGTGGCGTCATGCCTCCTAACTAGGAGGTAATTTGAGGGCATTACATATTTTTATTTTATTTTCTTTGGTACAGAGAAGTATATTAATTTTTTTTTGGTGCATAGAAGTGCTATAATATTCAAAGATAATATTGAATCAAGGGGGTGTTTAATTGCTAATTCAAAATTGATTATTATTGTTATTTAGGAAAATTAGTTTCTGAATCTTTTGTATTGTGTTGTCTAAGAAGTGGTGGGGTTGAGATGTAGTGGCCTAGGAAGCGGTGTCATGGGTATGCATTCTTGATTTTCATATTTTAAGTTGTCAAGCAAACTCTATTTAGAGAGATTTGTATTGTTTAATTTTGGGAAAAAGTAACTTGCTTCTATATCCTCCTCTACTTCATAGTATGCTATTGCATAAATTTTCATTCCGCCCCTTTTTCTTCTCCCAACAGTTCTCTCATGAATTAGAACACCTTATTTTGGTCCCTCCAAGCTCTACGTCATCATTCATTTTACAGAAATAAAATATTTCTCTTTATATTCACTCCAAAACTAGAATGGGACCATAAAATTCACACCCGAATGAGCATGAACCAAAAGTTATTCAAATAGCTTAGCCCTCTCCTTCAAGGACAGCCTAGTGGTAGCAGATTCACTGCTATCAGACACTCCCTCTAACTCACAGATATTCTGAAATGAATTAAACAATAGAAAACAGAGATATGGAATAGAGAATGATAATATTGATATTGATGAAATAGTTCTGCCAGATATTCGAGGTCCTGGCCCCTCCTGTTTACAGTCCACTTTTTTCCTCCCCTCCCTTCGTTCACTTCCCTCCTCTTAAATATCCCAGACTCCCCGACTCCTGACGTACAATAACAGAAAAATATGACTCAGCAAATAGGTCCTAACAGACTCCTCAGCTACGTCTACGTGCTCTGCTAAAAGACCAAAAAAACCCCTGCTATAACTATTTTGCCCGTCTAACCCCCACTATCCAGCCCTTTTATTCCTCCGGACGTAAGTATATTTGATTATGGGCCTATCACCTAGATTCCTTCCTTTGTAGTTAATGGAAAAATTTATCAGCCAATACACAATGAAACTTCCGATATATGACCTAGAAATAAAATCACATATATATCACCTAATACAATACATTCCAGCTAATATATGCCAATATTTACCAATTTTGCTGATATTTAATGACTTTTCCCAATATTTTTGGTGAACAAAAAAATAAAATAAAATATGATACTGTGACAATTGCGACGTGCAAAATATTGTTTATCACATCCCAATGCTGCAACATGGCAGCTGATCATAATGCCTACCATTCAATGCCTAAAAAGTACAGCAGAAAAACTTTCAATCTAAATATATTGTCTACTCTTGATCCTCCTCTAAATACATGTAAGGTTGGTAATAAGATAAGCCAGCTCACAAGCTGAACTTGATTTAGCACTATAAAGACTCGGACCAACTCGTTTATTTGGGTTAAACAAGTCAAGCTCAAGCCTTACTATTAAGTTGAGCTCAAGCGAAGGTATATTTGCCTCATTTGTTTACAAGTAAGCTCGTTTTCAAACTCATTTAGAAGCTCGATTGATGATTTGGTTAAATGTTTGTTGGACATTCATTTATAAATATGCATTACATATAAATAATGATCATGCATTCATTAACAACTATTTGTTTCATACTAAACATTGTGTTATATATAAACTTGTTGAGTATGATGGAGATAAGAATAAGAGACATCTTATTATGACATTAAGTTTAAAAAAAATTCATATATAAATCGAGTCAATAATCAAGCTTACAATGGAACTAATTAACATAACTTAACGTATTTATATTATTAGAGCTAACATAGGAGTCAGCTTGGCTCGACTCATTTAATAAAAAGCCTAACTTGAACACTAATAATTAGGCTCCTTAAGTAAACAAGTTAGCTTGGGTTATCTTTTTAATAAATGAATCAAACTTGAACATAGGATTGTTTGACTTGATTTGGCTCATTAACAACCCTAAGTGAACCTCAAGTTTCATGCTCTAATTCCAATAACACTTTAAATCTCAAGTGGAGGCCAATAATTATAAAAGACTATATGCATTAAGATCATTGATACTAGCAAACTTCATCATCCCTTCCTACCCTCCCCCTAACAATAATTCAATACTTATCAAAATTTTCACTCATTAAATATGACAAAAATTCTTAGTGATTACCATTTGTTCTGTACATTGGATTAAGTCTATCTACATGCTATTGTAAGGGATCAATCTAATCGGGTAGACCGAATGTTTCCCTTGGGTGATATGGTGGTGCAACACTTGCAGGCATTCCTCTAATTGAGTTTCACATATTAAAGTTGTGTATGGGCACCCTACCTTTATACTCTCTTATTACAATATTGATCACACACCAATGTTCACGCTAGATGGCTAGTTGATACAAACCTTTTACTACAAACATTGAAATGAAATTTATAGCAAGCCTAGCTGAGAATTGAAAATGAAGAATTGGATCAATCATCATCATCAAGATAAAAGAGTTTCCACTAAGTGATTGGGTCTTTGTCAAGCTTCGCCCACATCACCAACTTTCAATTCGCCCTTGTCACTTAGACAAGTTGTTCAAGAGTTACTTTAGCCCTTATCAAATAATGGAACTCATCAATCTAATAGCTTATAATATCCTCTTACTCGATTATACATGCATCCATCCTTCCAAATTTGTCCTCAAGTTATAATACCCATTATGCTACCCATACATTTATGAATGGCCATGTAGTGTACCAGTCAACACAGATAAGTGGTTGTAGATGCTAGGATCAAAGTTGCTATTAGATTCTAGAATTAATACTTCAAGTATTAGGCTTAAACCCTATAATATGATCCAAAGGGAAGATGGAATTCATCTAGCGAAAGGATCATATGTGGCTTAGTAAACGAGTTCTAATTTTTATTTAGTTCTTCCTGGTTATTTTATTTGTTAAGTTTGTTGTCTATTTTAAGTTGGTAGGAAATAATTTTTAGATGATAGTACTTATGTAATTGGGGAGGTAAGAAAATATAGGGTTATTTTAGTTGTTTCTTGTACTTGGGAACAAAGGGAAAATAGCTCAACTTAGGGACCAAGTTATCAAGGCAAAGGAGGCAACATTTAGGGGTTTCTAGCTCCTTGATTGCATATTTGATGTAATCAGATGAATCAATCAATGAAGCCTTCAAATTCAATATTAATTCTATGATGATGAGGATGGATGAAATGTCACTTCAGTTTCAAGAACACAATGAAGTGTAGAGGCCATGGTTAAAACAATCGTTCAACAACGAGGAGGCCATATGAATCCAAGATTAGAGCATCAACAACAAGAAGAAGAAGAAGAAGGGCAAATCATTTGACCAATGCCAACACCAAATAGGTGAGATCCAAATGATAAAAGAGAACTCAAATTAGACCATTTGGACTTTAAAGTCAATCTTGATCCTCAAGAATATTAGAATGGTTCCAAACTATAAAGTCTTTATTCAAATTTAAAAGGAGTGCAAATTAGCTACTCTCAAATTCAAGAAATTTGCAAGAACTTGATATAAGTTAAAGAAGACAAGAGAGAAGGAAGGAAAGCCAAAGAGTGAATCTTTGGAGAAGGTAAAGAAGCATATGAAGCGCGAGCTTGTTCCAACATAGTATGATAAGCAAAACTAAATCAAGATGACCACTTTAAAGCAAGGCATATTAAGTGTAGAAAAGTGTGTTCGTGAATTTGAACATCTAGTCCTAATATGTGATGTTCAAGAAAAGGAGAAACAAAGGGTGCCTTGAACGTAACTCTATGTGATAGTAAAGGTATCCACAAATGATTATCTTGAAGAAGTGGTGAAGTTAGCACTCAAATTTAAGAAACAAGCCAAGAGGGCAAGTGTGAGGATGGCTCCTAAAAGTTATGCATCTTCTAATAGGCCAAGCAATGCATTGATTGACCAAAAAAGATGGGAAGGCAATGATTCATAAGGAGGAAAAAGGGGAGGAAAAGGCTTATACTTCAAGCAACAAGCAATGCTACAGCTCTAAGGGGTTTAAGAACATAGCTTATGAGTGTCCCAATCGAAAAGATCTCACGACAGAGAGACTGAACCATGTGATGAGTTGGAAGGGGAGGAATGATTAGGTTATAAGGAGGAAATGATTCCAAAGATCCTAAAGAGTGTGTGGCTCTTCAAAGGGTTAACCGAAAGAAGTTAAGGACAAACAATACTAAATTTTTATAACTCAATGCAAAGTAAAGGGAAAAATGTGCAACATCATCATTGATAGTGGAAGTTGTACTAATGCAACTTTGGATATGATGATGAAGAAGTTGAATATATCATTAAGGGAACATCCAATATCTTATTTTTTGCAATGGCCTAGTAAAAATATGGGTATGGAGGTGGCAAAGTAGGATCTAGTGGCATTCAAAATAGAAAGTTATAAGGATGAGTTGTGGTGTGATGTGCTTCTTATGGATGGTAGTCATATACTACTTGGGAGACCATAACAATATGAGCGCAATGTGAAACACAATGGTAAGAAGAATGTGCATTTAATTTCTACTAGCCCTAAGAAGATCCACTCGACTCCATTACCACCTAGTCAAGCATAGTTTTGCTAGGGAGAGGCCAAAGAGGTGAAAGCTTATTCTTATAAGTCGAAGAATGTACCAAAAGAATGGATTTATGTGTTCATATAAGCAAATGAGACTTATGAGGTTAAGAAGGTACCAAAAGAAAGGAGGTTTAGTGGATGATCCACTAATTAAACCTTTACATGAAGAGTTTGATGATGTGCTCTGAGAGAAATTACCCCATGCTTGACCGCCTATATGTGGGGTCGATCACCAAAATGATCTTATTGTGGGAGTTCCATTGCTTAACAAGTATGCTTATCATTATAATCCTAAAGATTCAAAGAATCTTCAACAATAAATCAAATGGACTAATTAACGACATAAGGGAGTCCTAGTCCTTCTCTAGTACTCGCTTTGATACTACTTAAGAAGAATAGCAATTGTCCTATGTGCATTGATAGTAAACAAGCAATCGATTTCACTATCTAATATTGCTTTCCTATGCCAAGACTTGAAGATATGCTAGATTATTTGCATAAAGTCCATGTGTTTTCGAAGATTGACTTGAGGAGTGATTGCCATTAGATAAGAATTGAAGAGAGAGATGGAAAACTGCTTTCAAGACTAAGTATGGGTTTTACAAAAGATTAGTGATGTCATTCAGGCTATGCAACTCCCACCCACTTTCATGAGATTAAATGAGGAATTATGACCTTTCCTTCAAAAAGTAATAGTGGAAGATTTGCATAATATACTAGCTCATAGCAATACTAAGGAAAAACATCAAGTAACACTACATCCCCAACTACACACATTGTTAACTTATAACTTAAAGAAGTAGTGCACTTACATATAGTTCCAAGGAGTATAGTTTTAGATCAATATGTGAAAGTTCTAAGACATTGTGACATACATTAGATACTAAGTTGTTGTTTAGTACTTCTCATAATTGACTAATAGGACCTTGGGAATGTCGTTGAAATGCCTTATTAGCTAGAGCCCACAAGATTTAGATGTGAAGCTAACCTATGCTAAGTTTGCTTATAATAGGACCCCCCACACGAGCTATAAGGTCCAATCGATTGGAGGATGTGGATGGAACCTATCCTTATCTACCTAATGTCTAGCCAATCTTTCTAAGAAGGATCTCATGAATTGCAAGGCTAAGGAGATGGCTGAGATGTTTCAAAAGCTATATGATTAGATTTAGCCTCAAATTGAGAAGCCTGATGTACATTATAGGGACAAGACGAACAAGAAATGCAAGCAGCCTAAATTGAAGCCTAGAGATCTTGTTGGGCTACACTTAAGAAAGGAATGTTTTCCTGATAAATGCAAGAACACTCATGCTAAGAGCAAGGTTTTGAGAAGTATAAAGAGAACTCGTATTACCTCCTGATGACTATGGAGGTGTTAATACAATGTTTAATGTTAGAGATCTTTCAACTTACCTTAGAGACGAACATTTGAGGGTAAATACCTATCAAAAAAGGGAGAATGATGTGGAAGCATTTGGATCAAGTTTACAATTAAAGCCTACTATTTTGGAGTCTATAATTAATGCTTTAAGTATTGGGCTTGCACTATACAATATGATCCAGTAGAAGGAAGATGGGCTTAATCCAACAAAAGTACCACACAAGGTCTAGTAGACGAGTTCCACTAATTTTGATTTAGTTTTTATTTTGTTTTTTCAGCTTGTTATTGCTTACTTCAAGTTGGTAAGAAATAATTTTTAGATGATATTATCTATATACTGGGGGGGGGGAACCAAAGAGGGGGTAAGGAGATATTATCCTAATAATTGGGGGTAAGGAAAAAGCTCATCTTGGGTACCAAGGCAACAATGCCTAGGCATTTCAACTTCTTGTTTCACTTTAAATAGAGGAGCATATTTGGTGTAATTGGATGAACCAATCAATGAAACCTTCAAATTCAATACTAATTCTCTCTTTATGAGTGTTACTCTTGTGTGGATCCAAGATACCCTTCTAGTGGATCCTAGGAGACCTTCTAGTAGATTCAAGAAGTTCTTTTTTCTTGTGGATTCAAGAAAACTTGTCTAAGTTGTGTCATTATCTGTGGATATAAACACATATACATTAATATATTTCAACCCATCCATCCATTACCCATAGATCCTACAATAATAATATTAAAGGAGAAAAAACATCATCAATGCCATTACATTCATTCACCCACATATCAAACCAACCTTAGTTTCCACAAAACACCATCAACACCATTTCATCCATCCCAGCAGACATTAGCAGGCAGCTTAAGAGTTTTGAACTATGGCGCGAACAAGTTCTTGTTCACTAGCATGGATGTGGCATAAACATGGCAACTTAGGAGGATCTTGATTGGTTCAATACTAGTTTTCCAAATTTTAATCTTAGGGACAAAGGTCATTTTTTCAGGTATGGCGATGACGCAGATATACAAGTAGACCAGCCCTATAGCTCTAGCCCACCAAAAACTACTACACCTGCTCAACACATTAGGCCTAAGAAAATCACCAAGGTGCCAGTGAGGCTGCTTAGACAAATGCCATTATCTCTCTTTTAGTTGTTGCTTACCTTACCTATTATTTCTTAGATTCTCTACTTCTATTATCCTTGTCAGTGTGTTGCTACCTTATTGGCTGATAGGAAGGCTGGTACTTAGCCATTATCATTAACTAGCATAATTCTTCAGTCTGTTGTAATAGACATAATCATTTAGAATGGTGTAATGGGGCTTACATGCATATATATATATATATGTCCTACACGCTACAGCTATGAATAAAATGGGGAGATAACAATCAACCAAAGAACCTCCTTTTCTAGAGTCTCCTCCTTTCTTCCCTTAATTCTTTTTTGGAGCTTTACTCATGCTAAAAGTGGGTTAGGTGCCATCACTATCTTTGGTAATCCTTTGGCCTATATATAGTCTTAGGTATGTTAACTGATGTGTTTTGGTTAATAAAATTAGAGTGTTTTGAGGTTTGTGTGGAACCTTTGGGTTTTGTTTGATAGACTCCACAAGGATAAGGTGTAGGTTCGCATTAATTGAGTACGCCACTATATGCATAATGCATGCATTATACAGACAATGCAAAGATACGAATGGAGTCCGGATAATTTTAATGGACAATAGAAGTTTGAATGTTTCTCGAATGCTTCTGAGGCAAATTCAGCATCTAATAAATATATTACTACCTCTCAGGCCTCCTCTAATTTCTTTCATGCGAGAAAGGAGTTATAATGCTAGTGTGTGAGAGATATCCTCCGGTCAGCACTCCCACATTGCAAATCATTTAATTTCAATAGTTTTGGATCTGATAATCTTTCAAAAGAAATGCACAAGAAGCACTTTGAACAAAACTTGGTAAGAAAATATTAAGAATTATTATTAAATTTCAATTGTTTTTCAAGGATGTACAAGCCAATGCAATAATAAGATGCTAAAAGTATAAGCATGATATAGATCAGTCTTTGGTGAAATGTAAGTCATCTCCAAGAAATGAGAAGCTGATCAAAGAAGAATTAGGAGAAGGAACTTACGGCTATAAAACCATCATGCTGATCAACGTTAATCCCATCACACAGTGCTTTAGCAACACTGTTCAGTTCCATCTTCAAAAAATGTATGCAGGAAGAACCAGTAAAGTTTGCAGAAACTGTCAGCACTTTTGATGAGTCATATGGACCTCCATATTCCAGGATAATGTCGAAGTTGCTCAACAGGGTTGAAGCAGAAATGTGCCTTCAAGAATAAATGAGGAAATTATTTTTGCCATTTTAGAGTTATTCAGCACCAATTAGAAGTACCATCCCCAAAAAACAAAAAGTGACAAAAGTCTTTTGTGAACAAAGAACACTGCACGAGTAAGTAGACAGCAACAGTTGTGTTAGCAATTTGAAGTCTTGGATATCAAGTGGGAACAGTTCAATATCCAACAGCTTCAACCCATGGGAACATAAAATGCCACAAATCCAATACCTTGCAACATAGTGTACTACTAGACTAGTTTACTCTTACACCCTGTTTTCCTCACCTGATTTTTCTGATCTGATCTAATTTGCAAAAGTTCAATGCATTATAATTATTATTTGACTATTATTATTTTCATAATTTATATTCTTTTCATTAGTATTACTATTATAGTTATCATTGCTGTTATTTTTACAATTATTATCATTAATTTTATATTCTTTTATTATTATTAAAATTTAGTCAATCTGATCTTAAAATAAGGCAAGGAAAATAGGACCATTAAACTTAGTGATGGTACCAGGACTTGGAAGTTGGAACCTGCAATGAAATACCAAAAACCCAAGGACTCCAAAATACAATTTTTCCACTTCCAACAATCTAAAGCGGTTGGCTAAAGATGAGAGTAAAAAGGCCCAGCAAGGAAGGATCCACTTTGCAGGCATAAGCTGGACATCGGTTAAAGCAAAAACTTTGCTCAGATAATTTTTTAATTTATTCAAGAAAATCGCATAAACAAATAAGCCTACAATGTATATTGATCTGGTGATAGTAAAACATACTTCTGTGATACTAATAGGCAATCTGACTGCAGAAGAGTCCCATCAGCTCTAGGCATACGGCTATTCCTGATATATGCATCAATCTGATTTTCCTCCACAGAAATATCTTCTGCCTCCTCACATGAAATACTCATGGAAGCTAGCAATCTCTTCAATGGAAACCAAAGGACTTGCTCAGCCACAATCAGTAATCTCTTCTTTTGGCTAGCATTTACCAGCAAGATATTCTCAATTAGAGCAAGAGAAGGATGCAGCTGGGTTCTTTCTTTTTCAGCTTTTCTATAAGCATCCTCAGTCAAATATCGAAGGAAGTCCAATCTAGATTTCAAGCACTCCAACCTATAACATAGTTTGTCGACAAAATGATGCAGCATATGGATCCCATAGAAACACAAGCACCAAGTCATATGTTTAATGACACATAATGTGGCAAGAGAAATAATTATATCATCCTGATCACCAATACATGATTTGTCAATAGCTGCTCTTCTCATGTAATCCATTAGCATCTGTTCAGGAATGCCAAGTAAGTTTTCCTTACCAGAAACCAATGATGGGAACTGCAACTTTTCGAGCTGCATGCCATCACAGATAGCTAAATAGTTTTCCTGGAAACTATCAACGAGGATCAAAACATCCCCAGACATACTAACTGCATGTAATTTTATTATCCATGGATGCATTTGAAAATTGCTTGCAGGCAATACTTTCTTCTCCTGAAATACGATTCCAGACTGTAAATACGTAAACTCTGGTATATTGTGTCCAAGACCAAATATCCTGCCACTAGCAGCTTTACTAGGATTTAGGAAATATTCAAGGTCACTGAATTGTTGACATGATTCATTGTGCAGCACAACCTTCTTGCATTCAGTATCAACTTGCACTTGATCTTCTGCAACTCTATCAGCATCATAGGAAGACATATTTGGCATGAGCTCATTCAGATGCTCAGCCATGGGATCATCACCATTGTATGACATGCTCATCTTGGTATCGTCGACGTTCACATCATCCATATTATCACTCGATAAAAAAAAATCAAAAACCAATTCAGCTTCATCAAATCTCAAGTCGGAACATACATCACAGGGTTCAGTATCCTTGAGCAATTTTTGAGAAGAGGCACAAACATCAAAACTGCATTTATCTTTTCCAAGCAAACGCCAATCTAAATAGATTTCGTCACTTGCAGATAAGGGCAATGGTTCTAATTTGGAAAGCACACTGCTGATTCTATCAACCAGCGACCCAAATTTCTCATCATCAAAGAGAGCAGGAATTGGCAGTGATCTGAAAGTGTCATCTACGACAGCTAGTTCATGACTAACAACAAGGTCATAAAAGCTCTTCAACTTCATATCCTTTTGCAACATCAGCTCACATGATTCTGGTTCCTTACATGTGCCAAAAGGAGAAAATGCTTCAGAAATCTCAAAAGTACAAGTATCGAACATCTGATATACCTCAAACGGAATGGTTTCAACTAATGGAAGAGATTCAAAATCCAGTATCTTTGAACGGAATCCCATGGTTGCAAGCATATATGAAGCTTCCCCCACAAAGAAGAAATCACTTTCTAAAATAACATTCAGGCTAAGGGGATGAGGTTCAAGGTATGGCCTTGAGGGGCAATTTCCAGAAAATTTCTTCAGCATATCAACGTTGATGCAGCCCAGTGATTCCATGTAATTGACTTCAAGATTACAATTTTGTTCATTATGGTGCATTTTGGCATTCCTGAGAAATAAAAATAATCCATCCTCCTGGAGGAAATTTTCCTGACTCATTTCATCCACTTCAAGAAGTGGAAATGTACTATCCAAGAGGTGACCCTCACTCATGGCGAAATCACATTCTTCTTCCGCACTATCGAGTTTTTGATCTGTGGTGTAATCTTGAGAAAAATCTCCAACTGAGCAAACTAAATCTTGAATCTCACAAAGATGGGGATGTGTAAGCTTAGGTTCAATAGTTTCCTGCAAGAGTCATGCGAATAAAACATCTAGCTTTTCGATGGTCTTGTGTTCAAAAGCAATGAGACTTCTAAATGATAATATGGGTATCTAAAACACACATATATATAGGCTAAAATAGGGAAAATGAAATAGACTTAATAATCAATATGAGGAACAGAAATGTTCTATAATCTTTGAAAAATAGACATAAAGATACTATTTTCAACTAACAGATCAGTAGGCAGAAACAAGTTCCCCAGACTGATAATTCAGCAGCATGAAATGTTACATCGATGACTTCTTTTATGCTTATCAAAACTTGAGGAACTATCACAAAATGCTCTAGAGGTTGCTTTGCTCTGTATTTTATCATTTGAATGTTACACTATTTTTTTTTTACCAAGCCTTTAGATCAAGTGACCATAATCAGGAAACATTTTTTTTTCCTCTTTCACAACAAAATCAAGATGGGCAAGTTGGTCTAACACACCAGAAGTAGCTGCTCATTCAAAAGGCCACCTGTTTGAACCACATGCTATACTAAAAGGAAAAAAAATATATTTTGTCGATCAAATACACATGCAGACATTTATTCTCATTGCCTCATAAAAGGCAAGCCTAGACTGAAAACATGAAACCAATAAGAGAAAAGGCAGCATGGCCAAATAATCACATGCACCCAATGTATCATCAAAAACTGAAGAAGTTGACGTTATGCTGTTAAACGATCACAAAGTAAAAGGACAATGCTAATACAAAAAGAAAAAGTAAAACTGATTAGCTGCATGCATAGATCAGCACTAAAGGGCATGTGTAAATCCCATTAGACTGTTTAATTCATTGATCTGTCAAAGAGTACACAAACTCTTACCAAATTATCATCACATTCTAACACTTGAAGAAAGATGTGTGCATTTTCCTGCTCAGATAAAAAGCAATTTTCCTGCAATAACAACATTTATTTCTGTTTTAGAGAAATCATTCATGTTGATGAGAAACATGTGTATCAAAAATTCACAAATCATAATAACTTTACCAGGAACTGACCCAACTCTGGTATTTCAAGCTGTTCCAGATCAATTCCATAATAACTCTCATCACCAAGAAAGTTCTCATTTTCCTGATACACCATAAATAACCCATATATAGTGAAGATTACTGACATCAAGACAATAGCAAGTCAGTATACACTTTTAACATATATTTTAGCACACTCATGGCCCACATTTTATGCACCAAAAGCTAAAGTTTTCCAGAAAACTCTGTTTGTTCTGAAAATCAGCTGTTGCACTAGACATCATGGTACAATGGGGAGCATCAAAACATAGAAGAAGAAAACAATGATCTCTATAGATTGTGATAATCTAAGAAAGCAGAAGACAGTAGGCCATTCATCTCCCTGAAAGATAGATATGGACCACAGCCTTTTCTTTTTCTCTTAGCACAACAAAATTTATTAAGAAAAGTAAACTCAGAAACGTTTAGTAATTTTTCCTCTGTTCGACATGATCTGCAGAAAAGAGAGGATGAATTGCATTGTTTTCCTTGATCATATTATCCAATGGACATGAAAAGATCCAAAAGATGGTGTACAAATAAGTTTCATGGAATAAAATGTCAGCTGATTGCTGATGCATGACCTATATATATATATATATATATATATATATATATATATATATATATATCAGATTTTAGCCTACCAATATGCAAACTTCTATACAAAAATAAAATCACATGTTTAGTGGAAGATATGATACGTATCAGCCGATATTAACTAATTTATTCACGTAAAAAGAAATGGAAAAACACGCTGAGACAACCACATCATAACATTAATTGTTTGCAACACTTTGTCACCAAAACAAAGTGATCACGACCGCAATTTTTTTTTTCTTTTTTCATTTTGTCTGATAAGTTCTCCAAAGCTATATTTATAGCTGTATCTTATTTCAAAATATTTTCCACAAAATAAACTGCTTTTCAGATTAAGATGTCAAATAATTAACATTAGCAGCAAATTGCTGAATAAACGCTCAAAATTCACCATTATCTAACGTGAACAATGACACGATTTAGATTACTATGATACTTGATCGAACTTATGCTTTTTCATAAGGCAATTCAGCAATTAAATAGCTATCAGACTTCAGACTTCCGGCTTGAGCATCAAAATCAACTCAAATATGAAAGAGGACTGCACTAGAATCTGGAGAGGTATGAATTACTTTCTGTTACTGAATTAAGCTCTCAAGAACAATTGATCAAACTTTGGGCATGACTAATTCAAAATCCGCTCACAAACTAAACACCTAAGACATAAATTTCGGTCACATATATTAAACAATAAGATTATGTTCAAATTTGACAATCAGACAAATAGAGCATTGTCAAAATAGGCCTATAAAGCTGCTGCTACAATAAAATCATAACTCTTATATATTCATACTCGAAGTTTCAAACAGAATTAGAGAAGCATACTCCAAGTTTCAATAACAATTAAAGAAACAAAAGGATATCGAAATAGAAGGACATAAAATAAACCTCCGTAGTTTGCAGTGCAACGTTTCCAAACTCAATTCTCGCTGTGTCATCATTTTTAGGCTTTTCAATCCGAAAACCTCCCTCTACGACATCAATTTTTTGGGGAAGCACATCGGACAAGAATCTCGAGAGAGCTGCGTCGATAGGAAGACGCTCGATTTCAAGAGATTCACAGACGAGGGAATCACTGAAACAGCAAAGAAGTTCATCGAAGCAGGAAACGGAGGAACGAGGAGAAGGCAAGTTAGGTGTCGGAAGGCTTACGAACGGTTTGGCCAGTGTCTGACCGGTATTGAGGTAAGCAGGAGTGAGAAATCGTGTTCGCATTTCAAAATTCTGACTGTGGTGTCTGAGCTTAGGAGAGGAAGTGTGGAGGAGGTGTAGGATAGTGGACCGTTGTTTTACAGCAGGGCTGGTGTCCTGCAAAAGTGCAAATGGATTTGAATCAGAAAAGGATTTTACGCTTGTAGCCGCTGAAATGGCGCGCATTCGCCTTCGGCCCCACCTTTGCTCAATGAAATTCCTTGTTTATTTTCTCGCTTGGTCATTAAAATACGACCAAGAAAAACAACTTCAATTATTGTTGCGGGTGTTACTTCCATGATCTAGTATAAGGTTACGATTTTTTTTTAAAGATTTTATGGGTTGAATAACGTTGCTTCCGTCTTGAGATAAAATCACACATAAACTTCTTAACATAAAATAATTCAAGTAATTAGAACTACTTTGATTTCTGTCAATAATAAAGGTCAACTTCTTGTGGGTACCACAATTTCAAATAAGTGTTTCATGTATTCCTAAAACACTTGCCACAATTTATTTCAGTTATGTTGGCGTAAGACAAAAATACTTACGATGTCTAAGATAAGCATATTACTTTTTAAAAGAATTATTGTTATGCACCATTAAAATTTGACATATCTAATCAAATCGTAGATCGAATCTCACCCACATCTAATAGTGTAATACATGGATATCTATGCCGTTGTACGGTGATTTACTTCTTCTATGATATTTTGTTGGTAAGATGTTGGAGACTCGAAGGTGAGTGATTTGCCTTTGGAAAAATAGATGTTGTATTTCAGAGAATTTTACTAAGGCTACATTTGGTTCCTTGAAATTTTATATGAAAAGAAGTAAATAAAAATGAAAAAATAAAAGTCTTATATTCAATCAATTAAGCTTCGTAGTGACGTGTTTAGGGAGCTTATTGGCGGTCACAACCTAACATAAGTTAATTCTTCCAATTAGAAAAAGCATATTTGGTTACCAAGAGAAGGGGCACTTCTATACTCTTTCTTCAATCATATTAGCAAAAAATAAAAATAAAAATGCTGTCTCCTACATATAGAGAGGTTAACCCCTAGGTATCTACCAAACACTGGAACAACCATCATATTACTAACCACCTCTGTAACACCTCTAATTTTTACTACTAAAAATTTCTGTTCTGCTAAAACGTTAATTACAACATAATAGGTATTACCGCCACATTTAGTATAAGTCTAACATCCTCTACCATCCTTATACTAAGTGTTAAGGCTAAAATATTAATTTACTTAAATAACATGACTTCAAATGTCAGAATATAAAGAATAATAGATAAGTATGGGGCTAGTTAAAAGCAACATCAGTAATCTACCAAAACTCAAGAGAGAAATTACAGGAAGGTATAAAATTCTAATTATAATCGGAGATTAAATACTAAAAGAGACACTGGTTATTCCTACACTCTCAAAACCGAGTAACAACTTTCAACCGGACTCATAAGCTGACTTGTAAAGTCCACTACCCATTGAATAGGTAGGGGCCCGCGACAATGAATCTGTAACATCATAAAAAATTCCAATTAAAATTTTTTGTTTAATTAAAACATACACAAGCACAGGGGTGCTACCACCATAATCGGCACAAGCTTGGTCCCCGGCCAGTCTCATACCAACCACGAGGCTAAGAATAATTTCACAAAACATTAAACACACTTAAGACGGAGAACCATAGAAAGTTAAAATATTCATAAAGAGAAAATAAGAGTGCGTGATTAGAAGTCAAGACAACCAAAAAAAGATTACATAGTCAAAGCCCCCAAGGGGATAGAATAATACAACACAATAAAACAAAAGCATAACTATGAAGAGTCCGGAATACATCGCTCTTGGGCCCCATGCCAAGTCCCAAAAGGTCAACACTTAGTCTCGCCCGACATTTCAAATGTGACATAGACATCGAATACGACGTCTCTTACCTATACAAACTCAAAAGGGACTTTTGCTCATGGGAATGAACAACACCCATGAAACGGGTGATCAGTAAGCTACGTACTAAATAAGGTAACCATGCAGATAAAGCGATACACAAAATATAGGTAACACAAGCAAGTAACTATGCAAATAAGACATATATGAAAGACAAACAGTACAAGCCGTGATTCAATATGGTTAAACTTATTCATTAGATCTCTAATCAATATTCCCAATTCACACTATTCTTATTATAAATCCATGCGAGTACGATAACCCCACTATTATAGTTGGTGGACCGAAAAACACTTAGGGCACAATGCACCCGGCCACTATTATTTGCCAGTGGAACGGTCTATGGGACACAAGGCATCTGGCCACTATTATTCGCCAGTTGACTGGTCTGGCCCTGACTCTCATGATATTTCACTATAAGTAGATAGTATATTTCCATACCTTATCATCATTAAGTTTGGTTTGTTGAACTCAGAATCCCCCACTATTTTAACCGGTGGACAGGAAAACACCTAGGGTAGAATGCGCTTGGTCACTATTATTCGTCGGTGGAATGGTCTCCAAGGCACAAAGCACCTGGCCACTATTATTTGTGTGTGGACCGGTCTAGGCCCTGCTCAATGATCTTTTTCCTTACATGGTTAATGTCTTATTGGATAAATATTTCCACCCTAGACATGCATGTCCTTTGGACTACCCGCTCACATAACTCGTCTACTCCTATTCTCCGAAAAGGGGTTATACCATATCTTAGGACTTCTACACCTCCTAGTACATCCAACCGTCCTTTCTCCCTTTTCCTCACTTACCATGAATACCCAACTCCTTTGTACGTGGGTAGGGACCCACTTTTCCCATATCTCTAAATCAACTCCTCTATCTCACACAACCTATGTTTTCTTTGCCCCCAACTCATCACCTCACTCAATCTATCCCCAAGCATCCCACTGTACTTCCTATTTTGCACCTATGGCCACAAAACCCTAGCTGGCTATCCCAAACCCTAGCACCTCTCTTTTCTCATATGTTGTCCCTCCATCACTCTCACTTACCATTCCCTCTTCCACATGACACACATTCACCCTCCACATGATATCCTTCCACTCTCACCCCATACTCCAATCCTCTCCATTATTTCTCCCTTCCACAATTTCCTCCACTTAGGGTTTCCTTCCCAAACCCTAGCCAAGTTTCCCATGCACCCTTATACCAACCCACATACTATTTTCCACCTTTGGTCTTCAATCACTCCAACAACTCTTCCCTCACATTACTTAACCCTCAAGTCAACTTTTCCCATGTAAGGATCATCCCCATGTGAAGACCATCCATCCCATGCGAACTGTAGACTCCCCATGCAAGATTCAGTCCACTCTCTTATTTTATTCATATTATCCTTTTATTTGTCCACCCATAAGTCATGATATACTTAGTTCATTCTTACTTTCCGCTAATCAACTCACTTCCTTTACCCCTTTCATCTTTTCATCCCCACATCATATCTTTTAAAGCATCCTAGTATGCATGTCCTAAAAGGCCATATCACATAAGCACCATAAGGTACAAGATACATTATCATTTTACACATGCCATAAAGAGAACACATATACTTATCTTAACTCTACGTTGCGCTACAAGTAAATAGTCATAATCACATAAGGTACACAAATATATCATCACACATAACATACAATGCACATAATACACATATTAGGCCTTAACCACATCCTTACCTAAAACGACACCGAGTTTGTAGCATGCTTCTACACCTCCTTAGGGGTTGGACTTGGATCACCTATAAGAGGGGAAATACTAGAGTTAACTTCCCTCTTATTAACATTTTCATTATTTCCTACTTACCTCTATTATGAAATAATAGTAATTACCAAGTTACTATCTATCAGATAAAATAGTAATTATAATATAAAAATATTTATTTTTCTAAATTACCAAAATACCCTTACATTTAATATAAGTACTAAAATTATTAAAACCACACACACAACTCACACTACACAACAGCATAAGTCATGCACGTGAAGGAAAGGGCTAGTCGGTTTGGTGGGTTGGAAAACTACAAGGGTGAGGTAAAGAGAGGTGGAAGAAAACGGTAGAGATGGTGGCGATGGTTGGTTGTGACAGGGTGTTGCTGTCGGAGCTGGGATGGTGGCTAGCTACGGGAAGGGCGGTAATGGTTCTGTAGGTAGCTGGCTAGGAAAGGGAGTGCAGAGGAGGAAGGGCTACGCACAAAGGTGATGGTGGTCAGTGGTTGTGGTTGCTAAGAGGCTGAGCTGAAGGGTGACAAGTGGTGGCAAATGTGGTATGGGTTGGTTGCGCTACATAGTGGATGTAAAAGGTGGCCGGTGCGAGGGCTAAAGCAGGGGGTTGTGGTGGTTGTGATGAGGGGTGATGCGGATGGTAGGTACGGTGCAAGCTAGAGGTGAGTTGCGAAGTGGTAGAGTGCTAAAGTTGCGGGGTTACTAGTGCTCATAGGAGAAGGAGAAAGAAGAGGAGGAAGGGTGGAGATGGTTGGTTTCTAGGGTGGTCATGGCTAGAAGCGAGAGGCAAAAAGAAGGGGAAAGGGGTTGTTGAGATGGTGGATGGTTGGGCTCGGTTGAGGGTGGAAGAAGTGGTGGTGGAGTGGCTAGGCTGGGTGACGGTAATGGTTGTGGACAATTGGGTTGATCGGGGTTGGGGTTGTGGTGTGTGTGGAGCAGTGGCGGAGCCAGAATTTTAAATCCATGGTGTCCCTAGTATATTCGTTCGGTAAATAGTATACTAAAATAAATATTAAAATAAAATAATATTTTTAGGTGTTTAAATAAATTCGCTCAAAATTATCGAAAATTGGTAACACAACTTGATTAACAAAATTAGATTTGTAATAACTATTTTTAGACTGGCTTAAAAAGTATTATTGCATCCTAAATTAAGACATTAAACAATTTAATGAATTAACTAAGGAATTTATTAAAACTTAATTGATAATTTAATTTTATAACAAACTAATTAAAAAACTAACTAATAAATTAAACAATTCAATCTATAAATCTAAAAATTTGATTTCTACATTCTAATTTCTACAAACTAATTCTGATTTCTACCAAATTAATTAGGATTTCTACATTAATAAGATGAATTGGGATTTCTATAAACTAAAAAATATAATCAATTAATAAGATAAATATAAATAAATTAACTAAATGCTAATTTTACAAATTAATAACTAACAATTTAAGTATTTAACTAATAATTTAACTAACTAAAAAGTAACTAAAATCTTACCTATGGCTGGCTGTGGGTTGTGGCTGCCTCATCAGTTGTTAATTCCTGTCTTGCTGAGAAATAAGAGTAAGAATTTAAGAGTAGCAAGTAACAACCGGTAGTAGCTAGCAGGTAGCACTGTATAGATTTTAATGAAATCTATAAATCTTACCCAGAGGCCGCAGCATCGTAGCAGCCATCCAAGTCCAGCCAAGCTCCAACACGGCAAGTCGGAAACACTCAGGTCTCAGACTCTCGGCTGGTAGCAACCGAGCAGTGGGCAGGGTCGACGCAACGAAGGCGGGGCGGCATCGCGACGATGGCGGGGCGGGACAGGGCGGCGAATGGAAGAGCTGAAGAGTGAAGAAGTAAAGATAAAATGGCAGACAGGCAGCAAAGAACACAAGGGCCATGGTGGACTGGAGGTGGTCGCCGGCAGCAGTGGCGAGCTCCAGTCCGCCTACTGTTGTTCTGTGGTCTCCCGTCTCTACGTGCAAATCGCAGGGTCGACTGGGAGGCTGGGTAAATGAAAATGGAGGAAGGTAAGGAGAGCAGCCGCCAGCCAGGCGATGGGTAAGGGTTTAGGAAAAAAAAAGAATCAAAATGACGTCGTTTTGATTCTATAAATGAGTAACAAAAATGGTCGTCCGCGGGATTTGATCCCGACTCATTTCGTTTGAAATACAGGGACCTAACCACTCATCCATCCCAATATTTTAGTATGGTGTCCCATACATATAATATATATTTATTATCTAAAAACTAAACATAATTTATGTCTTAACGCCAGGGCTCCGTGGTGTCCCGGGACACCATGCGGAAGCCCTGGCTCCGCCGCTGGTGTGGAGTGCTTCTACTAGGGTGGTCGGGAAGTGCAGAGGGAAATGGAGAAGGTGGTTGGGTGTTGCAGGGTGTTGGGTGCATTGGAAACAACCCCCATAGCACCATTACTAGTATGTAGGTTGGTCGAGGCCAGGAATCTGAACAATAGGTTGGGTGTTGCAGGGTTAGGTGCATGGGAAACAAATGGGGTAGGGAAAGGGAGTAGGGGGCTAGGAAAACCAAAACAAATTGAGAGAGGAAAGGGGGTTGGGTCGAACCAAAAGGAGCCGGGAGGAGAGAGGGAGTTGGGTGTGTAGGAGAAGGGATGCTTGGAAGACCTGGTTGTTGTGTGCATGTGTAGCGTGTATATGTATATAATATAGAGGGTGTTGTGATGAGGTGATGGGTTGAGTGAGGTAAGGAAATGAGGGAGACAGGGAGAGTGATTGGGGGAGGGAGTTGGGGCAAGCAACAGGTAAGATCATATGGTAAAATGGTGGAGTAAAACTAGTTTTATTTTTATTTTAGGTTTAGTTTAGATAGATTAGAGTATCGAGTAGAAAAATAATCTGGATTGGGATAGGTTTATAAAACAGAAAAAGATAAAATAATCAAGAATAAATTTTTGAGGATATATTTTGGATTACGATTCAAGGTTAATAATAAAATACTTAGGCTAAGATTTACGGTATAAACTAAGATTAAATTAATAATCCAATTTCTATCAAATATTAACCTGATTAAATTTATATCTAAACCATTGTAATAATACACATAATAATAAAACACTTAATACTAAATCTCCTAAAATAATAATTATAAATAATCACATATAATTATTAATTATAATTACGATTCCTAAAAATAAGGTATTACAGCTTCTAGCTCCCAAACAACATGTTAGGGTACATCAGGTTAAAATAGGAGTGCAGGATTTGTTATTATTAATATTTTGGTTGGAAGCCAAACCAAACACCCTGAAGCACACTATAATGATCTTCATCTGTAAAGCTAATGTTTATGCAAAAAGTAGGAAATCATCTCTAATGGTCGTTGTGGATTGAATGGTGAATGATATGTTTAAAGTAAAACACCAACATGTTTTATTTATTGATCAAGTCTATTGTTAATTAGTTAAAAGAATCAGTTAGTGGTTCCAAGTCACGTGTTAGTTGGTTTTTGTTTTTGCCGAGTCTATGGATAAAAATTAGCTACTATTGATTATTCAGTTTACTATTTTTTAGTAGTTGAGTTAGTGGTTAAGTATGTTAGTGGTAATACACATGACATCAAGGTATTTTCTTTGTATGCCTAAGTAATACAAATGTTTTTATGGAATGATCAAATAGATAGGGGGGTCTCCAGTTTTGTTATCTCTCCTCTTCTAGTTTTTCCTCTGTTCATCTATTCTCAAGTATATACTACGTATTTAGTTTCTAAATTATGGTATCGGATCTTGGTTAACTATGGAAAGTATTAGGGCTAGTGAAGTCCATAATTTTTTTTCCACCAAAATGAATGATTTCAAGTTTTCAGTGGAATCAAAAAGCTTAATAACCAGAATTATAATACATGGTCAACATGTATTATGTCTTATATGCAAGGTCAAGATTTGTGGGAGTTTGTCAACGGAAATGAAGTTATGCTATTAGAGATAGAGGATGTAAATGGTGCATTGTAAAAGTGGAAGAATAAAGCAGGCAAGGTAATATTTGCTTTGAAGACCACCGTCGAAGAATATGTGCTAGAGAACATTCAGGATTCCAAAACTCCTAAAGAAGCTTGGGACACATTTGATATGCTCTTTGCAAAGAGGAATGATACAAGGCTTCAACTCCTAGAGAGTTAATTTTTTTAATTATATAACATAATATGATGATCGCTTAGTGCTTCCACCAAGTGAAGTCACTATGTCGTGACATTTCCAAATTGGATCCAAAAGCTCCAATTAGAGGAACCAAGATGGAGAGAATTATCATCCATTGTTTGAGATCCTAAGTATAGAGTTTAAAATTTTACTTATTGGAAAGGAAGCGCTAGCTATGCAAATGGGAGGTATCTCACTAAAAGGTGAAGAGCAATCACTCTACACTAGTAAAAGTAGAGGGCACTTTAAGCAACACACAAATGGTGGGTATAAAAAGAATGATGGGAAGGAAAAAAATTATCAAGGAGAAGGAATTACTCGTTTAAGGAGAGCTCTAATACACTAAAGCTGACTCAATTGCCCCTAGGGCACACATCCATAATTATTATTCCATAATTATATCTAAGCATGCTCACCATATTATTTTATACATACTTATCAAAAAAAATATTTTTCAGTTATTAGAATCATTTTAATCATAATTTAGTACTCGGAATATTTTACATCAAATAACATGCTTGTTTTACCATTTTTCATGATAATAATAATTAACACATAATTATATCGTAATAAATTATGCTTAACATATTTTCATACACCAAAAATCCTAATGTGCTATCAAGCAATATTTATCATTTTAGTAGGGTATAACAGTTACCTAAATTATAGAAAAAATGTAAAATCAGTGGTATCCACTAAAAATTATTAGATTTTACGAAACAACTTTCATACCTAAAAATAATACCATAATTACAAAGTTAACATCTATTAGTTAAAATAATAATTATAATATAAAAATATTTATTTGCTCTTACATTTAATATAGATACCAAAATTTCTTAAAATAAAACACAACTCACGTTGCATGCAGCGTGAGACATGCACGAAAGAAAGCAGGTGGGTTACTTAGGTGAGGCGGGGAAATGTGGCAATGGAGGGTGGAGATGGCTTAGTTGGGCGACAGTGATAGTTGGTGGCAACAAGATGGTTTTTTCTGAGTTGGTGGAGGATGCTGGATCTATAGTGGAGTGTGGCTAGTTGGATGCATACTTGGGTAGGGGAGAAGGGAGAATAGGAAGAAGGTAGTGGTTCGGTGGTGGAGATGTGTGATGGTTGTGGTTGGTTGGTTTGGTGGTGGTGTGATGTCTATAGAGATGGCTATAAAGTACCACGGTGGAGGGATACACCTATGGGGAAAGCTGGGAGAAAGAGAGGAGAAAAGATGGGGGCTGGTGGCATGGGCTTGGTGTGAGTGGAAGGGAACTAGGGTAGTGGAGCAGTGATGGCGAAGGGGGAAGGTGGCGATGCTACTAGATAGGGAGGGAGATGGCTTGGTAGGGATGGTGGGATGGTGGTCAGTTGTAAGATGGAGGTGGGCTGTGATGGGTTGATGAAAATGCAGGAAGTGGGAGAGGAGGGTTGGCGTTGGATGTTGGTGAGGGAGGTTGGTCATGGCTGGGAAAACTAAAAGGGTCTGATAGAAGAGATAGAGTTGGGTGAAGAAAATGCATAGGGGAGGAGGTGTTGCGTGAGGTTGAGGGGGTTGGGAAGATAAAAAAAACAGAGAGGGGGAAGGGGTTGGGTGTATGGGCATAGGGTTGGGAGGTTGAGGCAAGAGAGTGGTTACATGCGGGGGCTATTTGGTTGGAAAAACTAAACTAAATAGAGAGAGGGAAGTAGGGGGTTGTTTGGCTTGGAGAAGGGTGTTGAAAAGAAACAGAGGGAGGGAAAGGGTTGGTTGGAAGAACTACTAGAAGGATGGGCTGAAAAGGAATAGGGGTTGGGTGTTACATATGTGTATGCAGTGTATATATGTATGTAATGCAGAGGGTGCTGGGTTGAGTGAGGTAAGGAATTGAGGGAGATGGGGAGAGTGATTGGGGGAGGTAATTGGGCCAATCAACAGGTCAAATTAGAGGATAAAATGGGGGAGTAAAAAAGAATAGTTTTTTTTTTATTTTTTTATTTTAGGTTTAGTTTTGGTAGATTAGGGTATCGGGTAGAAAAATAATTTGAAAAAAAATAATTCAATCTAGGATAGTTAAAAAGGAACGAAAAAAGTAAAAATGATCCAGTATAAATTTTAGGAAATTATTTCGGGTTACGGATCAAAAGATTATTAATAAAATAATTAAGATAAGATTTATGGGTATAAACTAGGATTAAATTAAATAACTCAATTTCTATCAAATTTTAACCTGATTAAATTTATACCTAAATCGCCATAATGACACGAATAATAATAACATGCTTAATACCCAACCTCCTAAGATAATAAGTATAACTAATCATACGATTATTAATTTATAATTAATGTTTTTTAAAATGGGGTATTACAGCAGAGGCATTTTTTGCTACTAAGGAGTAGTTAGTTTGTATAACAACTGTTGAAAAAATTGATGATGAAAAATATTGGATCGTTGGTTTGGGATGTTCAAATCATATGATGGGTGACAAAGAAAAGTCACAAAATTTGTCAACGTATAAGGGAAGCTCAGTGTTGGTGATAACCAACAACTTTAAGTTACCAACTTCTGATATCGGTAATAACATAGTTTCTGCCCAGGTAAGTACTAATGAGGTGTAGCTTCAAAAGGTCTACCATGTCCCAAGGATGAAGAAAAATCCTTTTTCCATGTTACAACTGACATCTTCCAACCATTTTTTTCTCTTTGGTCCACAAGATGTGAAGTTCTATGATGATCTAGAGATTAAAAAATCTAGTGATGAAGGGATGGAGATTGGAGTCACTATATGTGATGTTGGAAGAAATTGCATATGTTGATAAGATATGAAAGAATGAAATGACGAACTTGTTGCACATGTGGTTAGGTCACATTAGCTATTTCAAGCTAAATGTGATGATGAAAAGGTAGATGCTAATGGGAAAGCGCATCAGTTATCATATGAGCAAAATAACCATTATAGTTAATTCACTTTGATGTGTTTGGACCTGCTATGCAAGCTTCTATTAGAGGGATGAAGTATATGGTAACATTTATAGATGATTTTTACATGTATTTGTGGGTCTATTTTATGAAGAATAAACCATAAACATTTGTAATATTTAAAGAATTCAATAAAGCAGTAGAAGTAGAAGTTGGTAAAAGAGTTCTCGATTTACACACTAATAATGAAGGAGAGTATAACTCTGATGAGTTTTGTGATTTTCTTTAAGAATACAGATTGTGCCATCAACTTACATGTGCTAGCACTTTACAGTAAAATAGTGTAGCCAAAAGGAAGAATAGGCACTTGGAAGAAATATGTTGGAGCATGCTTCATGCTAAAAATGTACTAGGGAATTTTTGGACAAAGGTAATGCAAACTGCATCATGTATAATTAATAAACTTCCTCAACAAAGGTTATGCTCTCTCTATCCCCTTAAAAAAATTGTGGAACTTGAAGCCTACAATTAGTTATTTTTGAGTCTTCAGTTATATATGTTATGTTTTATGCCTAACCACTTATGTGGCAAGATGGACAAGAAGGCTCTTAAGTGTATTCTTATAGGATACAATAACCAATAGAAAGGGTGGAAGCATTGTGATCCTACAACTAGAAAGTGCTACACATCTTAGAATGTAGTATTTGATGAAGTATCTTCATGGTCATCCTTAGAAAGTGAACCGATACCAAATTTAGATGGATTTAAAGATGAGTTACAATCTGCTCACTTCTAGCTTGGTTTAGGTGAACCAGGAGATGTAGATGGTGATTTTATAAAAGGAACCACTCAAAGTCCTTGGTAAACTTGTGTGTATCAATAGCCAAGCCAATAAGATGAATTCCATAAAGAAGAAGCTCCAACTTCTCTTAGAAGTTTAGTAAGAGCTAGGAAGCCAAATCCTAAATATGTTAATGCTGCCATAATAGTCAAAGAAGATGGACAAGAGCCGGAGACATGGAAGGAAGCATTTCAATATCTAAAATGAAATAAAGCTATAGCTAAGGAGATTGCTGTGCTAGAACATAATTGGACTTGGGAGCTTGTACCAAAGCCTAGAAATGTGAAGCCTATTTCATGTAAATGGGTGTATAAGATAAAGCACTACACCGATGGATAAATTGAGAGGCACAAGGCATGTTTGGTGGCTCGTGGGTTCTCTTAACAACATGGACTAGATTATGATGAAACATTTAGTCTTGTTGTAATGATTACAATTCTACGAGTTTTATTTGCAGTAACAGCAAACAAATATTGAAACTAGGTTATATTTTTATGCTTAGATTAGGAGCAACTTCAAGGTGCAGCAAAAGGTATCCAAGTGTGTCCCTTTCAACAACATAAGCAAAATATCACACTACAACAATGGTAGCCCAGTAGAGTGTGTGGCTTGTGTAGTTATTTAAGGATTTGCAAAAACCAATGGAGTGTGCAATTACTTTGTAATGTGGCAACCTATCAGTAATATGTTTGGCAGAGAATATGATTTTTCATGCAATAACTAAACATATGGAAGTGCAATGTCATTTTATTAGGGAGAAAGTTTTGTAAGATGAATTTGAATTAGAACACATTGTGACCGGAATTCATGTTGCAGAGTTATTCACTAAAGGGCTAAGTAACAACAAGCTTGAAAGTTTTTTCAAGTAGCTTAGGATGATAAAAAGGACTATAGCTGCCATCTAGTGTTGAGGGTAAGGGTTAAAATTACGACACCAACATGGTTTATTTGTTGATCAAGTCTATTGTTAATTAGTCAGAAGAATTAGTTAGTGATTCTAAGGCACGTGTTGGTTTATGTTTTTGCCAAGTCTATAGTTAAGATTTAGCTACTATTGATTATTCAGTTTGCTATTTTTTAGTAGTTGAGTTGGTGGTTAAGTATGTTAGTGGTATATGTAGTTAGGCTCTATTTGGTTTTAAGAAAGTTTAAGGAAAAGAAAGTTAAAATCAAAATAGTTTCCTTCAATATTTTCTAAAAAAATATATATATAGTTAATCTTTAATAACTTTAAACCTTATTCTTTTTCTATATTATTTTCTTATGTAAACCAAAGACAAACAATTATTTTCTTCTTTATTTTCTTAAAAATTTTCCATAAACTGAATGGAACATTAGTGGTAATACATATGACAACAGGGTATTTTCTCTATATGCCTATGCAATACAAATGTTTCAATGGAATGATTAGATAGATTTGGGGCGTGCAGTTTTATTATCTCTCCTCTACCATTTTTTCCTTTGTTCATCTACCCTTAATTTTCTACTTATTTAGTTTCTACATGGTAGGGGAGAGCATCTCCATGAATAAAATAAAAACATGGGGGGGGGGATAAAGGGATCTACCTGATAAAGACCGTAAACGAAGTTCTCCATTCCATAACACTTAAATGAACAGCGTGGTTATATAGTACATAATCTGTTCTGTGAATTGGGTTAGAATAGAACCTTCTCCTAGTCGATGGATATTATCCTCTAGATAAAATTGTTATCCGATGGATAAATTCGTTACCCAACGGATAACTCTGTTACCCGTTTAGATTTTTACTTAACCTATCATATACAAAATCTATAATTTCAATCAAACAACCTATTATTTAAAGATCAAATTTTGAACCTGTTCCAACAGGTTCAAATTTTCAACCTGCTCCAACAAATCCATATTATCAATATCACCGTTCATGATTCAACAAACTATCAAATAATAAAACAATCAACAATAATACAAGTCTGGTTCAAAAACACCATAGTCAATAATATTTTGTTTATACAAATATAATACTTCCAAAAATACAAATGAAATCAATAACTACTAAAACAAAATAATATAACGTTGATTAGCTAAAAATAGCATCAAGAAGAAGTTTTTTGTGTTGAGCTCCAAAAATTCCATATCACCAATTTGTTTTTCCATCTTCAACCTCCATATCTTATGGCTTATGCATTCATCTAAAAAATAAAGAGAAAACATAAATTGTTTAAATAATTAAGTATAATCAAATATTTTAATCACTAATAATATTTATAACAAGTTTTACCTCATGATCACTAACATATGAGTTAGATTCTTCATTTTGCAAAGTAAACCTATGATAAGTTGAGTTCGTAGTACAATCATTATCTAACAAAAACAAAAAATTAGAACATTAGAATTAAACAAATATAATAATAGATATATTATAATTATTTAAACATCAAATGTATAAAAGTAAATATTACCTTCATTCCTTATAGTAGCCTAAAGCAAATCTCTACAACACGCTAATGCTTCTAGAGTCCTTGGGTGTAATCGGTTGCGATTAGGACTTACAAATCTCCCACTTGTGCTAAAAGCTAACTCAGAAGCAAATGTAGAAATAGGGATGGCAAGTATGTCTCTGACCATTTGTTGTAAAATTGGATACTTGGTATTTGTGTTTCCACCATGATAACACATCAAAATCATCCATATGTGGCATCACAGGCTCCTTCAAATAACAATCTAACTCGATCTTCTGTGGCACACTAGTCATGTCTTGGTTCGCCAACCACTAATTATAATGAAGCTTAAGGGAAACTCTAGAACCCAAAGTCACACTACTAACACTTGAACCACAATTTTGACTACTAACACTAGAATCACGTGATATTGATGAACTTCTCTCCCTACACTTATACTTCCCTTCATACTCATGAAACAATTCATATCATATTTTACGCACATTATCTACCTTTTCACCATAGGTGCTCCCATAAATGATAAAATAATAACACCCTACCAACTTTAATTTGTACCTTGGATCCAAAATAGTTGCCACAACCATCATTTCATGAATCACACTCCAATATTTTTCAAACTTTTCTATCATTTTTGTTGCCATACCACTAATAATTTCATCTTGATCAAAAGACCATTTAATAAAGGACATTATAACTTCACAAACCTTGGAAAAGTATAAATTGGAAGTAGGATATCTACTCCCAGAAAACATCAAAGTGACATCATAAAATAATGACAATCTCTCACAAATAGATCGAGCCAAATTCCATTAATCACTTGTAGGACAACAATTAAAATTAGATTCCAACCGTGCCAAGCGAGCAAACACATCTTCATACTTTAGAGCAATATCAAGCATAAAAAATGTATAATTCCATCTTGTCCTACAATCATGTGTTAAGGTTCTACTATACAGAATTTATTTTTGACGATAAACCTCCACAAACTTTTCCAACCTTTTTGGTGTGGCTTTCCAATATATCACAATCTCATGTATGTTCTCAATAGCTTTTTGAATGATCTCCATACCATAGCTAACAATAATATTAAGCACATGAGCAGTACAATGCATATAGAATTATCTCCCACGCAATAAAAAACACTTCGACTCAAATCTATTTTTCAAATCTCCGATCAAAGCATCATTGGGAGTACAATTATCGACGGTTAATGTAGTAAGTTTTGAATCAATATTCCATTCCATCAAACCATTGACTAAAATATCACACAGAACCTCAGATGTATGTGGACTTGGAACATAGACAAGCCTTCAACAAAATACAATGATACAACAAATAAACCAAAGAACAACATGTAATTACATAATATTAATATTTTAGAACTATAGATGAATATGAATTTATTATACCTTATTATTCGACTTTGCAAGATCTAATGATTATCAATCCAATGAGCCATGATAATCATGAAACCCTTTTTTTGATTATGAGATGTCCACATATCTGTTATGATTGAAACTCGACTCTTGTTACTACTCAACAATGACATTGTTTTGTCTTTTTCATATTTAGACAACTTGAAAATATCACTTCGTAGAGTGTTCCTTGAAATCATTTTAAATAATTGTTGAAGAGCTGCTGAATATCTTCTAAAGCCTTCATGTTCCACTATACAAAGTGGATACTTATGCATAACTACCATATTACATAGCTTATGCCTTGCAAATTCTTGATTAAATTCCACAACCATAAGCTTTTCTTTTCCTTCCCCCTTCTGATCAAAACTCAACTTAGTTTGTCCTACCCCTTGTATAGGCCTTAAACGTACACATTTCCTCATGTGATCATGCGAATGAGAAGTACCATTTTGTGGATCACCACTTAAACTCTTATTATAACCTTTACAAATTGTATTTTTCAAACCATTAATTTCTGTCGCATTAAAATGATCCCAAACAACTGAAGTTTTCTTCCTTTTTTTCACTAAAGAAAATGGATTCACTTCTTCTACCTCTTCATTAGTTGATGGTTCACTAGGTGTAGGATTACTAGTTGCGCCAGAAGAATATGGTGGTAGACTTTGTGAATCGGTATTAGGTTGGCTACTTGATGCCATCAAACTAATTAATAATCCCAAACACTGCACAACAAGAGAACATAATATTTACTTACTCTTACTTATTTATATTTACTTACTCTTAGTTAGTTATTGTAAGTAGGGTTGTTCATGTTATCCGATATCTGATTATTTGATCCGATATCCGAAGCGATCCGATTCGAAAAAGCAAATAACCGATCCGGTCAACGAAAAATCAAACAAACCAAATATCTGATCCGAAGAAAAATGTTTATATATTTTTTATAATTTTTTATTTTATATATAATTGTATATAAATAAATTTAGATGTGTCTGTGTATAATTTTTACTTACTTTATTTATTATTTGAGGCAAAATTTAATTTAATTGAAATTATATTTTTAATATAATCCCTTTTTAGATATTTATAAAAATAAAAATAAAAATACTCTACATACCGATATACTCCATCCACTCCTTTCTTATTTTAGTTTTAACATTGGATATTTGTTGAGTAAGTTGGATATTTGCTAAGCGAATTGGATATTTTCTCAGCATTCGCTTAACAAATCGGATAATATAAAATATATTTGTCATTTGGTAATTTTTTTATATTTGAAATTGTATTCGAATAATATCGGTTATATTTGATATCCGATGATATCCGATCCGAAAATTCAAATATCCGATCTTCCGGATATCCGAAGTTTCAAATCAAATATCAAATATCATTTTTAGATATCCGAAATTTCAAATATCTGACAATCAAATATCCAAAATATCGGATATTTGAACCGTGAACAACCCTAATTGTAAGAGGTATTATGATAAAGAACCTAATTACCTAGATCTCAAATCACAAAAGTTTGTAAAAGTTATTATATTAAAGAAACTAGTTTCCTAATTTACCCAAACATATTATATAGATAGTCACCATTCAACAATTACCATAAAACTCATAAACTAATACAATACCAAACAAAAGAAGATTCGAACCTGAACCTTGGTAAGGATGCCCAAAATACTAATTTCAATTATTAGGAAATAATTACCAGTTTGTGAGTTTTGATTTAGAAATAATTTTAGCATTTTAATATTTGCACTAATTCCTTATGATCTTTTAGGCATTCTTGATTTAGGGTTCATAAATTTGACTTGGATTGTATTGCTCTGAGTTACGGGCGAAGACAATATTTTGTCTTTTTAGAAAGTATGTACGTTTTTTTTAGAATTTTGTATGGTCCCTTTTTATATTGCTTTCAATTTGTTATATTTCGAAATATTTACCCCAACTATAAGGAATGAATCACTTTTTGGACGAAAGTTAGGAGGAATTAGCGGGGGTTAATTTTTATGCCAATTCGTTTGATAACTTCCTTAAGATTTAGTTTAAGTTAGGTTAAAGCAAATATTTATCTCATTTAATCTTAATTTATTTTAAGATTATTAACCTCCAAATTAATAGTCCATATAAGAGATTATTTACCCGATACCTCCAAGCCAATTTGTTCCTGGCCAATCAATTTGTCCGAGACGGGTTTTTATGCGAATGGAAGTCACCTTAATCAAGATCTAGTTGGCTACATCACATAGACCTATGGGACAGAACTCGTGCAACCTAGTCGGCTAAGTCCACTTTGGGAATAAGGGACAGAGCTGTGCAACTGAGATTATGGTCAAAGTAGCCAGTAGAAAAGGCCCTTGCCACAAGCGAATGGAAGTCCTCCCCAACTACGTGTCGGAATTTGGGAAAAAAAGACTGGGCTGAAGCCATCAGGTTCAAGCTTTTAATGGCCCCATGGAGAAAGTAGCAGCTTTCACTTCTTTGATCTCAACCGATTTCGAGATTAGCTCCGCATCAGTTTTATGCCCTGTTCTGTAATTACTAATTAGGGAATAGTACACCCCGCCCCGGTTAGTGGTTTGTATTAACATTTAATTAATAGTTAATTGTATTAGTTAGTTTTTTTAATAGATAATATTAATTATTTATTAAAAAATATTTGGTAATATTTGATGATTGTATTAGTTATTAGTAGATTAAAATATAAATAAATAAATTAATTAATTTGAAAAGTTCATATTTTAAGCTTTTTAAAAAATGATTGTTTTCATCCCAAACTTTTAGTACAAAAAATTATTTACCAATTACTAAAATTAGAGATTCAATGTAGTTAAATATTTAATATATCTCAAAACTGTTGAAAGTACTCTAAACTATTATTTACCAAAGAAGACTCTTAATAAGTAGAATAAGACGTGAAGGTGGATACATTGCCCCCTTTTATATTATACTCATCATTATTTTAAAATTTAGACTTGTTAAGATGGCAAACCGTTGAATTAATTAAGTTCTTTATTAGATTTTATATACCTAATATATATTTAGAATTATTTATTAAAAATAATTATTTAAATTTAATACTTATTTAAAATAAATATAGCTTTAAATTATAGAATAAACAATTATCTAAAATAATTACTTTTAATAAATTACTTCCGATAAACAATTAGTTATCATAAACTCACAACCGATCAAAATTAACTAAGTACAGTTTGAACTAGTAAAAATTGATGGATCAGATAAAACATTAGTTAAAAAGCGAATAAATTTATATATATTATTAATCATACCAATAACTATCAAGAATTATCTAGAGCATTTCCGCCTTGTCATTGACCCTGCTCCCGCCATTCTACTTAATACAACTCCACCCTATTATACGCCTTCTTTTTGCTGCCACCGATGCATGAAAACATCGTGATCAAATTCTCAACGTTATCTTCTGGCAATCCATCCAGATTGGATATTTTCTCACACCCACCTCACTTTCCGTATTTGGATAATATCTCCCTCTTTGTCCTATTATACACCCACTTTTGTCCAATAAAGAGGAAGCCAGACATGCACGTAGTGATACGAGTCGTAAGATCAGAGGCTCCTTAAGCAACGTGTCGGTCCTTTTCAAAACGTGTCGCCTCCTCATACGGCCACTAGGATCAAGGGATAGCAGCTGGCGACCTCCTTAATTCTCCCCCTCGTCGTATATAAGTGCGTCGCTATCGTTGCTCTGCTGAGACCAATATAGCTATCTCTGACTAATTATTTATACAGAGATTGCATTCGTATCATCAAATCAATAAATTTTCTGTTTTGTTAATTTTAGTCTGCTTTGATCAATAATTTCATCATGCAATCTCAAATGCAACGAGGTCATGGATACACGGAGGATCAACTCGATGCACCTATTGAGCGTCCTGGTATGTTATCCCCACTAGCTGGCCAATCTCAAGTAGCTCATCACTTTTCAATGCTAGTAATATATAGGAACAGCTCGACACAAAACTCAGTTTTCATTGAAGAACTGACCTTTTTTTTTTCGAACATGTTTATTTTTAAGCTGCGAGGGAAGAACATGGAGTAGTGGAACATGACCTTCATGACAATGAGAAAACATCTGTGCTGAAGAAAGTAAAAGCGAAGGCTAAGAAGATCAAGGATACGATTAAGAAGCGCACTCCTGGTGGACATGATCATGAGCACGGAGATCATCATCATCATCATGACTATGAGGGTCATCAAAATTATCATGAAGAGGAGGAAGAAGAGGACGATGAAGATGAGGAGATGGAGAAAGAGCCTGAAGTTCATGGTGCCCCTGGTATGTACTCCCTCGAGATTGTGCTCTTTTCAGTTCCTTTCCTTTTTCATGAAGTTCAGAAGAGCACGTTTAATTACTTTTCTAGTTTTCTTGATAGTGATAAAATTTTCATTAATCAAGAACATGATGAACTAATCATGGTCTTGCTCTCAAAAGGTGACAGTCCATAAAATGTTTATAGTGATTCAGAATTGGTTGGTACTCCCCCGTTGCAGACATTTATACGTCTTGATGAATTTCTCTGAGTTATGTCTCTTCAATGATATAGTTGCTTAATGTTTGCAGTGTATGACATGGAATCTGCTCAAAGCTTTGTTCCAGGACAAGTAGGAATGTCGGTGCAACAAGGCGTAGTTAAATTCGGAGGCAGTCCAACCAAACGAGGAGATGCAGATCAAAGGCTAAAAGCAGGGGAAGAACGACCCTTCGGGCCTGTGAACACACCGGTTGATGTGGCTTATCCTAAAACTCGCCATGAGTGTACAGCAGAAACTGGTGTAAATCAAGATGATCATGAAGCCGGCGATATGAACGTGGCAGGGGCTCATCATGCTCCTATCGATACGGCCCTTGCACGGACTCATCATGCTTCAGTTTCCCCGGCCTTTGCGGGTACCCGTCATACTCCAATTACTGCAACCTCTCATGCGCCGGCTATCGGAACCTCTGCGGGGACCCATCATGCTCCAACCACTGCTGAGACTCATTATGCTCCAACTACTGCAACCACAGCAGCGGCTCATCATGCTCCGGTTGCAGGGGCTCCAACTATTGAAACGACTGCAGGAGTTCATCATGCCCCAGTCAATCCCATCACTGCGGCCTTTCATCATGCTCCAACGACTGCAGCCCCTACAAAGACTCATCGCGAGACTGATTTTAGTAATCCAAACAGCGTGTTGAGCTCAAACCAGCGAGGAGATGCTGCACAACTTGGAGGTGTTCTTGAGAGCAGGCCAATTCTTGAAGAAGACCCTCATGGCTCAGGGTCCTCTAAGAACTATCAGAGTAAAGTTACCGATCCAAGTGGCGGAGGTAAGATGACTTAACAAAAGTTCACTTTCATCCCAAACCTAGTCATTTTTTAGGTGATTTTTCAGGATCCGTCTTGATCTTCCCTTTCGTTCTTGATTCTTACAGGCGGTGAAGAAGTTGGGGTCACTCCAGTCCTGCAATCACTGGATAGTATGAAACTTCACTCTGAAAAACAGCGACAAACAAAGCCAACTAAAGCACACGAAGAAAGCTTGTTTAAACCAACCTCAGGCCGGTACCAGAAAAGCCGGGTCGCTGGAGAAGGAAATCTTGAGCACTCCACGGGAAGTCCTGATCAATTTTCGCCCGAGCCAAAGACCCCTGAGACCAGTTCCTTTCTGCAGAAACCAGAATCCGAGCAGCCTCGATTTCTTGATACCGTGACCACCAACACTGGGGATCGGCAGCAGCAGCATTCACACGATGAGACAGTAGCAGGAAAACAATCACCATCATCACAGCAAGGATCATACACGGAGAAAATAACGTCCACAGCCTCTGCTATAGCTGAAAAAGCAGCACGTGCCAAAGATCTAGTGGCATCTAAATTAGGATATGACTCCATGAGCCCTGATCATGCTAGCACAGCCGAAAACGCAACAGGTTCCGATGATTTAGCGGCATCAAAACTAGGACACGGCTCCAGCCCAGATCACTCTAGCACGGCGGCCAAAAAAGCAACATGTGCCAAAGATGTAATGGCTTCAAAATTTGGATACGGATCCAGCACTGATGATGGTATCAAAACCATCTCATCGCCAGATACGCAACGACCACCGCAGCAGGGAGCGAGTTACACGGAGAAGCTGTCATCGGTTGCTGGTACTGTGGCTGAGAAAGCAGGACAAGCTAAGAATGTCGTCGCTTCAAAGCTTGGTTATGGAGTACACCCCGCTGAATCCGAGAAACATACAGGATCAGATGCTCGTGGAGGACTGAACACGAAAGAGGCTGGAGAAGTTCGAAAATACGGAAAGGAAACAACAGGCGAAAGCGAACGAAGTGACTACTACACAGACCAAGATAAAGGGTATTCAGTGAAGGAGTATTTGGTTGAGAAATTGACCCCAGGAGAGGATGATAAAGCTTTATCTGAAGTAATATGTGGGCCATTCAACAAAGAGGTGCACGGGAAGGAGAAGGAAGATATTAAAGGAAGGGTGACCGAATCCGAAGAAGTGAGAACACGACTCGGGCATAGTAGTGAAGAGAAGCTGGAGAAGGAAGGTGTGGTTTCCGGTGACCGTAATAGTCCTGGGAGAACTATGGTCGATGAAATTAAGAGCGCAATGACTGGTTGGTTTGGTAAAGGTGGAGAGACTCAACCATCCAAAGGGTTTCATGATGTATCAAAAGGGTAATTGTTTAAAAGACTTGATTCTATACAGGTGTAGTAGATCTGTGGGAGTGTAGACATGCATGTACTTGGATGTTTGATGATGTACGTTGTTTTCTTATTAGTTGGTGTGTGTTTATCCCCTTGGTGACGGAAATCAACCCGATATGATTGGAGGCAGAGACCGTGGACAGAGAGTATAACTGGGGGAGACCTTCAGTTAGTTGGGAAAACCCGTGTAATGTATAAGCTCTGTTTTAGTTTTTATTTGCGTCGAGGGTGTCGCGCCCAGAAAAATCCATTTTGCCTATGCAATGGAATCTTTTTGTTTATGTATCACACGAGATCTTGGATATGATTTCCGACCTTCGCATGATTCAAATTATGCAATATATACACTTCGATAAGTAGTAGCTTCTTTCTTGAGTTTGCTATACAGATCTTCTGCTTAATGGGTGAGCAGATCAATCCGAATCAAAGCTTGCAGTGATGTGGAGTTGTTGAGGAGAAAACCTTCTTGTTGTTTTCCTTCATGCTCCATTTGGTTACTGAAAAATTTTAAATAAAAAAAAAGAAAACAAATAAAAATATTTTTGTATTTGATTTAAATAAGATAACGAAGTAGATAAATAGTAAAAAATAAAATTATTGAAGATTAATTACTTAATTTTATTTTATTTGTTTTTAAAATATTTTAATTTTAATTTTTAAATTTTTTTTAAAAAACCAAATAGAGTATATTAGAATGTGAAATGCCAGCGTGAAGGTGAGGCAACCATGGACCCGAGTTGAATTGCCTGGCATGCTGAACCACAAAGGATGTATCTGGTCGTGTATCTGTGATTGTGGGTTAATTAAGTTTACCAACGAGGATTCGAAACTGCGTGGGGTCAGCCAGGGCTCGCATGGCGGGTGTTTAGAGGGTTGTCGGCAGCAGCAGGCATTTCGCCGGGAGATTCTAATCTTGGAGAAGATCAACAACGAATATCTTTGGCTAGTCATCAGAATAGCGTGACAAGTTTCTTCCGCCTTTTTCAATTATTCGGCAGCAACCTCTCCTTTTTCCCTCTTTTTTAACCCTAAACATCGTATTGTATATTATGTGTAATAGAGGCTGAAAGCCAGCCTCAGAGCCTCTGGTAGTTTCTAGCTAGTTACAATTTTGCTAGAGCAGTCATGCTTTTTGGAAGGATTAGTAATGATCAGCTAAGACTTTAAATATTATTGTTACTGGATAAGCAAATTAGTAAATTCTGATAATTGAAAAAAAGGAATTAAACTAAGTTATAACTATCTTAATAAAATACGCGCACAAATATTTGCTACTAGCTCACTGTCACGAAAGATGATTTAACATTAAATATATTTTAACATTTAACTATAATTTATGCCTTGAATCTACTTATCAAAATTATTATATAAGATAACTACTTATTTTAAAAAAAAAAATAGATTAAATAGTTTTAAAAATAAGTAGTTATCTTATGTAATTAATTTTGGTAAATAGCATCAAATAGGTGCTTAATCTTCAGACTTTAAAGTCGATATAGCCTAAGGATGGCAATCGGACGGGTTTAATCCGAAACCCGATGGATTTTATCCGTTGGATATGTAAACGGATATGGATATGGGTATGGAGGAAGGGGAGAAATATCCGCCGGATTTAGATATGGATATGGGTAAGGGATCCTCAAATCCGTATCCGTATCCGTACCCGCATCTGTTTACTTAATATAAAATTACATTTTTACCTTAATTTATTAACCTTAAGTATATTTTCTAAGGCCAAAAGTAAAGATATGATTAAATTTTAACAATCTAATTATATAATTCTAACATTAAATGATTTTTACTTTATACTTAATGAGTTTTACCCGAAACCCAATGGGTTTTACCAGATGGATATATAAATGGATATGGATAAATGGATATGGATATGGATATGGATGAGGAAATAAAATACCTGCCGGGTTTGGATACGGATATCGGTATAGGTTTTCTTATCGAGTTTGGGTAACGGATAAGGGGTACCCGATCTGTTTCCATCCCTAATATAGCCTTCCAAAGGCATATCTAAATAAACAAAATGATACACCATTAAAGGCCAATCAAAGTAGTAAAATTATCTCACAAAAAAAAAATCCAAAATCTTTTGAAACACCATCTTCATAGAGCATCTTTCGATACCAAAAACCTGCCGACATAAATTAAAGGCTTGATTAGAACCTACTATGAATAAGAACAAATAGGCATAAATAGAAGCTGATAAAATTGGAGTCAAAATTTCAATGAATATGTATTTCTTTTTCAGCTTATTGGTTAATAATTCACCATCCTCCACATTTTCCTTTAGCAAACAAGTAGCATAATTATGTCTAGTATTTCCACATAATCTAAAAATCTTCACGGGCTTTCCAAACTTCTTTCCACTCTTTTATATGTTTATGTTGGGATCATTCTATTATCTTTGAAAGTGGAGGACAACTGATATGGACCACGTCTATGTTTTTATTGCCTAGGTGGGCTAAGGTTCGACTTTTGAGCTTTTGTGGTAAATGAATCTAGCTTGCGAGCTTTTATACTATAAATGACCTTGAGCCTAAATTCTTCATATTCAAGCTTGACTCGTTTGTTAAACGAGTCTTAAAATAAAGCTCAAGTTTGGCTCACTTAGCTAAATGAACGAGCCAAGTCGAGCCCTTAACGAGCCAAGTACAGAAAGCTTTTGAGTTGGCTTTATTTGTTTACAACCCTATTAATAACTACTTATAATATCTCAAAAAATTTGTCTACTTTAATTCTAGATAATTAATATTTTAACTTAATCCTAATTCTATATGATTAATATTTTAGTCTTATCCTAATTCCCTAATCATAAATCTAAACCCAATAATAAAACTAAGTCTAAATCCCCCTTTCCCCTTTTCCTTTCTTTCTCCTTCTTTCCCACTCTCCCTTTTTTTCTTGCTTTATCTTGAATCTTCAAGCATGCCTCCCTCTCTTGCATGGCTTTCCCTTCCTAGTTGGCTTTGTCCTTGCAGCCTCCACACTTAACCTTATCAGAGCCCTATCCCCTTCCCTTTTCCCCAAGCATATGTCATAGGGAAAGTCGTGCCCATGCCTCCTTGATCTTTGTCTTGCCCTGTATACCCCTGTGCACTTTTGGTCATTTCTCAACTTCACACTTCACCTTGTCACCTATAAATACCCCCTCTTTTCTTTCTCCTCGATTCATTCATTTTCAATCCCAAAATCTCTCTCCCTCTCCCTCTTTGTAACATCCCAAAATTCACTATTTTTTTGAAACAAAAGCAATTAAAATATAAATACTTAAAACCTATTAATTCTGAGAATGTTACCACCACACTTAGTACCGGACCGGTTCACTCCGACCGTTCCAGTACCAAGTGCTAAGGCTAAAAGGAATATAATAATTAATTATAAATAAAAATAATCTAAACTTCAAATAAGCGTTAAACGGTTGTAAAATAGAAATCAGAGTACGCGTAAAAGTTTATAATCAATCATAAGATAGAAACCAGAGTGCAAAATCAAAATTCCTCGGAAGGAATAATATCTACAAATATTAATATTTAATTCCGAAAAATCTAATATAGAAAAGAAATATCATAGAGAAATAGAATGACATGAAGAGTGAATACGACCATGACACTCTCAAACTTTTGAGCCAACCACAAGCTCAACACTCAGCCCCGCCTGATGTCTCGCCCACCTGCACAAAGTCAGAAGGGTCTACTACTAGTGGGAATGAGCAACACCCATAAAAAGGGTGATCAGTACGCTACGTACCAAGTAAGGTAACCGTACACTAAGGCTAACACATAAAATCATACAAATAATGCAGAAGAAATAAAGGAAGCATATAGTCTAACATGATAACGTACCATCATACGATCATTCGGGTAGATACATAAAGACCTATTTATAGTCTGAATTAATTATTTGATTAATCTTCGATTAGAACTCATTTCACACCATACTTTTTATCAAATCCATTTGAGTACGGGAACCCTACTATTATAGCCGGTGGATCGGAAACACACAGGGCATAAAGCTCCCGACCACTATTATAGCCGGTGGACTGGAAACTGAAATGCCCCGGAATTTTCTAATATTAAAGATTATATTTAAATAAGGTTTTATTTAAAAATTTAATTTAATAAATTATTTTTACTAAAATAAAAGGAAATTTAGTAGGGCAAATTGAAATACCCCAAAAACCCTAACTTAGGAATTTTGGTAAAATAGGGATTTAGTAGGAGAAATTTAAGAAAAATAAATTACTTCATTAAATAAAGAGGAAATTAATTGAGGGAAATAAGGAGAAAATAATAAATAAATTATTTAGAAAATTTTGGACATTTTACTAATTAAAATGAAAGTGGAGGAAAACTATCCAAGATAGCCAAAATTAATCTAAAAAGAGAATTTAATTATTATTTAAATAATTTTTAAATATTCAAGAAAAAATATATATATATATATATATGTAAATGTATAATAACCCAAAAACATTCTAAATAAATTGTGCAAAAATCCAAAACCCTAAAGAAACCCTTTTCCTCCCTTTTTCCTTTTTCTTTCCCTTCCTTTTTCTTCTTTTTCTTCTTCCGTCGGAATTGGGCCTCGCCCTGCCCAACTCCTTCCCTCCTTCCTTCCCCTTCCACGCGGCCTAGCGCCACTCGGTCCCCTTCCCATAATCGCGACGCAGCGTTTCGCCCCTCAATTTGCTGAGACGCCGCGTCGCGCTAAGTAACGAGGTAGCCGTTGCCAGCCTTCGACCCGACACTGCGTTTTCCTCCCATAACCCCCAATACGCTCCATTTTACTCACGGACCTTATAACCGTTGCCAAACCGGCCGGTTTTCCCCTGTCTTCTTTTCCTCCTGGACCGCCGGTCCAGGGGTCGTCTTCTTCCCCCCTCCCGCGCAGGCCTACAACCTGCCGCCTGCCACCTGCTACCTGCCGTCCGACCATCCTCCCCCTGCCATTTCCGTCCCTTTATTCCCCAATTCAACCCATCACTCCATCACACGTCCTGCTGCCCCTTCCTTTTTCCAGAAAATGGCCAAACGTACCCTGTAAATCGCAGGGCACGCGACACAGCCACCGCCGGCCAGCCACCTGCCGCGCCTACCCCGCGTGCCACCTCCCTTCCCTTAGTCATTTTCCTCCCCCATAGCCTATAAATACCCCCTCCCGAACGGCCACAGCAAGTCCCTACCTCTGGACCTTGCTGAAACCCTGCCTCGCCGCCGCCAGAACAGACGCCGTTTCCGCCGCCTCCAGCCACCGCCGAGACCACCGCTACCCACCAAATTTCTCCTTGCGCCACCCCCATGCAATCAAACAACCGGCGATGCCCTTCCTACCCCGCACGAGACACCATAATCGTGCAAAGGTACCTGCCCAAAAAAAAAAACGCCACCGCCACCTCGCGCCACCCTCTGCCGCCACCTCCGCCGTAATCAACCCCCGTCCCACCTCCCAAAGTGACCAGCAGGCCCTCCCCTACCTTCCCACAACTTCATCTCCCCTTTCCTCCCTCTCCTTCTACCTCCCCCTTAACCCACCTCTCTCCACCACCCTCGGCCGCCGCGCCAACCACCGTGCGCCGCCGTCCCTTGCAACGCCACCACCCTCATTCCACTCCCCTTCACCTACTGATTCTTCCCCCACCTCAAACTTCTCCTTTTCTCCTCCCATCTAACCACCACCTCCATCTTTTCCTCTCTTCTCCTCCTCCATCGCCGCCGCCGTCGTCGCCACGTGCCGCCGCCAGACCACCACCGACCCTAGGTGGTCTTCCACTCATCCCAAGCCTAAAACTTTATCTCCATATAGTTGTTATTAAATTAACTAATATTAGTACCATTATGCTTATTATTATTATTATTATTATTATTATTCTTTTATTATTATTATTATTATTATTATTATTATTATTATTATTATTATTATTATTAATACTCTTATTATTATTATCTTTTCTAATATTGTGACTTCTGATATTAAAGTTATCATTTTTACCATACTAACATCCCTTGGAACCCTAACTCCTATTATACTCAACTTTAGTTTCATTTTTATAAGTATCAATATTAACAACCCTACTATTATTATTATTATCTCTATTATCTTACTAAGGTTATTATTATTAATACTTAACCATACTGGGTTATTGTTATCGTTATTATTATTGCTAGGGTTATTATGGTTATTATTACTATTATTATCATCATTATTAGTATTATTACTATTATCATTATTATTGTTACTGCTATTCTACTTAACACCCTTATCCTTTTAGCTAACAATAAAACTCCTTTTGTCTTATCCGTGCGACTTAACTCAAAGTTAGTAAATATCATGTGGTTGTTAACTAAGAAGGATACTTGAGCCTTATTACCATATCACTTAATATTACCCCTAATTCTTTTAACCCTAAACCTCATCACTAGGGTACTATTATTAGCTCTTACTATTATTACTACTATCACTATTTTCCTATAGTTAGCATGAACCCTAGTTTTTGTATAATACCCTCTTTAGTAATAAAAACCCTAATACTAAACTAGAATAAGAGTTGATGGTACTTGCAAGGGAAACTAATACTTAACATTTTCCCCTTTTATAGGTAACCTCGACCAAAGCCCTAAGGATTTATAGGAGCGTGCTCCAAGCCCGGCGTCGCTTTAGGTAAGGACGAAGCTAAGGCCTTGTGTTATGTGTGACATGGATGTGTTGAATATTGTGTATGCCATGCTATGCCATGTATTATATGAATTGTGGATAACTTGGCTTGTGTGTAGCGCAGCTTGGAGTTTGAGGTATGTTGTATGTGCTTCTATGACTTGAGCATGACATGTATATGTATGATGTTATGATATGTTATGATATGGCCCTCTAGGACATGCATGTTAGGATAAATGGTAATATGAGTTGGGAATATAAGGATGATAGGAAATAAAAGGGGAAGTGAGACCACTAAGGGGGATATGAGGTTGACCTAAGCACCTCATGATCCAGGAGAGAAGATTTAAGTGAGAGGATTGTCCAAAATAAATGAGAGTCGGGAACCATGCATGGGAGTCTTAAAGTTTGCATGGTGGTATTATGGTTGGTATGGTGGTCTTAAAGTTTGCATGGTGGTATTAATGGTTGCATGGTGGTATTCATGACTGTACGATGGTATTAGGGTTTGCATGGTGGTATTATGGTTGGTATGGTGGTATTAGGGTTCACATGGTGGTATTAGGGTTTGTACGGTGGTATTAATGATTGCATGGTGGTATTAGGGTTTGCATGGTGGTATTATGGTTGGTATGGTGGTATTAGGGTTCGCATGGTGGTATTAGGGTTTGTACGGTGGTATTAATGATTGCATGGTGGTATTAATGGCTCATGGTGGTATTAGGGTTTGCATGATGGTGTTATGGTTTGTATGGTGGTATTAATGTTGGTATAGTGGTATTAGGGTTTGCATGGTGGAGTTAGGGTTTTGCATGGGAGTTAATGATTGTACGGGATTAGGGTTTGTGTGAAAAGTTCGAGAAGTTGCATGGGATGTGTAACGTTTGCGTGGGAGAAAAATCTACGTATGAAAGGTTGATTTGGGATGTAAGGAAGGTAATGCAAGTAGTACTTGGGTGTTTAACTGTTTTGGACGGAGAATAGTATGTGGAGTATTATAAGGGTATGGAGGAGACAGAATTAGGGTTTGGAGTGATTAACTCTGGGTCGTTGTGATTGAGTAGGGTTGGAGTAGCTAATTGGGATTTGTTGAGGATAATTAAGGTTTGGGATGGCTAAGTATGGTTGTTATGGTAAAATAGGGTTAAAAGTGGTTAACCACAGTTTGGTGTGGACAATTAGGGTTGGTGATGGCTGCTTAGAGCTATTTGGTGTTATCATGTGTATTATGGTTTAAAGTGTAGTTGTGAATGTGGAATTTTATTGTTTTGTGATGCGTAGAGCATAAAGAGAATGATTTATGCATATCAATGGTGAAAATCTTCCGAATAAGATATGACAAGACACTAACCACTTATAGAGGAAGATGTTGAGCCGGACACAGACCAGTCCACCGGTAAATAATAGTGGCAGGGTATGTTACCCTCGTGACCGGTCCACTGGCTATAATAGTGGTAGGGCATGGCCCTCGTGACCGTTACACCGGCTATAATAGTGGGGGATTCCGTGCTCAACAAACTAATTAGAATAATGATAAGACATGGGAAAGATACAAACATTTACAGTGGAACACCTTGTGAGTCGGGGCTAGACCGGTCCACCGGCAAATAATAGTGGCAGGGTATGTTACCCTCGTGACCGGTCCACCGGCTATAATAGTGGCAGGGCATGGTCTTCGTGACCGTTCCACCGGCTATAATAGTGGGGTTCCCGCACTCACATGGACTGATAAAGACGATGATGTGAATCGATTATAATTATCCGAGACCTGACGAAAAAGTTATCTGGTTCGTAACCTGTATTGATTATCTGTGTTATTGCATGCCATCTACACAATTATGTTATGTCTGCTATGTCAAGTATCTTGGTGTGTGGGCCTTAGTGCGTCTGTTACCTTACTCAGTACGTAGCGTACTGATCACCCGTTTCATGGGTGCTGCTCATTCCCACGAGCAGAAGACCCCTTTGATCTTGTGCAGGTAGGAGACCATGTCTTTGATGCCTATGATACCTACATGGCATCGGGTGGGGCAGAGCGTTGAGCCTAACCTGACTTGGGGACCGAGAACGAGTTGGCCGGACTCCATTGCTATCTTCTGATTTCGTATTTTCCTTATTCAGCTATATTTCGAACTACGCTTTATGTTTTGAGAATCGCACTTTTAAGTTGTAATCCTCAAGCGTATTCTAGTTATCGTTGATTTGTGTTTCGTTAATAATTTATGTTAAATGTCGAACCATGTTTTAATGTTTCACCTCTGTTGTTGTTTGGTTTTAGCCTTTGCACTTATACTGGAGCGGTAGAGGTGTACCGGTCCGATACTAAGTGTGGCGGTAATGCCCCCGAGTTTACGGTTTTATCTTTTCGCTTCCGCGAAACCTGTTGATTTAAAAAAAAAAATTAGTAGTAAATTTGGGGGTGTTACACAAATTAATAAGAAATTTTATAAATATGTTAAGTAAAGGAAATTTGGGTATATTATTTAATTGAAGATTTTAATTTGGGAATTTATTTAAATAAATTATTTTATTCAAATTAAGAAAGAGAAAGTAGTTTCAAATTAATTTTAATTTTATAAATAATTTAATTAAATAAAATTAGAGTGATTTATTAATTTAAAATGGAAATTTTGGAAAATCTTTTAAAAATCCTAATTTAGCCTAAAAAGGAATTTAAATATTATTTTATTTAAATACCCCAAATATTTTAATTAAATTATTTAACCCAACCTTCCAATTTTTTTTTCTCTCCTCCTTTTTCCTTTTTCCTTTTTCCTTTTCTTTCTCCCTTTTTCTTTCTTTTTCTTCCTTTTCCTTTTCCTTCTTTCCTTTTTTCTTTTTCTTCTCCGAATTAGGCCTGGCTCGCAGCCCAGTCTACCTTCCCCTTTCTCCTTTCCTTCAGCGTGGCCCGGCCTGCATGATCGTCCTTCTTCTGCCTCCCTCGCTACGCCGTGTTTTGATTCTTTCTCCCACTCAAATGCGGCATTTTGATCATTATTTTTTTTACTGTTGCGTGACAGCCTCAGAACGCCGTTCTTTATCCCTTTTTGCACCCAAAACGCGTCATTCTATTTAAACGACATAACCCTCGCGCCGAACCGCCTAGTTTCCTTCCTTTTTCTTTCTTTTCTCTCCTCCGAACCGCCCGGTCCAACCTCCCCTATCTTCTTCTTCCTCCTCTAGCCCGACGCCATAACTGTCACCTTCCTCCTTCCCCCAAAAATGGCGCTGTCGGCCACACGTGTCGTGACTAGCCCCACTCTCCATTTCTTCCCCACGTTTGCACCCATTTCCCTCTCGAAGGTCGGGCAAATTTTTGAAATTGTGCCGCCCGATCAACGGCAAAACTAACCCATTTTCCCACCAAAATTGATCTTCTGGTAACCTCCACAACCCGAGCCTACCCTCCACTACTATAAATACCCCTCGTATGGCTCGAAATCGAGATTTCTTTTCCCGAAAACCCTAAGTACAATCGGTGCGCCACCGCCACTTTAGACGCCCCGTTCTCCACCTTGAGCCAACCTCACCGCCTCTTCTTCCTCCCAAACTCTTCCCTGAAACACCCTCTAATTAACTAAATCATCTACACCCTTCGATTCTCCTTGCACAGGCCTCCATAACCGTGCAAAGTTTACTGCTCATCTCACTAGAATTTTTACCCTGAAACCTTAAACCACCGTCCACCACCACATTCGCCACTTCTACCACCCTCTAAACCACCCAATATCTTCTACTAAGTCTCCTCCACCGACCTATAAACTTATTTTATTTTTCTCCTTCCCCCTTACCTCCTTTTCTTCTTTTTCACCCCTCTTAGATCACTTTTCCGGCCACCTCCGGGCACCACCGTTGGTGCCACCCATCCCCTCCAATTCAAGGTGAAACCCTAGACCTTTTAAACACTTCCTTTCGATTTATTGATAATTATTCTGCTTTTATCCTAATTTTTAATGTTAATTTGATTTTAATTATTATTATAATAATAATTATTATTGTTATCAACTGAATCCTAATTGCTAAATTTTGTTGACAGGTTTGGGAGTATTCTTGAGTTAGATAAATTATTATTCTCTAATTTTGGTTATTTAATGGAATTATTACATGTTTACTATTATTATTAATAATATTATTATTAGTGTAATTATTTATTTAATATTGTAATTATTCCAGGAGTTGTAGAAACCTAAAAATTTAATTAAGTCTCGCACCTTTGCTTTTTATTACTATTATTAACATTTTTAACATTATTACTAATTATATTATTATTATTATTATTATATTTATTAACTTTTATATTATAAGTATATATATAATATTAATATCATTATTACATTTTTGAATAGTATTATTATTAAATGGAATGGTTTTGAAAGCCACCTTGTAATTTTAAGAATTATGGTATTATTAATATTAATATTCTACTAATAAGAGTATTATTAATAATGTTTTACTTTTACTTTTATTATTATTATTATTATTATTATTATTATTATTATTACTATTACTATTACTATTACTATTTTGGTGAAGGGTAGAAACCCTTATATCACCACCCTTTCGAATGAAAATAATAATTTATTTGTATTTTTAAGTAATATTTTGTATAGTTAATTATTGTGTAGTATTGTTTTAATTAAAAACCAAATCTTAGAATAAGTTAGAGAATAATAAAATTTTATAAGGGAGCCTAATTCTAGTATACTTTTATATAATAGGTGAACCCAGTCAAACCCCTCAAGTGGAATAGGAGCGTGCACCAAGACCGGTGTCGTTTTAGGTAAGGGTTTACTAAGGCCATTTGTGTTTTTATATGCATTATGTGTTTCATATGCCATGTATTCTATGTTTATTTCTATTAATTATTTCGTATGTGGCATGATTATAGAGTTGAAGTTTGTTGGTGTGAATAAACTGTGTCATGAGAATTATGCGTATGTTTATGTCATTATTATATGTTATGGCCTTAAGACATGTATGTTAGGGTTGTAAAATCATGATGGGAAGTGTAACAATGTAGTATTGGGGGTCTTGATGAAATGGCATGGTATTAGAGTTTGCATGAAATAGCATGATGTTAGGGTTTGCATGGAAGCATGTCTATGTGGAGTTAGGGTTGCTTACGAATTAGGGTTTGCATGGAAGTGTGGCCTACGTGAAGCTAGGGTTGAATGTGGATTAGGGTTGCATGGAAGTATGTCTACGAGGATTTAGGGTTTGCATGGAAGTGTGGTACGTGGAGATTGGGTTTGTATGGGTGCTAGGGTTTGCATGGAAGCGTGGGTCATGTGTAGTTAGGATTTGCATGTGAGCTAAGGTTTACATGGAAATGTGGTTTACGTGGAGTTAGGGTTTGCATGGAGTAGGGTTGCATGGGAGTTAGGGTTTTCATGGATTTAGTCATGCATGTCTGGGCAAATTTTTGTGAATGACAAATGTTTTTGAATAAAATATTTAAGTCACTAATATCTTAACGTGGAACATATTGAGACGGGACCAGCCGATCCACCGGTTAGGAATAGTGGTTAGGGTTTTACCCTATGTGTGACCGATCCACTGGTAATAATAGTGGTTAGGACATGAGGTCCTATGTGTATCCGGCCCACCGGTTATAATAGTGGGGGATCCCAAACTCAATAAAGACAAACTAGATCGTCAATGTTATTAAAAGATACTAATTACTTACAGTGGAACACTATGCGAGCAGGAACCAAGCCGATCCACCGCTCAGGAATAGTGGTTAGGGTTTTACCCTATATGTGACCGATCCACCGGTAATAATAGTGGTTAGGGCATGATGCTCTATGTGTGACCAACCCACCGGTTATAATAGTGGATTGTTCCTGTTTTCGCATGGATATGATAAAAAGGCATGGTGTGTATCGACTTTTGCTAAAAAAAAAGACTAAATGATTAATCTGGACCTTTTTGGGCCTTATGTGTGGACTTGTAAATTATAAGTTATGGATTTCATTCTATGCTTCTATGTATCATATGTGTGGGTTTGTAAATGTATGTTAATCCTTATCCTGCATGATTTAATGTGTTATATGCCGACCTTAGTATTCGGTTACCTTACTTAGTACGTAGCTTACTGATCACCCATTTTATGGGTGCTGCTCATTCCCACGAGTAGAAGGCCCGTCTAATTTTTTGCAGGTAGGAGATACCTACTTTGATGCTATCGATGTCTACGGGACATCAGGAGGGGCAGAGTGATAGCTAGGCTGGATCAATCTTTAGAATGACGTGGCCGTTGTCCTTTTTAAATTTATGATTCATGTTATCTTTTATTATGTTTGAATTGTCGAAACAATTTTACTAATGCTGTTTAGTTATTATCTGGAAAAACAATAGCAGGTATTTTGAATTATGTAAGACTTACGCGTACTCTGATTCTCGTTTTTATAAATTTGAATTTGTATGGTATTATTAATGGTGTTTTCTTAGCATTAGCACTTGGTACCAGAATGGTAGGAGTGAACCGGTTTGGTACTAAGTGTGGCGGTAACATCCCCAGAATTCACGGGTTTTAAATTAAGTGTTTTAATTACTTTTGATTTAAAAAAAATATAGTGAATTTTGGGGTGTTACAGAAACACACAGGGCATAAAGCTCCTGACCACTATTATTCGCCAGTGGACCAATCTAGCGCATTCTCGCACGGTGTTCCACTGTAAGTACTTAGTGTCTTTCCTATGCCTTGGCACAAATATGTTCAGTTTTGTTGAGCACGGAATCCCCCACTATTATAGCCGGTGGACTGCAAATGCACAGGTACAAAGCCTGACCACTATTATTACCCGTGGACCGGTTATACATAGGACATCATGCCCTAACCACTATTATTCACCGGTGGATCGGTTTGGGCATGGCTCAACAATCTTCCACTTTAAATGATTAATGTCTTCAGTGTATTATTCGAAAAATTTTAACCTTAGACATGCATGACTCACTCTCCCCACACCTATCCTCCAACGGAATCGTTCCATATCATCAGACTCATGCGCATCCTATCTTGCCCAACAACCTTTCCTCTATACTCAAACTCACATTAGAACTCCAACACCGAAATGTGTGGGTCAACGCCCACTAATACACACCTCTAAGTCCACTTACTTCCTTACTCTAGGGTTTTTCCCAAAAACCCTAATTTAGGCCTAAGTGGCTCATCCTACTCCACTTCACACAACCCAAATCATTTTAACACTCCACACATCACAACTCATAAATTCCACCCTCATAATTATACTTTAATCACCAAATACACATGATACTACAAAAACCCTAAGCAGCCACACCAAACCCTAGCTTGGTCTCCTACGTACCCTTATATTGCTCCATGTACTATTTTTCATCCAAAGTGTTCAAATGCCCCAACAGCACTTACGTTACCTTCCTCACACCTCAAATCAACTTTTCATATGTAAGCTTTAATCCCATGAAGATGCTCACCTCCCCATGCAAACCTTCGAAATTTTTCATGCAAACCCTAAAACTCCCACGTAAAAACCTTAGAATCAACCATGCAAACTCTAGATCCATCCGTACAAAACCCTAGATTCCTCCAAGTAAAACCCTAGATTTCTCCATGCATAACCCAAGATTCATCCATACCAAACCCTAGTTTAGATTCTCCCATGCAACACTATAAAATCTGCCATGCAAAATCCTAAGTCCATCCATACAAAACCTTAAATTCTTTCATGCAAAACCCAATATTCGATCTACATAAAACCCAAGGTTTCTCCATACAAAACCCTAAATTCAATCCATACAAACCATAGATTAGATTCTCCTATATTACACCATAGATTAGATTATCCTATGTTACACCATAGATTAAATTCTCCCATATAAAACTACAGATTATATACTTCCATAAAACCATAAATTAGATTCTCCCATACAAAACCATAAATTAGATTCTCCCATATAAAACTACAAATTATATACTCCTATATAAAACCTTAAATTAGATTCTCCCATACAAAATCATAAATTATATTCTCCCATATAAAACCATAGATTAGATTCTCCCACACAAAACCCTAAATTTCCCATTTTATTCCTCCACTCATGGATCATTAAAATATTTAGGTCAACTCACATCCCTTGGTCAACGTATTTCCCCATTTTCCTTTTTCATCCTTTCCCCACACAAACCATATTAAGATCCTCATATGCATGTCTTCCAGGGTCACAACACATATCATCATCTACCACAATATTTCATCACATACACATAGTACACATGCCATATAACAACACATGAACACACTTTAACTCCACGTCATACCACATATGAAATCAATATAATGATAAACATAGGATGCATAACATACAAACATATAATGTATATCAACACACAATAGGCTTTATTAAAACTCTTACCTAAAACAACACCGGTCTTGGAGCACGCTCCTATGCCTCTTTAGGGCTTTGACTGATCTCGCCTATATGAGGGAAAAACTAGAATTAGATTCCCTCCTAAAAAAATACTATTAAATACTAACTTATTCTAAGACTAGGATTTTGATAAAATACTAAAATAATAATAGCAAAATACTAAAAATAATATTAATGTTAATATTAACAAGAATAATAATAGTAACAATAAAAAGGGCATTACTAAAAAACATAGGAAAATAAGGGCTTCTGCCCCTTTACCAAAATAATACTAATAATAACATTAGTAAAATTAATAATATAATTTAGTAATAATAATAATAATGAAATAGTACTATTAATAATGATAAAAACCATAATAATGTTGCAAAAATGATAATAATCATAATGGTAATAATAGTAATGATAATTATCGAAGATAAAATGAAGTAAGATTTCGACCCTACATTGAATAATAATAAACTTATTAAATAATAATAATAATAATAACACTAATAATAATAAAAAATGCTAATGATAATAATAATAATAATATTATTATTAATAATAATGATAAGACTTGATATTTATAATACCACTACTACAATTCAAAATAGGCATAGTAGGGTTTCAACCCTATATAGAATAATAATAATAATAATAATAATAATAATGATAATAATAATAATAATAATATGTTTTGAATAAATAAAATAAAATAAAGTAAAGCTTGTAAAAATAGGGTAAAAGGGTTGGGAGGGTCAAGGGTTCAACCTTAGGCTTGTATTGACAGGTAGCATCGGTAGTGGTGCACGACTATGGTAGCGGTGGCCTAAAAAAGAGAAGAAAAAGGGAAAAGTTAAATGATGGGAAAAGGAGAGGTAGAATGAAGGTGGGAGTTGGGGTGTTTGAGACTACCTAGAGGGAGAGGAGTAGAATGAAGGTGGCGGTGCAGCCAAAGGTGGCGACACACAGTGGCGGTGGTGGTGGCCGAATGGGGAAGAAGAAGAGAAAGAGAGGATGAGAGGGAGGAAGAGGAAAATAAAGGTAGGGGAAGATAGATAAGGTCTGTAGTATAGTTTGGGAGGTGAACGAGGTAGTGGAAGCGGCGGTAGTGGTGGCGGATGGCAGCGCGAAGGGTGGTAGAGGTAGGAGAAAAGGCTGATCGGGAAGCAACTTTGCACGACTGGAGGGGCTTGTGCAAGAAGAATCGAGGGGGATGGATGGTTTGGTTAGTTAGAGGGTGGTGTAGGGGGTACTCGGGTGTCCAGAACGGGCGGCGTTGTTGGCCATAGGCGACGGAAATGGCGTCTGAAGTAGCAGTGGTGGCAAGGTTGGAAATTTCTGGGTAGGGATCAAAAGTTTGATGTAGGTCCCATTATGGGGGTATTTATAGATTTTAGAAGGGAGGTTAGGGTTCTGTGGGTCGGCTAGGGGGTAATGCAAGTAGGGTTCTGGTCACTGGCGGCAGCAAAAGCCGGCAAAATTCAAATCGGGCAGGAGGTGGTTGCGTAGGAAAGAGAAGGTTTTGCGCGAAAAGAAAGGGAGGAGGGTTGGGTCTAAGTGGTCGCCGAAACATAAGGAAGAGAAAGGGTGGAAAATGGCCGGTCAAAGGGATGAGGAGAAAAAACCAGGGCGATGGAGGTGGTGTAAGTGCAGGTTGGCGTTGGGGAGAAGAAAGAAGGAGGAGGAAGAAGAAGATAGTGTGGATCGGTAGTCCAGAAGAAAAGAAAAGAAAGAAAAAGAAAGGAACCGGGCCAGTCGGGTGAGAAGGAAATAAAATTAGACCAAACACGGCGTTTAGGGCGGAAAAAAGCATAAAACGCAGCATTGGGCTACCAAAAGAAGAAGAAAAGAAAAATGAGAGGAATGGGCTGTTGGGCTACCAAAAGAAGAAGGAGGAAGGAAAGAAGGATTTGGGCCAGTGGCGATAGGCCCAATTCGGGGGAAGAAGGTAAGAAAAGAAGAAAGAAAAAGGAAGAAGAAAAAGAAAGGAAAAAGGAAGAAAGAAAAGGAAAAAGGGAAAGGAAAAAAGAAAAATAGGTGGGTTAGGGAAATTAAATTAATTTGAATATTTGGGATATTTAAATAAAATAATATTTAAATCCTTTTTTAGGCTAATTTAGGATTTTTGAAAGGTTTTCCATAAATTCCATTTTAATTAGAAAAACACCCTCATTTTCTCTAATTATATTATTTATAAAATTACTATTAATTTGGAACTAATTTCTCCTTCTTATTTTGAATAAAATAATTTATTTAATTAATTCCCAAAATAAAATTATTTAATTGTTTTCTAAAATAAAATATTTAATTAGCTAAAATACCTAAATTTTTCTTAATTAAAATGCTTATAAATTTCTTCTTGATTTTCCCTAATTAGTTTCCTTTTATTTTGATAAAAATAATTTATCTAATTAATTTTTTGGTAAAATATTATTTAATTATAATTTTTAAAATTAAAAATTCTCTCTCTCTCTCTCTCTCTCTCTCTCTCTCTCTCTCTAGAGTTTCATTAGGGTATATGACCTTGTCAAATTGTATGTCAATACCATGTTAAGTGTTTCGTGATTATCATTACATGTTGTAACTTAGGTGAAAATATACCATGCTAGTATGCAATCCTAATTAGGTTAATCTCTTATGATTGTTACCTTAAATGTGAAATCTTGATATAAACTTGTACATATATGTTACATGGAGTATATGATACATTAGAAATGCATGATTAGGGATTATACATATACGTTGCTAAATTCCTACATAATGGAAAATATAGGAAATTGATAAACCTTAGAAATTACCTAAATTCTTAAAAATGGTAAATTATTATCTTTTAGTCTTTTCATGATACTATTTAATATAAAATTGGATAATAATGGAAAATTATGGTTTTGAGGGCATTATGGTCATTTTCAACCTAATGTGCCTAATGTGAATAATTGGACATAATATGGCCTTAGACTTTTGATAGGTTAATCCTAGTGTTGATTGTGACTTTGATATAGACCAATGGCTTCAGGGTTTACTCTAATAATTAGAAATAAAGAAAAATAGTAAGTATGGAAATGTAAATTATTATGCAATATGTGATATTTGTGATTACTTTATAAAATATTAATATTTAAAGTGGAATACCTCTAGTTTGAGAATGGTTTCTATATAGGGTTAGCTATCCTAGGGACGATGTTGGAGCCCTCGATTTCTTTTGGTTGGCTGGCATGCCATTATTTCCTAATAAGGGCTTAGTCTACTCTATAAACAGTTTACAGGCCCTATAAGGGTATTATTACTTAAGGATTAGGTTTTCTAGGTTTGGAGGATACTATTTCGCCTTATGCATTAGTATGACCAGAGTTCTATTATGCCTCTGGTTTGGATGGTTAGGATGATATCGTAATGCCTCATGTGCTGATATGACTACTGTACTTTTATATTTTTGGGTTATTATTGTATCCCCTTCGAATAATTAAAAATGGAAATAAATTTTTTGTAAGAATATAAATTGATTGATATGGGTTATTGATTTGTTAGTTATCATTATACACTGCCTAGTTTGGCATATGATTTGGTAGTTGCATTAGTACCCTAATTTGGTATTTGGAATTGATTTTGATTTGTTGATTCAGTTATTACCTTAGTGCTCTACCTTTGGTATTTGGAATTGATTTTATTTTGTTGGTTTTTATCGTTACATTAATTATTACATGACTTCCTTGATATATCTATGCCATGTTACTACCTATGTGCCTCATGTGGCCTTACATATTAGAGTTACATTATGATTCACTTAGTATTGTAGTAGTGATGAGCTTTATTTTATGATCCCCTACCTATTCAATGGAAAATGTTTAACTTTCAGGAATCCTTTGAGGGTTTAGCTTGAAGGATTCTTGTTAAATTGAGAGTTAGGACTATATAGTGTTTGCCTTGTCATCTTTTGATTAGGATATTCGTTAGACTTTTATGTTTGTTTCTATTTCTTCTTTTGTTATATTAGAACTCATGTGCTTGATTCTTTTGTATTTGTCAAGATAAGGTAAATTTGTAAAGAAATCACTATTTTGTTCTATTTTTGTAAATGTTAATTTAAGTAAATTAATGTTTTATCCTTATCACTTAGTATAATAATTGTTGAGGATGCCAGAATTATATTAATTATGGTGGTAACATCCATTATTATTATTTTACAAATAATGCTTTTGCAAAATAAAATTTTTTAGTAGTAAAATTAGGGGTGTTACACTAAGCCCTCATCTTTTATGTCATCTTCTGGGATCTAGTCATCATCAATGACATCAATGGTCTCAATGACATCCAAGGCTATAATAATAGAGTCAACCTCATTGACCACATCATGACATCGATCTCATCAACACATATCGTAAATGTGATGGTGATTTACTTCGCAAACCAACCTTTAATTAGATCCATTAAGTGGATCATCAATATACTAGACTTGTTTTTCTTGAGATCCCTATATACTGATCATTTTTATACTACTCAGACATCGTATACACACTATTAATGTTGTTGTATTACTTGATTCTTTTATTTCTCGAATCAATGTCAAACCATTTTCACTTGAACAATGCAACATAACAATAGTTAAAGTAAGATAATTTGATGTCCTCAAGTAACTATCCATAAAAGAAAGTGTTGTTGATTCTAGGGATGCACACATCGCTATTTTTCATTATTTTATTTATATATCTATGATGCATTAAATATTTAACTCCATTAATCACATAACCATGATAAGTTGAGGCAAAAATAAATGGTCGATGAGACAACAAAAATAATTTATCATTACATTCAGCTAATCTACATTCCTGTAACTTGTAAAGTAGTATATAAAGTAATGTTATAAAAATTTTATAACTAATATTATATTAACTAAATGTACATGAAGCCATCATGTTTTACTTTGGACTAAAACCAAGATGTAAAATCTATCTTTTGAATATTAGCTAAATTGCATCCACTTTGGTAATTTCAACCATGTGTTTAGTACAACAATTTAGTAAATTCAATATTACCATCACATATGATATAATTAATAAAATTAGGTGATGGAGAGCTGACTCTTACTCTAAATATTCTTTTGCTTAAGGATAATTGTTAAGAATTTACTAATGAAGCTCATTTAGCTAAGTAATGGGTAAGCTCATCTTAGTACTTTTACCAATAGGATGAGCCTAACATCAAAAATTTGATAGCTAATGACTTACCATCACATCCTTATTTCTTTCTACTATGTTAAACCTTGTCTCAACACTTTACATGGAAAAAGGACAAAAATTCAATGCCTCATTAGCTACATATCCTTCAACAATAGAACCCTCCAGTCGAACATGATTTTCGAAGTACACATTCAAGTCTTTCAACTTCCTCTCAATAAGATATATATATCTACCATGCATGGGATCACTTAATCATGCTTCTTCTAGTAAGTGCATTATTACTTGAACCATGACATTATATAATGATTGAGGTAATATTTGCTCAAGGTTATAAAGGTTCACAGTGACATTACCTTTTTTCTTCTCTAAATTAAATAATCGAAGTGTCCTCAAACATACTTGACTAAAGAAGTTACATAGTTCTATGATAGTGTTTATAACTTGTTTGTTTAAGAATCTATGAACTCCAACTGCTAATAAGTGGTATAAAATCATATAATGATCATGTGACTTTAGGCCTCTAATCTTGTTGTCATTATCGCTAACACTTTTCTTGAGGTTTATAGCAAACTTGCCAGGAAACTTCACTTCCTTCAAAAACCTCATGAACTTTCTCTGATCATCATAATTAAGAGTAAATTGTGCCTCAGGTTTCATCAAATTATTTCCCTCATAATAAAACCATAACTCATTTTTTATGTTCATGTACTTTGAATCATGTCTTGCATTTCTGGTTTCTTTTAGTTTCTCATCGTTACAAACTATTATCCTAAGCAAATTGGAACAATCATTTTTCTCAAAATGCATAACTTCTAAATTATGTTAGAACAAATTCGTTAACCAATAGGGAAACTCAAAGAATATTGCTCTTCTTCTTCTTCTAATTCAAGTCATCAATGCCTCTCTTTCTCTTTAGATGGTTAGAATTCTTACTAGGTTGATATTCCATAACACAACTAAACTGCATCAAAATATCATCAGATGAGAATCTCCTCAGAGGTTCCCTTTTATTGAGTTTTCCATCAAGTTGATATTTTTTTTCTAAATGGATGATTAGTGGGTAGGAATCGTTAATGTCTAACATACCCAATATTTTTCCTTCATCTCATGACAATAATTTCTTTATTATAATTGGGGCATGCTAAATACTCCCGACTAAACCAACATGACAGATATAATTAGGGAGTAAAATCATTAATAATCTAAAGTTGTGTTACACACATTTTAAACACTCTGTTATTATTGACATTTCCTATATCAACCCTTAAAATTTATAGATCATTCAATTCATCAATCAACAGCTGGAGGAACACATAAACATACATACTTGAAGAAATTTTACTAAGAACCAATAACATTAGCATAAAATGGGTCCTTCATGCCACACCGGGGGCTAAGTTGTGTGTGGTCAACATAAGTGGCCATCTACGATATTTGGAACTCATAATGAATGGATTAAAACAATCTGATGCCAACCCCATTAATTCATTTTGCAAATCAACTGCAAAATCTAGGTGATTTGCATCAATATGCTTCCACGCTTCACCATCAACAACATGATGTAATACCCTTAAGTCAGTTGATTGACCCTTAAAATGCCACCTCATGGTGTACTAAGATGTGCATCTGAAAGTGCACAACCTCTTCAACCATGATGTCACAAGGAAGCACCATATAACCTTGTGAGGTACTTTATATTCTATCGTAGCTTCATCTATCCAACAAAATGTACCACATTATCTTAATCTATATTTTTCTTCCAATATAAAGTACAATCATACTTGCACACATAAATTACTTCATCGCCTAAACTAAGCTACCTCATCCTCTTCTTTGCCTCATATTGTGATTTAGGCAACTTATTACCTTTTAAATGAGCTTCTTTTAGAAAGTTAAGAAGATCATCAAAAGACTTATTCACCCACTTATTTAATACATTATGACACACCAACTTTATTAGAAAATTTAAAGATGAGAAATCCTTACACCTAGGATATAACTTTGCCTCCATCTCTTGGAATGATTCATCTTAATACGGATCATTTCCATTTTTGGCTAAGTCATAATATAACACCCTAATTTTTACTATTGATTTTGTTTTACAGTAGAAGTAATATAAGTAAAATCTTAGAGTTTATCATCATAATTGACATAAGTTTGGTTTATTCAACCATCCTTACATCAATCTTAAAGCTAAAAACATTTATAGTAACATAGGAAAATTAGAAATGAAAGAAACATTTATATCACAATATGAGTTTGAAGATTAACTTTGAATTACAATAAAAAAATATAAAATAAGGGATACCATAGATCAAGAGTTCGAAAAAGGTATTTGAGGAAATACACCTACCGGATAACATTACTCTTCACCCAAACACCCAATATAGATAAGGTCACACATCCCTACATAGTTCATCACAGGCAGCATAGTCATCTAGGAAATCTTCTAAGACTTGCACATAAGAATTAAGGTCTTTTAATCGTGGAAATGAGTAGTACCCATAAAACACGTTATTAATATGCTACATACTAAGCAAATGAACAATACTATCAAAATAGGGATATAATTAGCACATGCTTTTACAACAGACAATAGGCATAAGTCAAATAAATGAGACATCTTATAAGATAGGTAATGATACATATCTTTTTATTAGATATAAGCTATATTCATTATTTTATATATGTTGAGTGAAGATACCTCACTATTCTTAAACTTGTGGAATAGTCTAAAACATCTACTCAGGGACAACATACCTAAGCCACTATTATTATCCGGTGGAATGGATATAAAAACATCACTTTCTTGAGGAAAAATGCTCCCAAGCCATTATTCTCTCTTGTATAATAGATATAAATAAAAACATCACCTTGGTCCCGAATCATATACTCTTCCACTTTAAATCATTAGTGTCTTTTCCATAGGTTATACTATTATATTTTTATTTCACGATGAGTAGGGACTCCACTATTCTTAATTCGTTAAAATGGAATGGAACACCTTCTCAAGGTAAAATGCTCCTGAACCACTATTCTCTCTGGTGGAACATGATATATATATATAAACATCACCTTGGTCGTACTCACATGCTCTTTCACTTTAAATGATTAGTATCTTATTCATGATTGTTTCACAAGCATTGAATACATTAAAGCAGATAAACATATCACATAGGTCAAGGTCCTTAATCCTCTTTAAAACCCTAATTATGCACTCCTTATCATTCATTATCCCATATTGATTATTCATCCACAAATTGTAATATATCATCCTCGAATATCTTTATTATATTCATACCCGTAAATCATGGTCTAACATCCACATTATACACATATATTGATAATCTTATCCAATATACTATTTACAGAATTACCAAAACCCTTAATCTAATAAATAGTGCCAATCCACCCCATAAGATTCATATACTTACTAAGTTTAACAAACATCCTCATAATGCCCACATTAGTAATATATATCTAGAATTGTGGATTAACTCTAGGGTTTTACACATGGAATGCTAATATTATCATTTTAAATTAATATGCCTAATTATAACATTATTTCATTGAAGGACCCACAAAACAAAGAAGAATACCTCCAAACATTTCTCAGGATATCATCCTCATAATTTAATTAGTCTAGCACATAAAATGCCATAATTTTCTTATTATTCCATAATGACTAAACTACCTTTAAGGACAAACAATAATCTTTATTTTATAAAACTTTTGCCTTCCACACACATTATTTTTCAAATCCATTAATCATCATTATATCTCATAAATATGCTTATGTCTATTTATCATAGTATAATTAGCTCATATTTCATGTCATAAAATATATTCTTACAATTATATCATTATCATACCAAAATCATAACTATACCTCTTACCCATTCTTACTTTCTTTCAAACATAATATCCATGATCAACATATATTAAATCATATAGCAACGATATCATGAAAAACACACATAAACATACAAGAAATTAAGATAAAACCCTAAACATCAATTAGTATCCTTAGCAACTAGGACATTGCCACACTGGGTTCTAATCATGTAAATCCTAGACTCCTCCTCCAAGTTAACTGGAATACCACCAACGAAGAATTAACAAAATTCATTGTTAGGCTCGAAGAGTATAACTGTAGGAGAAATTATGGTAAAAAGGATAAAAATAGAAATAACAATAGTCAAATGGAAGTTTGAGATGTGTGGAAATGTAGTGAAATATGTGGTGGAACTATAGTAAAATTTTGGTGGTGTTTGGATAGGATTTGGGAGGTGAAAATAGGGGTGCATGGTAAAAAATAGGGGATGCATGGACATGCTGTAGGCAGTGTGCACCTTGGTTGAGAGGTAGGATTGAGCACAACAAGGTGGTGTGAAGTGGCATGGCCGTACTTGATCACTGGCAAACAGGTCACAAATTGAGTAGATGCATATGGGCGTGCGTTTGGGTCGTGCACATGCATATAAAGGTGCACGGGCAGGTTGTGCTGAGTTGCACGGGAACATGATAGGAAATTTTAATGTTGTATGGCCATTTATTAGGCTATGTGTGGGCTATGTATTCTCAAAAACATGATGGGGGAGAGAATGAAGAAGGAAAAAGAGATAGTAGTCGGCGGTGATGGCCGAAAATAGTGTTGGAAAAGGTTGGGGTGTCCTTAGGTGGTTGGACAACCAACTTTGGGCTATTTGTGGTGGTGCACAATGGTGTTGGTGGTGGAAATGGTGGTGCGGTAAGCAAAACAGGGTATGGAACATAAGAAATAAGATGAAGAAGAAAAGATAAAGAAGAAGAGGGGGAAAGAGATGGGCTGAAGCAGTGGCTCTTTGACCAAAACATTGTATAGTGGAGGCTAAATAAAGAGGAAGAAAGGAGAGTGTGGTGTACAAACACACACACACACACACACGTGTGTGCGTGTGTGTGGTGTAAGTGGGGAAAAAGAAATTAGAGGAGGGAGGAGTGCAAATAATGGTGCAGAGGGGGTGGTGCAGGTCAAGAGGGGTGGTTGTAGATGTGATAATTGTGTGTTGTGGTGAAAATGCAGGTGATGGTGATGGTGAGTATGTATGTAATACCCCCAAAATTAACTACTGAAAACTTTTATTTTATTAAAATATATAATGGAAGCAATGAAAACAAAACTATAAATTTTGGGGATATTACCATTGTGATTAGTATAAGCCAGGCCCCTCACTAGTCTCATACTAACCACAAGGCTAAAGAAAAATTACTGTTAATCATGAGTCAAACTTAAAACAAGATCTCATAAAAGAATTGAATTATTCATAATATGAAAATCAGAGTACGCATAAAAGAGTTTACAATCCAAAAAAGTGCATAATTAAAATTTCCAAAGGGACAAAAGGTACAGTATGATAAAATAGAATTGAAGTAAACCGATACAAAGAAAATAAATGGTAAAAGAGAATCTAGCCAATTCGCTCTCAGTCACCAGGCCAAGTTCAAGCTCAACTCTCAACCTTGCCTGATGCTTCATAAGCATCGAAGATGACATCTCCTACCTACACCAATTCAAAAGGGTCCTTTGCTTGTGGAAATGAGTAGCACCCATGAAACGGGTGGTCAGTACACTACGTATTGAGCAAGGTAATCATGCATCTAAGGCCAAACACTCAAAGGCATATAATACATGCATGAGCATATAGACAACATATAAACAATACAGATAATAAAGGATGAGCTATAGTCCGGATAAGCTTATTCTTTAGATCTCTAATTAGTACTCATTTCACACCATGCTTATTATCAATACATGTGAGTGCGGGAACTCCACTATTGGCAGAATGCTCCTGACCACTATTATTCGCCGATGGACTGGTCTAGCCCTGACTCTTATGGTATTTCATTGTAAATACTTAGTGCCTTTCCCATGTCTTATCATAACTTAGAGTTTGTTTTATTGAGCTCGGGATCTCCCACTATTATAACCGGTGGATCAAAAACGTACAAGGCAGAATGCACCTGACCACTATTATATGCTGGTGGATCGGTCTCTAGGGCACCTGGCCACTATTATGCCAGTGGATCGGTTTGGGTTTGGGTCAATAATCTTCTACTTTAAATGATTAGTGTCTTACTGTGTCTTATTTAGTAAATTTTCACCCTAGATATGCCTGTAATAATCTATCTACTCTTATTATCCCAAGAGGGCTCATCCCATAACTTGAGACTTCTGCACCTCCTAACACACCACGACATCCTTTTGTTCTTCCACTTACTCACACTAGAAGCCTGACTCCTAAGGGTGTGGGTCAAGGCCTACTACCTTATTCCATCCAAGTCCACTCACTATCTCCTCCTAGGGTTTTCCCCTAAAACCCTAATTAGACCTATGTGGCCCATCCTTCCTCTGCCTCACCCAATCAAAGTCCCTTTATCACCCAATTCCTCATTTCACTTAGATTCGACCTCAATCATTTCACTTTACTCCCCAAATACACATGTGACCATGAAAGCTTAGGTTGCCACTTCAAATCGTAGCACCTTTCTTTCCTATATGTCATCTCTCCATTACTCACCTACCATCCTTTCTTTCCCATGACACTCATACTTACCCTGCATATGATAATCTTCTCTTCTTATCCTATATTTCACTCACCCTTAATTATTTTTACTTTCATGAGTGCCTCAAATTAGGATTTTCCTCCCAAACCCTACCTAGGTTTTCCTATACACCTTTATACTAACCTACAGACTATTTTTCACCCATACAATCACCCCAACAACCCTTCCCTCACCTTACTTACACCCCAAGACAAATTTTCTCATGTATGGATCATTCCCATGAAAACTCCTTCTATCCTATACAAACACTAGAAATTCCCGTGCAAACTCCTTATATCCTATGCAAACCCTAGAAATTCCCATGCAAGGGTCACCCCACTCTTTTATTTTTTTTCCATATTCTCCTTTTATTTGCCCCCTCATGGATCATGAGGTAATTAGGTCAATCTAATATCCCTTTAGTCAACTCACTTCCTCCTTTTTCCCTTTTCATCCTTTCACCCCATATCATATTATTAAACACCTAGCATGCATGTCCTAAAGGGTCACATCATAAGCATAACATATATATATATATATCATTATCCACATGCCATAAGGGATTCACATAAGCATACCTCAAATCCAAGCTATGCTATAAGTAAGCAATCATAATAATCATAAGATACACAACATAACATATCACATGACATACAAGACACATAACACACACATCATTGGTCTTAGCTACATCTTTACCTAACGCGACATCGGTCTTGAAGCATGCACCTATGCCTCGTTAGGGTTTTGACTTGATTCACCTATAAGAGGGAAAAAACTAAGGGTTAACTTCCCTCTTACCAAAATTACCATTATTTCCTACCTTACCCTTATCATAGCCTAATATTAGGGTTACTAATATTAATAGTAGTTTTATAAATAAAAGTAGGGTTATTATTCTTAAGGTAGCTAACCATGTTGTTACTAGTCAAAATAGGTCTTAGGAGGTACATAGGTTCATGTTAAAGTATTTATAACAATATGTATATTATTAAAGATAATAGCTTTAATATTACTACTACTACTAATAATAATAATAGTTGTAGTGATAATACTAATAACAACCCAAATCTTAGTAATAATAATAATGATATTAGTAATACTAAAGTAGTGATAATAATTATACTTCTAATAATAATAATGCTTGGTTAAGAATTGAAGTTATATAAGGAAATTCTTGGTATGTGCTAAAAATAGTACTTCAAATGATAGCTATTGAGAAACTTAATCAATGAGAGAAGATATTCAAGATGAAAGGGAGAGTGGAAGATATAGTTTGTCGGGTTATCATTAATAGTGGATCATGTACAAATATAGCTAATGAGAGAATGGTGACTGAATTGGGGTTGGAGACGAACAAAAAATTTGTAGCTTTATTCTTTTCATTGTCTTAACAAGGATAAAAGAGTCAAGGTAACAAAACAATCCTGATCTCATTTAAAATTAATAATTATCATGATGATGTGCTATGCCATGATTTGTATATGGATGCGTGTGGTATATTATTAGGTATACCATGGCAACATGATATATGTGTTATTCATAATGGTATTACTAATTCATATCTTGTTGAAAAATTTAAGAAAAAGCATAAAATTAAACCTTCTAAGTGTGATAATGATAACATAGTCAAAAATAAAAAGAGTTTATTTTTTCATGAAAATGCTATAATATAATGTATTAAGGAAGAATGTAGTTTCTATTCTATGATTATCAAGGATTCTCTACAAGGGGAGAAAAGTGAAAATAATCCTCAATTCGATGAGCTTATTGATGAATATAAAGACATATTTCCTAATGGCTTACCATTAAGATTAACATCTTAAAGACAGATAGAATATGTTATAGACTTAATGCCTAGTATGTATTTACCTAATCAACCTACCTATAGATGTAATCAGGATTAAGCTAAGGAATTAGAGATATAAATACAAGAGCTCATAGGGTGAGAGAAGCATGAGTCTATGTTCTGTACCTGCATTACTTGTTCCTAAAAAAGATGGTATATGGTGCATGTGTATTGACTTTAGAGCTCTGAACAATATAACTATCAAATATAGATTTCCTATGCCTAGAATATATGACATGTTAGATAAATTATGTAGAGCACAAGTATTCTCTAAAATTGATTTAAGTTGGATATCATTAAATGAGAATATGAGAAGGGGATGAATAGAAAACTCCTTTCAAAATGAAATATGGTATTTATGAATTGATTGTTATGCCATTTGGATTGTGTAAGGCACCTAGTTTTTTTTATAAGACTAATAAATGAATTTCTTCAACCTTTTCTTCAACATATCAGATAATATACCTGTGTATGGTAAAAATGAGCATGATCATCTTAGTCATTTGCTGATATTATTTGATAAGCTAAGGGAAGCTAAACACTATAGAGAAATGAAAAAAATGTGATATTATGATTTTGAGTATCATTTTCTTGGTTATATTATGAGTAGCGAAGGTATAAAAGTGGATCCTATAAAGATTCAAATTATTTGAGACTGGCCAATACCTAAAGATATTCATGAGGTGAGGAGTTTTCATGGATTAGTGAGTTTCTATAGAAGATTCATTAAGAACTTCTCAACTATTCCCACGCCAATTACATATCTCATGAAGAAAGGGGATCTCAAGTGCAGAGAAGATGCCATTAAATCCTACGATGGTTTAAATAACAAGCTATGTAATGTACCGGTATTATCCTTGCCTAACTTTGATAAATTATTTAAAGTTAAATGTGGCGCTAGTGGGGTAGGAATAAGAGGTGTAATCTCACAAGAAAAAAACCATTACATTTTATAGTGAAAAATTAAAAGGTGCTAAAATGAATGATTCAACATATGATAAGAAATTCTAGGCCATCATAAGAATCTTAGAAACATAGAGTCATTATTTGAGACCTAAGTTGTAACACTCCTATTTTTCACTACTGAAAATTTTTATTAAAACATTTGTAGAAGTTTAGAAAACACTTAGGAAAAATGAGGTGTTACTATCATACTTAACATAAGATAGACGTCCACCACCTAATCCATACTAGATATAAGGCTAAACAAACTAAAACACTTAGAACAATAGAGTGCGTAAAATAGAAAATTAATTCGACAAATTCAAAGAGTATTTACATCAGAGGACTCTAACAGGTTCCGACCAAATTATTAAAAAATACATGTAGGTAGAAATATGGGCTATAATAAAATAGGGTTAGGGCATAATTCCCTAGGTAAAATCTCAGTCCACCTTAGACCCACCAAAAACTCTTAATGTCTTTCTCTCAAGCCTCAACCAAATAAGGTTGGCCCTCTACTAGCCATCCCCAAACACCTCCACATGACCCTATACTCATGGGAATAAGCAGGTGACTAAGTAAGAGTGCACATTAGTACACTACGTATTAAGTAAGCTAAGTTGCTCCCTCAATATAAACACAATTATATAAGTTCTACTGTACTTAGAAATAAAAAAACATGTGTTATGATAAATCCATATATATATAAGAAGGTAGGGATACATAAGGACATTCTATCATGCATCTCAACAAAGTAGAATATGTCATGCTTGGTTTCACATCCTCATCACATTAGCAGTTACATATGTAATAGCAAAGAGAATCGAAGCAACCTCTAGGCTTTATTTTTAATTACTCAATTCTTTAGGTTATAACATTTACTTATCCATATATGAGACATGTTAATAACCCAATAAATATTCCATTCCATAAAGAATTAGTCATTTTGACCATTAGCCAAGTGCATAAACCAGATTTTATTCCTTTTTGATCAATCATACCATTACTTCCATTCTTAACCAAGTATTAACCATTATTTTGGTCATCATTCATAATTTACCAACCAATTACTTATTATCCATATTTTATTATCACCAAGTGATGGGTTGTACACCACCACATTATCTCACATACCATGGAAGCTTATCTAAATAGAAGACATAAAGTCCAGGCTGAATCTAATCACTAAGTAGACATAAGTCTAGGCCGAAGCCAATCACCATAATGGACATAAGTCCAAGCCAAAGCTAACCAATATGGACATTAGTCCAGGCCGAAGCCAACAACCTAGGTAACCAGACCCTTTAGTATCGATAACCCTTAGTACATCATCAGTGTCCAGTGTAGGTAAGGCATTGAGGTCTCTTAGGATCCCACCTAATGGTAAAGCTCGAAGGTAAACTAACCCTAAGTAGCTAATCAAGGATCGGGTAACCCAGGCACATACTCAAATAGATTGTCTTTCACTTTACATGATTAGAATTTTATTCATAAAGATGGGTGATCATACAAGACCCATATAAAAACAAGCAAGGTAATTTTCCATGTTAATCCATATCAATCCTTTTACTTCCATTTTTCCAACCATGTGGGATTTCATTTGTCCTTGGACAATATTATTCATATATAACATATTATTTAATTCAAGCCCATGATGAGCTTCATTACTCTTTTCTCAATAACATCACTTATCATGAATGAAATGCTCGTTTGTCCATTACATTACTCATAGAGTACATCATAAATTATGATCCTTTTTAATCCTTTCATTAGGCCAATAATTCATGATAAACTTTGTATTTTATCCCATTAATAATCATAGTATAGTCCCAAACATAGACTCAAAGAATAACTAAACTAAAAAGAAAAAAACCATGCAAACCAATTGAACTAGTTGATTGGTCTGGCCTAATCAATCAATTGGTTACACCAATTGGTTGATTGGTTTGGGTTGACTAGTTGGTCAATTGGGCTCAACCAAACAATGCTTTTCTCAAATCGATCTATTGATTTGGACAAATTGGTCGATTGTTTATAGACTAGTCGATCAATTTTATCCAAGTAGTCGATAGGTTTAAGCACAAAGCAAGACCAGGGTGTTTGCATACTTACTAGTAGATTGGTTGGATCAACCAGTCGACTGTTCTAGGAACCAGTGAATCATTTTGACCTAACTAGTTGATTGGTTTACCTAACACAGTACCCAAATATTATATTTCATGTAGATTATTACACATAAATCATCATTAACACATCAAAACATATACAACATATTATAACATATTTCTAACCAAATTAACTTACATTTTACAATATGGAAATATCATAATCTACTTTTACCAAACTTCATGCTTTTTACTCAAATCATGCCATCTAATAATCTAAATCACTTATACAGACTATATTCATTCATGCCAACAGGTAGAAATCAACTAAAGGTAACACCTAATATGTAAGAATACTTAGTAATATTTTAGAAGTGAGAATCACTTACTTGATGAAGGCAAAAATCCTTGTAAAACCATAAATCCCAATTGTGGAAATTTTTAGCTTCAAAAACCTTAAAAGCTAAAACCTTAAAATTAGAAATCTACATCAAAATCTTATCATATTTTTAAATGAAAAAATAGGAAGAAATAATAACATACCCTCTTGAGAAAAAAAATAACGAAAAGATTAACTTAACCACTCAACCTTTATTCTTAGAATCTAACTCTTACTTTCTTAACAATTGAAATAAAAGAGAGATAGATACATAATGAGAAGAGTGTGAGAAAATAGATTGGTAAGGCTCAAAGTGTGGAAAGAAGAAAGGTGAATACAAGACTTAGAGAATTTGATCACTAAAAGAATTGGTGAATATAAGGGATCATTGGGGCTATTTATAGATAAAAAATTGAATAGAAATATTGAGGATTTAGGAACAAACTTGAAACACTTCAATTGACTATTTTAGTTTGGTCTAAACGGCTATATTTTGTCCGTAATTTGATGACCTATTATCTAGAGCTCAAATGGTTTCTCTAGAGAATGTAGGTCATTTAGGCCAGAATTAACATACATGAGTGAAGTAATGGAAGGTAAGCATGGAAATAATCTTCAAGCTACTCAGACTAGTGCATAAGATCGAAGTATTAATCTCAGAAAAGTGTAAAGGAGATAGGAGGAAGAAGACAACATTGAGGCCATCTCTCCCCCTCAATTGTCCCAATCAACCTCCAAATCAATTTGAGGTAATATTTTGGGTTAAATGCATCATGGAAATTATTAGAAATCTCTTAGAGACAAATTCACATAGGTTAGTAAGGTTCCATTTTGGTGTAAGGGATTTTTTAGAAAAATCAAGTTCAAAAAATATGAAATATTCAACAAATCAGTCGATGGCTTTGGGTCTACTAGTCAACTATTCTACAACCATTCAATCAATTTCCCCCAACCATTCAATTGGTTTACTCAAGGAAACCTAATTTGTTGAAATGAAAAACTAGTCAATCGGTTCATGGAACCAATTAATTGATTTTCCTGTAAAACTCATTAAACTCCATTTTTCAACATAATTTTAAATCAAATTTTGTCCCAAACCAAATCATAACATTTTATCAAAATCAAGGGGCCCAAATTTTTCATAATTATTGTTCAACCATTTATAAAAAAAATGGTATCAGAACAAAACTGCAACCATGAGTTGAAATTGGATGAGTCAGTTAGCCACCTAACGGGATGATTCTTAAGAAAAACTGTATTGAGATAGCTAGTGGTTGAGGTGCAATGAGGAATTTATGTTCTTTGAGTGGGGGTGAATGTAATACCCCAAATTGAGTGAAGTATCATACTGATTAATTTGACTACTTATATCAACATAGTGTACTATCCTTTTGGTGATTCATTCCTAAGAACTCCATAGTTAAGCGTGCTGACTGTGAGGAAATTTTTAGGATGGGTGACCCTCCCAGAAATTTTTAAATATTTTATAAAAATTTCTTAGGAAGTGCATGAGTGGGGAAAAAGAATGCTGAAAGGACTCATGTTCATTTATAGGATCAGTTGATCAATCCAAAAGTGCTCCAAGGTATCTCCTGCATGGTTGTATCGAATTAGGGAATTACATAAGCCATCTTTTTTTACATTTAGACCATGAAAGTATAAAATATTTGCATAGGTAAAAGAAGATTATTCCTAGGCATGCAAAATGGGTTGGTTTTTTATAATCCTTCGTGTTTTCTGTCTAACATTTCAATGGTAAAGAAAATAGAGGAGTAGATGCATTATTGAGGAGATCTATGATACTTGTCATGTTAGATGCTAAATTATTAGGTTTTGAAATGCTGAAAGAATTATGTGCAAAAGATAGATATTTATTTGAAATTTATAATGAATGCAAGAAAAATCATAGTTGTGGTAATTATGTACTTCAGGATGACTTTATTTTCAAACTTAATAAGTTGTATATACCTTATTCTTGTGTACATGATTTACTTGTTAAGGAAGTATATAATGGAGGTATAGCTGGTCTTTTTGGTGCTCATAAAACTATGGAAATATTACAATAAAATTTCTATTGGCTACGAATGATAAAATTAGAACAAGCTATTATAGGGAGATATATAAGTGATCAAAAGAGTAAAATTTTCCTCCATAAAGGTTAATATACTCCTTTACTAGTTGCTAGTTAACCATAGGAAGGTATTAGTATGAACTTTATCTTATGTTTTCCAAGGACACAAAAGGGAAAATATTCTATTATGTGGTGGTAGATAGATTTTCTAAAATAGCACATTTTATTCCTTGTAATAAAATTGATGATGTAACTAATGTGGTAGTTTTACATGTCAAGGAAATAATAAGGTCATATGGTATTCCCAAAAGTATAATAATGGTTTGAGATGTGAAAATTTTAAATTACTTTTGGAAGATAATTTGGCATATGTTAAGTACTAAGTTATTATTTAGTACTTCTCATCATCCATAAATGGATGTTCAAACAAAAGTGGCTAATAGGAACTTCAAAACTTTAATATGAGGATTAGTTAATAAGAGTACAAATGATTGGTATATAAAACTTGTACATGCTGAATTTGCATATAATAGGAGTCCTTCCAATATAACTCAATTGAGACTATTTAAAGCTACCTATAGAGCTAATCCTTATTCACCTATTAGTATGTTGTCATTAAGGAAAGGTGATATTAAGAACTATGATGCTAAAGAAAGAGTTGAATTATTTAAAAAATTTCATGAGCAAATAAAGAGTAATATTGAGAAATCTAATACTAAATACCAAAACCATGAAAACAAAAATATAATTACACAAATATTTTCATAGAAAACTTAGTATGGTTACATTTAAGAAAAGAAATATTTATGAACTTAAGAAAGATTAAACTAATGCCAAGAGTGAATAATTCTTATGAATTAGAATTACCAAAATCATATGAAGGAGTTTCTAGGACTTTAAACTTTGGTAATTTATCTTCTTATTATAGTGATGATAATTTGAGAATAAATTCTTCTTTACAAGGGAAAAATGATGTAGGAGCATCTCCATCTCATTCTTCTTATGTTAAAGGGCAAGAGTTAGCATATTTTGAGGTGATACCAATTGTTCTTGAAAATATTCTTCAACACCTTCATAATAACCCTAATAATTTTTTATTAAGTGATTCTTGTAGGTATTGCATATGTTTACAAGAAGAATATTTCACCAAGGATAGCTAGTGTATAAGATAATGACCATGTAAGGGTAACAAAGTTGCATGGAAGGAAAAGCTATAAGACATAAATCTTGATTACTTGATTATTCAGTGTATTATTATGATTAGGTTTTACGTAGTTATGGTATTTTATGTAAGCTTTGTAATATCTTATCATTGTAGTTGTAACTCACTATATATATCGTATAGACCTGTGTTGGTTTAATTCTTTATTAATTAGGCCATTGATTTGGGCTTAATTAATGGAGGTTAGGCTCAACCTCATATATGTATGTATGTATGTATGTATATATATACACACTTGTACATTCGGTGGTAAAGTATATCAATCAATCGATCAACTAATGAAATGAAAAGAAAACATTGAGCTAAAAACTCTTTTTCATTATATCTTCCTACTTTTATCTTCAAGTGAGGTTAATCTTGAGTGAGTTTTAGGAGTTATTCTATGGAGAAATTAGTTGTTTCTCTTTAGATCTTGGAGAAGATCAAAACCTTCAGATTGTATGTTGTATCTAAATCATCCACAACATCAACGTTCTTCCTACTTTGGTTGTCATAGTTGTTCTACAAACGAAGAAAAAATATACTACATTTGTGAAAGATAAATCATTTATTATCTTATACATCACATATCATCGCTAATAATGCAAAATTAACTAGAAAAACAATTTTCTGCATACTTTCTGCCAATATTTTCACCACATTAGTCATCCCATGTCCCCTACAAAAAATGGCATTGTTAATTCACTACAAGAAAAATCTTTTATAGCAACAACACTTTTGCAATGACAACACTTTGTTGTTGTGAATAATTTTTTTTGGTAACGACAATTTTATAACATGGCAAAAAGTTGTTATTAAAAATAATTTATTTATATAGTTATTATTAGGAAATGTTTTGCAATGACATTTATCGTTGCAATATATATGATAGTTTATTTGCAACGACATTTATATCTTGTAATATACAAAATGTTTTTGCAACGAATTTTTTGTTGTTGCAAAATGTTCATTGAATTTATTGCAACGACTATAATTGTTGCAAATATTTAGATTATTTTAACACAATATATAAAATGTTTATGTAGTGACTTTTTTATCGTAAAATATTGATTGAATTTATTGTAACGGCCATATTTGTTGCAAATATTTAGATTATTTTAACGTAATGACATTTTAATGTTGTATAAATATTTTGCAATGGCATTTGTTGTTACAATATATGTGATGGTTTTTTTGCAATGAAATTTATATGTTGCAATATACAAAATGATTTTGCAAAAACTTTTTTTTGTTGCAAAATATTGATTAAATTTATTAGGACGAATCTAATTGTTACAAATATTTAGACTATTTTAACACAACAATAAGTTGCTGCAAAAAATCAAAAATACTAACGTATCAATAATTTTATTACAACGTCTATACTTTGTTGCCACTGCCTTCTCCAACTCCCAATCTTTCTTCCATTGTGTTAGCCTTATTTAATTATATTGATTGGACATGCTAATTTTTCTTCGCATCCATAAGCACAATCAAAGCCCTAATTACCAAGCATAATTCCGTTAAGTTTTCATTTAATTTGATAATTTTTTCTTGATATATATGTTAAGAAATATTTTTATATTTTTTGGTTATATTGATTTAAGCAGGACACAAGTATATGGCATAATTTATGGATATCATTTAGAGGTTTCATAGGTCATTTATTACAATAGTATTTAAATAATTTATTGTGTCATTATAATTGTATGTTTTCGTAACGATAAAGATGGTTGTTGAAGTTTTAAGTTCAAATTTTGGTAATGACTTTATTGTTGCAATTATCTATTTTTTACAACAATAAAGTATAACACCTCCAAATAAAGTGGAGTGTTATAAGGATTGATATGACTATTTATATTAACATTGTATACCATCCTTTTGGTAATTCCGTCTTAAGAACTCCATAGTTCGGTGTGTTTGCCTAAAGCAATTTTTAGGATGGGTAACTCTTTGGGGAAGCTTCAAAAAGAACTTGTGTTGCTCTATGGCACTAGTCGATCAATTCAAAAGCGCTCCATGATATCCTCACAGCTTTTGTGGGCCTAGATGGCTACCAAGTAGCCCCACGTGGTCATTTCGACTCAAGTGTTTTGTAATTTTTTGTTCCTAATGTATATTCAATTTTTTGCAGCGACATAAGCTGTTGCAATTAATGTATTTTGCAACGACAAATATTATTGCTATAATATGCTATTTCTTTTACAACAACTTTTGTTGTTGCAAATAACAATCTTTAGCAATGACATAATTTGTTGCCAAACTACAACCAATTTTTTTTAAATGATAAAATTCGTCGCTAATTACATGTTTTTGTAATGACATAAATTATTGTCGCAGTAGGATCAATATTTTGCAATGATAACTGCCATTATATTTTGCAACGATAAAGGCCATTGCAATAGATAAATATATGTAGTTAGGTGAATTAATGTATTAAAACGGCATTTATTTGGCAATGTCAATTTATGTTGCATTTAATTACTTTTTTGCAACAATTAGTGTTGTTGGTTTATTTTTTTTACAATGCCATGACATATAATGACCCTATAACAAAAAATTTCATTGCGGTATATATTTTTTGCAACATCTTTCTATCTTTAGCAATAAAAAGCATCGTTGCTAAAAATAAATTTTTTTGTAGTAATTTTATTTTTATGAAAATATATCAACTCTTGGGAATTTGGGGGGGGGGGAGATTTCCCAAAATAAATTAGTGACAACATTTTCAAATCTAAAAAATTATTTTAATGACTAAAACTTGTTGCCTCTAATTGTAAATTTTAGCGACCGCACTTTATCGTCATTGTAACAATGGTCTTAAATTTACCTTTTTGTTATAGTGCGAATTATTTAGAAATCAAGAGAGGCTAAAGGGTAACGGAGACTAGATCTAGCATTTTATACACCCAAGATGTGATCGAGGGTTGTTTTGTCCAATTGGTTGTGGAAGTAGATTTTAGCAAGCCTCATACCGAATTTTTATGTAAGGTCTTTGCTCTTCATTATCAAATATGAGGGTCTTCCTACTATCTATTTCCATTGTAGAGTGTGGGTCACTTGTGGAAGGAGTGCCTATTTACCCAGGTACTAAAGAAGCAGATGTGACTGATGCAACCACTACCCACACTACTAGTGAAGCTACTATAGAGGATTGACCTTATGGAGCATGGATGTTAGTATTTGGGAGAGGGATGAGAACATAGGCAAAACATCAAATGAAGGAGTACCAGTGTCTTTAGCCCCTAGGACTAAGATGAGGAAGGTTTCTTTGTAGGCATCACATCAAGGAGTCGGTGCATCTATTGGTTTTATATTTTCTTTTTTATACTTGAGAGGAAGGATTATAAAAAAATTAGAACAATAGAAGTAAAGAGGGCAAAATAAAGAAGGAAACTCCCTTCTAAACCCCCAAATCACAAGAAAGCCTACACATTGTAAACCACCTTATCGATTCTATAAGGAAACTCTTCACTTCTATTCTTGATCCAAAAACCAATCCTTGATTGGATGAGTATAACCATCCATCTTATGTAAACTTGATGATTTTCAAATGCTATCTTATTCTTGAATTCCCAAATGGTTTCCATTATTGCAAAGAATGCTGCAATTCAAAGTTCCTCCTTCATTCCCTTTCTTTTACCTCCTAACCAAGCAATAACATTATCCTCAGTGGATCTCAACATCACCCACGTGAATCCGATCCAATCGCGAATCTCATATCAGATCTTCCTCATCACAGTATAATGCAGGAAGACATGGTTGACCGATTCTTGCTCAATCTTACAAAAAGGGAATCCTGAATCCCTTATATCAATAATATGAAACCTAGGAAGTCTATTTCTTGTGTTAAGTCTTTGTTGAATTGCGAACCAAGTAATAAGCTCGATCCTTAGTGGTGCTATGCTGATCCAAAATCTGTTGAAGGTGCTATAGCTCTATTTATCCCCATGTAAACTCTAATAAGAGGCCTCACAAAAGGATCTAACAGAAAATACCCCTTATCATCATAGACCCAACTAATCATATCCTTCCTATCCTTACTCAAGTCAAATTGCTTGATCAAACTTTCCATTTGTTCCACTTAGCTTTTCTCCCAAGATAAAAGGTGTTGCCTCCACCAAAGTTTCTAGATCCAACGTGACTCATCCCAAAAGCCTATTTCTATTACCTTTTCTGTTGACCTGAGAACGTGGAAAGTCTCAAAAATAAGATTTTCAAGGGACCCTGCCCCATCTAGTTATCATGCCAAAACCTAATGCTTCTACCATCTCTAAGAACAATCTTTAGCCCTAAATTAAGAATGGAGTTTGTTTGTCTAATTTTAACAATATCCACCTATAGGGTTCACCCTCTCCTTTGATCCCGAATCTCTAAACTTCTGAAATCGTCACCAGAATAAATGGAGGAGATAATCCTTTTCTAAGATTCCCCCTCTATGGTATAAAACCTCCACCATCATTTTAATAATAATGCATTATTCCTTATGATTAAGTCCCTAGTACCCAAGCCACCTAGGGTCTTAGGTCTCTGGATCACACTCCATCTAACTAGGATAACTTCATCTTGTCCCCACTACCACTCTAGAAGAAGTTCCTTTGGGAACTAATAATCTCCTTCACCACCCCTTTTGGAATTCTGAATAAACTCATGTAGTACAAAGGCAAGCTATTCAAGAAACTTTTATCAGAACCAATTTCCCTACTTTTGAAAGGACTTTTGACTTCCACCAAGCCAATTTTTATTTAATCTTGTCAACCACTAGTTTCCAAACCTGACTGTTCCTCACATTATCCCCCAATGGGAAGCCAAGGTAATTAATTGGTAGAGAGTTGATTTTATAGTTCATAATCTCTACATCTTTCTTTTGAAACTGTGCATCTACTCCAAGACCTATAAGCTCAGACTTTGCAAAGTTAACACTCAGGCCTGATGGCAAACAGAAACAGTCTAGAAATTTTCTCCAATTTTTGATATTCTCAAGAGATGCCCTGTAGAAAATCATAGTGTCATCCGTGAATTAAAGATAGGTTACTTCACACTTATCTTTCTCCACTCTTAAGCCTTGGATCTGACCCTTATCCACACCTTTTTTGATAAGCTGATTAAATGCCTCAACCGACAGTACAAACAGAAAAGGGGAAATATGATCCCCTTGCTTGAGACCCCTTCTCATCTTAAAGGAAGTGGAAGGTGACCCATTAACGAGAAATGAAATACTGGCAGTTAAGATACACTCCTTTATCCATCCTCTCAATACATTCCCAAAGCCCATGATGCCTAAAATACTATCCACAAATTCCCATATGATGATGTCATACGCCTTTTGAAAGTCCAGCTTAATCATTTCCCCTTTCAAACCCTTCTTCTTCTTAGATCACTAAACAATATCGTTGGCTACTAGGACACCATCAAGAATGCTTCAGCCTTCAATGAAAGCCGACTGGGAATCGCTAACCAAGCTATCGATCACTTTTTTCAATCTACGAGCCCAAATATTTGAGATCACCTTATAAATACACTTTATTAAGCTGATAGGTCTAAACTAACTAACCTTCTCCCTCTCCTCCACATTGGGTATCAAAGTAAGCAATGTGGTATTGAGAGAGTTTCCATCCTACTCGAATGGAATAATTCTAGGATAGAATCAGTGAACTACTCCCCAATGGCCCTCCACATCTTTTAAATAAAACCCATATGATACCCAACATACCTTGGAGCTTTAAGAGGATCACATGACTATACTGTCTTCTGAACTTCCTCCCTCTAATGTATGCTATCAAGATCTAAATTTTATTCCCTCAAGATCTTGTGGAAACCATCAATAGAAATGCTAATGTTTGAAAGATCCAGTTGATTATACATGCCTTTGAAGTAGGATATGATTATCTCCTTAATCCTTGATAGATCTAAAATCGCCTTATCCTTCTCCACAAGCCTACTGATGATAGCTCTCTTCTTCCTTATAATAGCAACGGTGTGGAAGAATCTTGTTTTCCTATCTCTTTTTTTAAAACCTCTTATCCTAGAGACTTGCATCTAGTGGGCTTCTTTCCTCTTATGCCATTTCCATAACTACTTTTTCAAAGCTGCCTTTCTAGCAAGCATCACTTCATCACAATTATCACCATTATCTATGTCATCCACCTTCTCCAATTCAAACTCAAGCATCTTGATCTTCAGTTCAATATCTCCAAACACTTCCTTGTTCCATTCTCTCAACTTACTCTTCATATCCTTTAGTCTATTTTGGCGGGAACTTCCCTCAAGCTTGGCCCAACATTTTGCCACAAAGACACAAAACTCTGGTTGAGAAAAACCACATGTCCCAAGATCTAAAAGGCTTCAACCCATCCCTATAACTCTTAACATAGAGGTGGATAGGATTGTGGTCCAAGAAAGACCGTCCTAACCTTGAGTAGAAAAGATCCAGGAACACAGAGAACCAAAATGGTTTAATTAAGAATCGATCCAAAAGACTAGCCTAACCGACCTTATGCTAAGAAAACTTCACATTTGAAGGGGAAAAATATATGAGCCCCATCCTATCAATCCACTCATTAAAGGAAATAACATTGTTACTATCCAACTATCCCGCTTTTCTTTCACTTTGCCTTTTCACCTCATTAAAATCTCCCATCACCACCAAAAGCCTACTACACGGTTGCCCTACATACCAAAACTCTTCCCACAATTCCTTCCTTTCTCTTAAATCAGAATACTCATATATGAGAATCACTACACACTAAAAAGAAAGTGGGGCTAAACATCCTTCAATCAAAATACACCTACTACCAATCCTAGAATCTTGAATACCAAAACACTGCGTATTCCATCCAATAATCATACCTCCACTCCCACCTTGCAGTGGTGAATTCTTCCACTTAATCAAAGTACTTTTCTAAACCCTATTCTTCCATGAGTCCAACACTAAATGGTGTTTTGTTTCTACCAATCTACAAATCCATGACCTTTCTTTAGAAATCAATGCTTGGATACTAGACATTTTATTGGAGCACCTATCCCCCTTACATTCCAACTAATAACTATCATAGGATAGAATAGAAAATTTGGCTCCCCAAGTCTACTAATCTCCATTAACTTGCCATTTCCTAATGACTCTTTGGCTTCTCCTTAAGCTAGCCAACTTCTCCACACACTTCATCTCCCCTTTAGCAGATAATCCAATCTCTTTCCTAAGCTGCCATGTTGCTCTTGTTTCTGACATCTCTTCATCGTCCAAATACTCTCTTCTATCCTTTAAAGCATCGGAACCTTACCCTCACTTCTAACTTTATAAGGAAATTGAACTAAAGCACCCTTGAAGCTAGGAGGGGGCATCCAAGCTTGCTTGAGATGATCCCCTTTCCATCACCCCTTCTCTTTGGCTCCCATTACCTACTTCTCCTGATAAAATGTTCTCCTCCTTATCCAATTCTTCCTGTCTCATCGAATTCTTGTACATCCTCCTTTCTCCCTCTATGTCATGCTCCTCTCTCGCTGTCCTTGTGCTTGTTGATTCGGCAGCACCAACTTCCCTATCAACTACACAAGTCACTTCTTTCCGAACTTGTAACTCCCTCATAAAACTACCCGACCACTTCTTTTCATGATATGATCCTCTCATGCACCATATAGAGCTCATTAACTTTCCTCTCCCCAAAGTTTTGAATTGATGGAGTCTACGCATGCCAACTCTTTTATTTCTAAATCCACTGCTCCCTCTTCTACCCTTGAAAGATGAGCCTACAAGTTAATTCTACCTAAATCTTAGCCTTCTCCACACATTCTTACACCAATTGAGTTTCCAAGAGATTATCCGTCTTCTTCCCCGGATGATGACACCACTAGTTGGACCACCCTCTGGTCCACCGAAGTCTACTGCCATCGGATGTAGCCTTAGCCAACCTCATGTGCCACAACTGTCATCTCCTTCCCTCCTATGCATAACACCACTTTATCATGAAATGTAATTCCCCAAAATTTTAGAAAACCTATAATTTAATAAATAACTTTTATTTGAAATAAATCAGCTTTTAAAATTATTTGATTTAATTACTTTATGGATTTTTAGTACATAAATTTGGATAGGAATATTTAATAAAGTAAAAATAAATATTTTGATATTTTATCATACTATTTTTACTTAAATAAATTTTCAAACTAATATTTTACTAAAATTATCCTTTTTAAACAATATATTAAATTAAATTATTAAGTTAGATAATTTATCAAAAAAATATTACATTTATTATTTTATAAATTAAATTATTTAAATTTCCCTATTTTTCTTTTCCTTTTTCCCTTTTTCTTTCCTTTCTCCTTTTTCTCATTTTCTCCTTTTTCCTCCTTTCTTCCTTTTCTCTTTTTCCCTCCTCTTCGGGCGGCCAGGCCAGCCTGCTCGCCCCTTCCCCCTGTGCCTGGGCCGCTCGCCCATCTTCCCATCTCCCTTCCTTCCATCCTCTCCCGCATGGGCCACCTTCTTTCCCTTCCCTCCCCGCGCACGTCGACCCAGCCTAGTTCCCTTTCTTTTCTTTCTTTCCTTTCACCCCTGGACTGACCTGGCCCCACTCTTCCTTTTTTTTCCCACGCCCAGCCTGCCCGTTTCTCCTTCCGTCTTCTTCTCCTTCCTGACTTCGTCGTCCAGCCCTGACCTACCCTCAATGCCATGCCCGGCCACCGAGACTCCTGCAACCCCTCACTGCCACCACTCCTCTCTCTCTCTCTTCCCCCATCCCTTTTTTTTCACCATTTTGGGTCAAACCAGCCATGCACCCCCATCACACATGGCTTCCCTTTACCCTTCTTCCTTTCCCTCTCCCTACCACCCTACCACCTCCCTGCCACCCTAAACGCTACCACTGATCAGTTTTCCAATGCCCTCCCCTTCCTCTCCTTTTTCTTCTCCTCATGAGCCCTCTCCCTATCCCATTTCTTTGAGCCTTTCCCTTACTCGACCTCCCTCTTCTCTCCTTTTCTTCTCCTCCCATTTTCATCTCTATTTTGCACCACCGTAGCCATCCGCCGCTTCAACCGCCACACCAACCCCCTGCACCACTCCCTGCCACCCTCTACCTCAGCCATGCACCACCACAACACCACCCAAGCCACCCTGTAGTTCCTTCTTCCCCCCTATTATTTTCCCTTCTTTCTCTACTTTATCGGCAACCTCCCTGCAACGCCGCCGTCCGCTGCCTTCCCGCCACCTCCACCACCACCCAAACCACCAATCTACTCCCTACAACCTCCTCTACCACCCCCACACTTCCCTTGGCCGAAAATAACCCTTTCAACCCCTTATTTTTCCCCTCCCTTTTCCTTCCTTCTCAGCCCCCTCCACCTCGGCAGCCACCTTTGCCACCTCTCCGCCACCCTTAGCCACCAACAACCTATCCCCGACCACCACCTACACCCCCTCTTCACTCCTGCACCCTTCCCTTTCCCAAATCCTCCCCCATCTACCTTCTTTCCTAGTCTAAAGACCCCAACCTGAAAATAGCCGTCATTCCTTTCTTTTTCCCCCTTAGAGCATGTCTCTTTTTATTTTTGCATGCAGCTCATGTTGCATGAGCAGATGAGTTGCTATATTCTTATTTTATTTTGGTTAATAATTTTAAGGTAAAATAATATTTAAGTTAAGTATTTCGTTAACTAAGTATTATAAAGTCTTATACTGTTGGTTTCCTTATTTCTAATGTGATAAATATTTGTATTATTTTTAGGTGCCGATTTTGCTAATTAAAGCTTGAATCTTTAACCGAGATACCAATAAGGTTCAATTTTTACGGGATCTAACGTGATCATTAAACCCCACTTAAATGCATGGATAAACGCATGTTAGAACATTAGGGCTTCTAATATGTTATTATGCTTGATATATGTTGTTATATATATATATATATATATATATATATATATATATATATATATATATATGCTTGTATTGATAAATAAAAATGAAAGTATGCTAGTTTACATGCCATGTGTGGAAATATTTCTTGAGGGAAGAATTTGAATATTAATGAAAATGTTGAGTACTTATCTATGCTATATTATATTATTGTGACTATTTACACATGAATAATATTATTGTGAGCCCTAGGGCATTTTAGTAATATATCTTATGCAAGAATGTGGCCTAATATGTGTGGGTAATGATTAGTATGATGTGAAATATAATAGTTGGTGGAATTTGGGTGAGGAGAGTGGAGTATTAATTTAATATTCATGTAGTGATAATAAGTTAATAAAAGTGGTGTAATAAAAGAAAAAATGGGTAATTTTATAAGTAAAAGGGTATTATGGTAATTTTAGGAGTAAAGGGTAGAGTGGTGATTTTGGAAGTGAAGGGGGGGTAAAATGGTAATTTTGGAAGAGAAGGGCAAAATGGTAATTTTGTAAGAAAAGAGCAAAATGATAATTTTGGATGTAAAAGAGTAAAATAGTAATTTGTAAGTAAAAGGGTATTATCATAATTTTATAAGTAGAAGGGTGAAACGATAATTTTAGAAATAATGGACAAAATGGTAAATTGTAAGTAAAAGGGGTATTGTGATAATTTTATAAGTAAAAGGGTATTGTGGTGATTTTATAAATAAAAGGACATTATGGTATCTTTGGAAGTAAAGGGAAAGTAAGAGGTAGAATGCTAATTTTTTAAATAAAAGGATATTATGGTAAATTTGGGAGTAAGGGGTAACTTGGTAATTATGATTACGGTGAAGAATAATTTAATAATTAAATTATGATTATAGAAGGGCAATTGGATAATTATGATAATAGAGAAGGGTAATTTGGTAAATTAACCAACAAAAGGGTATTATGGTAACTTTAATAATAGAGAAGGACAATATAGTAATTATAATAATGGAGAAGGGTAAATTGGTAATTATAATTATAGAGAAGGGTAAATTATTAATTATAATTATGGAGAAGGGTAAATTGGTATTTATAATAATGGAGAAGGGTAAATTGGTAATTATAATTATGGAAAAGGGTAAACTGGTAATTATAATTATGGAGAAGGGTAAGTTGGTATTTATAATAATAGAGAAGAGTAAGTTGGCAATTGTAATTATGGAGAAGGGTGATTTGGTATTTATAATAATGGAGAAAGGTAAAATAGTAATTATAATAATTGAGAAGGGTAAAATGGTAATTATGATAATGGATAAGGGAAGTTTGGTAATTTAACCAACAGAAGGGTAATTTGGTAATTATAATAATGGATAAAGGTAATTTGATCATTATAATAATGGATCAGGGCAATTTGGGAATTATGAGATTGTAGAAGGGTAATTTGGTAATTTAACCAACTGAAGGGAAAATTGGTGATTATGATATTGAAGAAGGGCAATTTGGTAAATTATCCAACTAAAGGGGCAATTAGGTAATTATGATAATGGAGAAGGGCAATTGGGTAATTTAAGCAACTAAAGGGTAAATTGGTAATTATTTAACCAACTAAAGCGGCAAATTGGTATTCATGATAATGAAGAAGGGTGATTTGGTAATTTATCCAACTTAAGGGCAATTTAGTAATTATAACAAAGGAGAAGGGCAATTCGATAATCTAACCAACCAAATGGGAAATATGATAAGTGTAACAATTATGAAGGGTGAATGGTGATCTAAAAAGCATAGGAGATAACTTGGTAACCTAAACCGAGTAAGGGATTATTTGGTAATTATGTAACCTAAAGGGTGATATGGTAAATTGGCAAGTAAGGAAGGGATGGCTTAACAACTATACAAGTAAGGGGTAAATAAATAATTTATATCTAATAGGTTGATGGGACACTAGAGGTTCTTAATAAGACTCAAGTGACACCGAATAGTAAGGTAAGAGTATTTGACGATTAGTAAGTATCACGAAAACAAATCCTGAATCAGAATTGGATGAGATTATGATGGCCTTAATGATTCATCTGTATTATCTTGGATAACCATATGAATAGAAAATGCCTAATGATATTAGAAGGATTGAAAGTAAATAAGCATCTAATTATTGTGCTTTTCGTGATCACCTTAATTAAGACACTAATACTTAAAGTGAAAGACCTTAAGATCGAGAATAGTAGCTCTTTAGAGGTCGCTACCCTAAAGACGTGGTTTAGCCCATGATTATTCTGGTAGTTGCTGGTGTGCCTTTGTGCCCTAGCCAGGCCCTATATCATATTCTATCTAGCTCTACAGACTTATTTAGAGAGTATGCATACTTATGGATTAGGTTTCCTTGTCGATAGGGTACCGAGTAGCTTTATGCACCAGTACGATCAGGGTACCTTTGCATCCCTAGGTTGATAGTTGAAGGGTACTAAGCAGCTTGTGTGCACCAGTACGATTGGTGTACTTTTGTGTCCTGATTTCTTGATCCCCTGTCCAAGGTGAATAAATGGAATTGTTGTCTTGATTAAAAAAGGGAAGACACTAATCATGAAAGTGAAAGATTAATGAGTCGGGCCCAGTTGAATTATGATATTGAGTACCGATCCACCAGTTATAATAGTGGCCTAGGAGCGTGTTGCCCTGGCAGATGATTATGAGTACCAATCCACCGGATATAATAATGGCCCAAGAGCATATTGCCCTCGATGATGTTTATACGTATTCCGGTCTACCGGCGATAATAGTGGGGGTCCCAAGCTCAATAAAACTAATCATGGATGTGAATAAATTATGGAAAATATTAATAACTTATAGTGGAATACTATGTGATTCCGAGCTAGACTGATCCACCAACAAATAATAGTGGCTAGGAGCGTTCTGCCCTGGAGACCGATCCATCGGTGATAATGGTGGTCAGGAACATTTTGTGTTGTATGTATTTCGGTCCACCGGCTATATTAGTGGGGTTCCCGCACTCACATGAGTATATAATCCAAGATGATTGATTAATGATGGACTAATGGCTTAAGGCTCAGAAGCATTAATTGTACATTATGACTTATTAATAATTGATGGACTTGTTAAGTATGTGATTGTGGTGCATGTATTTCTTGTTATATAAGTATATAGCTTTGTTTCATGTGTTGCATTGCGGGCCTACTTTTAAGTGTGTTTTAAAGGATTACTCAGTACCATAGTACTGAAGGGTTCCATTTGTGGGGCCTCTGCCTATTCAATAGGTAGTGTCCCTTGCAGGTTCCTTTCAGGTGCTATTCAAATGGGCAACGGGAAAGAGCGTAAGGATTGTCCAGAATTTGATAGGGTTTTACTACTTCCCTTTCTAACTCTTGATTTGAATGTAATCTTCGTTCTTGTAACCACCATTGGTGGATTTTATTCTTTCAAGATGTTTATTTGTGCTACTCTGATTTAAATATGGTTTGAATTTCTAGTAATTGATATTTTATTCTTTAGCCTTAGCACTTGTTACTAGAACGGTATGAGTGAACCGTTTTGGTACTAAGTGTGGCGGTAATAGCCCCAAAATTCACAGTTTTGCTATTTCACTTCTGCTAACCTTTTTTTTTTTTTTTATAAAATGAAATTTTGAGTAGTGAATTTTAGAGATGTTACATGAATCTCCTCTAATTTTTGTGTGTCAATTAGCACTCTGGTAGCTTCCATTGATCCTCTAAAATCCCTATCCACTTCCTAGCAAACCCACCTACCCCATGGCTGAGCAATCATTAGAATAATTTCTTCCTTCCAGGCCACCACCAGGAGCCCCCTAATCTCCACCCAAGTTCTCCTAACCCTATAGTTATCCTCTACTCTTCAACTTAATTCTAACCACTTGAAATGATTCAAATAGCATGCTATCTTCCTCCATGGCTCATCGGCTATCCTCTTTTGTTTCAAAAGTTATGAGAAACTTATACCTACCCAGGTCTCTAACTCTGTATGCCGTGCTCCATGATTCCATCATCGAGGGATGATGATGTGCGGGAGAATAGGCTGTGATGATTCCACTATAAGACTTCTTTCCAGCCACTCCAACTCCTCCTCGGGCACTTGCAAATGAATCACCCTACATGCTTCCATCTTATTACACTCCATCAATTCCTTTCCTTTGGTGACTACTCCATAGGATCTCAAGTCCCTCATTGCTGGCTCTCCATCGACTATGCCAAGATTTGCTACTATTCTTTTGATGTTCTCCTTGTGCCTTATACACCGCCTGCCCTTTCCTTCCATACCTTGCCATCTTCACGTGAATTTTGATCCCATGCAGTAGCATGTTACTAAATTTCCTCATTGCCTCCTTTGCTTCATCTTCTCCTCTATAACGCATGAAGCACAATGTAACACCCCAAAATTCACTAATTTTTTTTAAAAGCAGAAGCAATTAAAATAGAAATACTTAAAACTTGTGAATTCTGGGCATGTTACCGCCACACTTAGTACTAGACCAGTTCTCTCTGACTGTTCCAGTACCAAGTGCTAAGGCTAAAGAAAAGATTAACAATCAATTACAAAATTAATACAAACTAAACTCCAAATAATCATTAAACGGTTGTAAAACAAAATCAGAGTACGCATCAAGAAATGTAATTCATTTCCAAAAGAGAATTAAACTTACAACCGATAAAAGGTTCATTAAAATACTCAATCGAGTACTAAATCAGAAAATGGTAAATACTATACCAAAGAAATAACAAAAGGAATGAAATCCCGTAAAGAATGAATACGGCCACAACACTCTCGAACTTTGAGCCAAACATGCTCAACACTCAGCCCCAACTGATATCTCGCCCACCTGCACAAATCAGAAGGGCATACTACTCGTGGGAATGAGCAGCACCCATGAAAAGGGTGATTAGTACGCTACGTACTGAGGAAGGTAACCGAGCACTAAGGCCAACACATAAACACATAATCCATGCAAAATAATAACAGGGCAATCCAACATAACAACATAAAAGGTATATGAACAATTCAGGTAAATGTACAGAGGCCCATATATAACCCAGATTAATCATTTAATTATTCTCTTATTAGAATTCGATTCACACCATACCTTTTTATCAAATTCATACGATTACGGGAACCCCACTATTTTTGCCGGTGGATCGGTCGTGAGGGTACATGCCCTGCCACTATTTTAGCCGGTGGATCGGTCGCGAGGGTAACATACCCTGCCACTATTATATGCCGGTGGATCGGTCGGGCCCCTTCTCGTACGGTGTTCCACTATAAGTGATTAGTGTCTTCCTATATCTTTCAACATATAACGTTTTGTTTTGTTGAGCTCGGGATCCCCCACTATTATAGCCGGTGGATCGGTCGCGAGGGTACATGCCCTGCCACTATTTTAGCCGGTGGATCGGTCACAATAGAGCATCCTGCCCTAACCACTATTATTACCGGTGGATCGGTCACATATAGGGTAGAAACCCTAACCACTATTCCTAACCGGTGGATCGGTTCGGTTCATCCTCGCATGGTGTTCCACTGTAAGTAATTAGTATCTTTTAAGAGCTTTAATGATTATGGTTTGTGTTTATTGAGCTCGAGTCACCCCACTATTTTTACCGGTGGGCCGGTCACATATAGGACCTCATGTCCTAACCACTATTATAACCGGTGGATCGGTCGCACATAGGACTACGCGTCCTAACCACTATTCCTGACCGGTGGATCGGTTTGGACTCGGCTCAATAATCTTCCACTTCATATGATTAGTGTCTTAAGTATCTTATTCAAAGGCTTTCACCTTAGACATGCATAAGTCATCACACATCACAAATCATAAAATTCCACCATCATAATTACACTTTAATTACCACATACACAAGATAATACAAAAACCCTAATCAACCACCACAGACCTCGATTAACCACAACAAACCATAGTTAACCACTCCAAACCCTATTTAACCATAACCACCATAATTAGCCACTCCACGCCTTAGTTAATCACAACAATCACAATTGTCCACTCCAACCCTAATTAATCACAACAACCCAGAGTTCATTACTCCAAACCATAATTCAATCTCTTCCATATCCTCATAATGCTCCACGTACTATTTTTCATCCAAAATAGTTCAACACCTGAATAATACTTACATTACCTTCCTTACATCCCAAATTAACTTTCCACACGTAAATTTCATACCCATGCAGACATTAATCTCCCCATGCAAAACCCTAACTCAAAACCCTAATACTGCCATTCAACCACCAATGCAACCATGTAAACCCTAATACCACAATGAAAACCCTAATGCCACCATGCAACCATTAATACTACTATGCAAAACCCTAGATTTTATCATACAAAACCCAAAATTTAATCCACATAACCCAAAGATTCATTCATACCAAACCCTAGATTCAAACCATATAAAACCTAAAGATTCATCCATACCAAACCAAGTATGCATCCTTACCAAACCTTAAATTCAAACCATATACAACCCAAAAATTCATCCATACCAAACCCTAGATTTGAACCATATCAAACAAGAGATTCATCCATATAAAACCTTACATTAGATCCTTCCACATAAAACCATAAATTAGATTCTTCAAATCAAAACCATAAATTAAAATTCCCCATATAAAACCATAAATTATATTCTCCATACAAAACCTCAAAAATCATAAATCAAATTCTCATACACGAAACCCTAAAATTCTCCATTTTATTCCTTTACTCATGAATCAATGGAATACTTAGGTCAACTCACATCCCTTAATCAACTTCTTTCTCCCTCCTCATTTTTCATCCTTTACCCCCGCACAAATCATATCAACATCCTCACATGCAAGTCTTTTAGGGTCACATGCAAACACATATTATTCCATACACATAGTACACATGCCATATAGCAACACAAAAGCATGCTTGGACTCCATGCCATACCAAATATGCAATAATTACAATAATAACATAGGATGCATAACATGTAAGGAACACAATGCACATTAGCACACAAAAGGCCTTAGCACCCCTTACCTGAAACGACACCGGTCTTGGAGCACGCTCCTAGCCTCCTTAGGGCTTTGACCAAATAATAACATATTAATAAAATAACTTTAACAAAATTCTAACCTTGCTAAAGACATAAAAATAATAGAGATATTATAAACCTTTTTAATATAGGGTTAAAGACTTTACCCTAATAATAATAATGATACTAATATAATAATATCAAAGACAATAAAACTAATATCAATGAGAATATAAATAATAATAACAATAATAATAATAATAACAATAGTAATAACAATAATAGCATTATTAACAATAATAATGGTAAAATATTTGCATTAATAATAATGGAATAAGAATAATAGAAATTCGAAATATAAAATAATAATAATAATTATACTTATAACATATTAATATTAATAATAGTAATAAAAGAAATAACAAGGGGAATAATAATAAAATTGAATTAAAATACAATAAGGCTTCAGCCCTCAACATAAATAATAACAAAACAATAATACTACTAATAAATAATAATAAAACATATTAAGAACATAAATATTAAGAATAATAATAATGGTATTTATATACAAATAATTGAAATAAATTAAATCAAGGCTTATAATAATATGGAAAATGGTTGAGAGGGTCTAGGGTTCAACCTTAGGTTGGTGGGGATAGGCGGCACCGGCGGTGGCCGGAAAAATAGAAGAAAAGAGGGAAAGATGGATGTTGGGAAAAAAAGATAGGGAGAATTGAGGTGATATAAGGGGTGTTTATTGTTTCCCAGGAGGAGAGGGACAAAATGATGGTGGTGGTGCAGCCAAAGGTGGCGGCGCACGGCGGCGCACGGTGGTTTAAGGCTTCGGGGTCAAAATTCTGGCGAAGCGAGCAGCCAACTTTGCACGTTTATGGAGGCTCGTGAAATAATAATCGAGAGGTGAAAATGGTTTGGTTAACTAGAGGGCGTTGCAGGGAAGAATTTGGCATGCGGCGGTGGCGCTGAAGTTGGCTAACAGAGGCGGAATAGGCGTCTAAGGTCTCGATGATGGCAGCCCTCGCCGAGGGTTTCGGGAAAGAAAATCTCCAAAACTCCTACAACTAGGCTTTTTATAGATGTTGGAATGGGTAATGAGGAGCTGGAGGTTGACATGGAAGTGTTAAATGCAAGAATTTGGGTGGCCGGTGGCAGAAAATGGCCGACGATTCCTTGGTTTTGGTCGAAGGTTCACGGGGCTGGGGAGAGGAAACGGGCGAGATTTAACGTCCAATAATTATTCCAATTTATTCCTGGAGTTAAGAGGAAGACAAAGAGGCAAGAAACGACCGATATTAATCACCGTAGCCGGAGACGCCATTGACGATGCCGGGACTGCACCATCGTCGACGGAGGAGAAGGGAGGAAGAAGGAAGAAGGAAGGGAGGCAGGCCGGTCGGCCTGGAAAAGAAAAGAAAAGGGGAAGCACCGGGCCGGTCGGCGCGGTGAGGGTTCATGAAATGAAACGCGGTGTGTTAGTGAGGAAACACAAAAAATGCGGCGCAGCAAGGGCTGTAAAGGACGCCGGTCGCGCGGGCTGGGCCGCAGGGAAGGAAAAAGGAGAAGTTTGGGCCGCAGGAGATGGCAGCCCAAACGGGGAAAAGGAGAGGAAAAAGAAAAAGAAGAAAAAGAAAGAAAAAGAAAAGGAAAAAGGAAGAAAGAAAAAAGAAAAAGGGAAAAAGGAAAGGAGAAAAAAAATAGATTAGGGCCAATTAAATTAATCTGAAAATTTAGGATATTTAAAAATAATAATATTTAAATAAAATAATATTTAAATCCATTTTTAGGCTAAATTAGTATTTTTAAAAGGTTTTCCATAAATTCTATTTTAATTAGCAAAACACCCTACTTTTCTCCAATTAAATTATTTATAAAATTAATATTAATTTGGAACTATTTCCTCCTTATTATTTTAAATAAAATAATTTATTTAGTTAATTTCTAAAATACAATCCTTAATTAGCTAGAATACCCAAATTCTCTCCTAATAAAAATACATATAAATTTATTCTTGATTTTCCCTAATTAATTTCCTTTTATTTTCATTAAATAATTTATTTAATTACTCTTTATAATAAAACCTCATTTAAATATAATATTTAAGATTAGGAATTTTTCGGGGCATTTCACACAAATGTAGGTTGGACACCTTTCGCTCCTTTTGGCTAATAAAAATGTCCTTCACCTTCCCAACTTCAGCAAATAATTCATGCACTTCCTCAACCTCTATTTTTCTAGCTAGGTTATCCACAAATAGACCTGGCAAAGTTGACCCAACCCGATCGACCCAACCCGAATAACCCGACTTGAAACCCGATAGTAACTCAAAAAATAAAACCCGTTCATAACCCGAAAGCCCGAAACAACCCGATTCAATTTGGACCCGACCTGAATTTAGCTAACCCGATAAAGACCCGAACCTAAATTGACCTGAACCGAAGTGACCAAAATCAATGATAACCCGAACTGAGCACACCTCAAACCCGACCCAACCCGAACTCCAACCCGAACCCAAACCGACCCGAACTCTAATCCGAACCTGAACCGACCCGAACTTTAACTTTAACCCGAACTAACCCGAACTCTAACCCGAACCCGAACCGACCCGAAGCAGACTTGAACCGATAATTGATTATTCTTATTCATATATGATATTTTGAACTCCATACTCTTATTAATTTTTGAAACCATGTAAATAAATGCAAACATATATGAGCATAAATTTATATTTTTACTTCACTTTGTTTGATAATTTCCTACAAGTTAAACTCTACACTTTGGACCATAATAATAATACACTCATTATATTAACGATTCATGAGGACATGATAATCAAATTCAACATTTCATCATACACTCATTGTATGATACACAATACACAATAATATCAAATATACTGATAATTACTAACAAATAAATACAATAAAAGTCCATACAAGTGTAAATAAGAAAACTAGAGCATTGATAACACACCTATAATGAATACTTGATCTTCTCTTTAATGGATGAAGGTGAATACCTCTCTTTGATTGAAGCCCTGACCTTGAGGTAAGTAACCAAAAAATACTAACTAGAAAGGAAGAAATTTACAATCCAAAAGGCAAAAAGATATCCTATAGGATAGTTATAAACTTATAATGCTAAGAGAAAGACATCACCTAACCATCACCATATGTTGTTACAAAACATCACACCAACAAGTCACACACCTTAATCTGAGGCTTATATAACAATGAGAAAAAAAAAATATCACCCCATTTGGATATTCCTCCCTGCAACCTCTTCAAAAATATCAGTGTAGTCCTCCCTGTAGTAAAATAACATGTAGTTAAATACACTCCATTTGGATAAAAGCTACATACTTAACTATCAATTATATAAAGAATTAAAATAGTACCTATGGACCTTATTAAGGATGTCTAGTAGGGGGGTTAGCTCCATCCCACCCCACATTGCAACCAACGTATTCATCTTCCTCAGTTGCTAGAGAAACAATAACACATTAGAAATTTACTATGATGTAGAAACAAAGAACTAAATAAAAGCCTTAAAAACATTACCTTCAAAACCATACAACCAACTACGAGTAGTTATCAACGCTTCAATATTTTCAGGCAAGTACAAGCTTCTCCACTTACTTAAAACTCTACCTCCAATGCTAAAATTTGATTCTGATGCAACAGTTGTAAGGGGCACACTTAAAATATCCCTAGCTAGATGTGCAAGCTCTCCATATTGAGACTCGTTCTCTCTCCAAAAGTCAAGAATGTTCAGCTTGATTTTACGGTCCATTCTTGGATCATCTAGATACTTATCCAGCTTTGTCTTTTCATTATAGGTGAATGCAGTATCATTTTCATCAAAACCCTAAAAATTACAAAAGCAAATAGATATATATATATATATATAATAAATCAAGAATGATAATATATATATATATATATATATATATATATAATAGTCAATTGAATATAAATATAATAACAAATCAAAATCAATGGAAAGATATAAAAGATTAAGGGAAGGTGAGAAATGTAAACTTACGGTAGAGAAATCAAATTTGCTCTTGCAAGTAGAACCAAGGGTGTTAGTGTCTAATGTTGATGATGTTCCACAAGAGTTATAACAAGTACCTTCTCCATCATTAACGGAAGGATACTCCACTAGAAGCATCCCTAACTTAAACCGCATATCATTGACTTTCAAAGAAGCCCTTGTTCCATCCTCAAATAATTTTTGATAGCAATGCTTTAGAAAATCTAACTTACAACGAGGATCAAGAATCACAGCAAAAGCAAATAATGTACCATATTCATTCCCATCTAAGTTGGCCCAATACTTGTCAAATTTAATCTTCATTTCTATAGCCATTTTCCTTAACACTTCATCATCCCCCTTTATCAACTCATTTAAAAGCATTTCGATCTTCCATACATTCTCAAAATACAAATTTGCCATAGGATACTGACTACCAGAAAATAACTCAGTAATATCATAAAATGGTTCTAAGACATCACGAATTTTTTCAAGCATGTCCCACTCTTGAGGTCTTGGAAAATTCTTGTACAAAGGGTCAACAACCACCATCTCCTTAAATCCATTACGATAAATAATAGCTCTATCAATCATCAAATAAGTAGAGTTCCACCTTGTGGGAACATCAAGACATAATGCTTTAGTATCTGATATCCGAGCTAATTTCACACAATTTCGAAATGTAGTCTTCCTCGATTCTGACCACTTGATGTATTTTACACTATCTCTAATCTTAACAACAATATCCTATATTACCTTAAGCCCATCCCTAACAATGAGATTCAAAACATGAGCACCACACCGAACATGTAAGTAAATTCCATCATGCAACAAATTTTTTTGATCATTTAGTATATTTCGCAAACGATCTTGCATTATATCATTGCTTGAGGCATTGTCTAATGTGATAGAGAAAATCTTATCCTCAATACCCCAGTCTTGAAGCAAACTTAACACCAAATTATGTAAGATTTGTCCCGTATGTGGTGTTTCTATATGATGAAAATTCAGCACTCTACTATTCAACTTCCAATTAGCATCCACAAAATGAGCAGTCAAACACATATATCCCTCAGTTTGACAAGAAGTCCACATATCAGAAGTCAGACAAATACGACCAGGGATGCTACGAAGATAGTTCTTAAGCTCAATTTTCAAGTTTGATTGCAATTTCAATACATCCGATTTTGCAGTATTTCTACAAATGGTTCTAACTTGATTATTCAAGTATACATGAATTTCTCTATTGCCTTCGTGTTCAACCCAAGAGAATGCATACCCATGTTTGATGATAGACCTTGCTAATAGATCTCTGTAGATCTTTTGGTTATAAACATTAGATTCTACTTTCACAATTTGTTGATATGATGGACATTTATCAAGATGTCTTTTTAGATTTGTTAATGTGAACTAGCAATGAAAGAAGCCACCTTACAATGGCTGCAAAGTGCTCTCTCTTTTCCATCCTTGGTCTCGGTTCCTTTAAGTCTCAGAAATTCTTTCCAAACTGAGCTCCTTTTGTTATTAGCTTCTTGCAAATTAAGATCCAGAAGATTGCTAGCATCATAATTTTTAGCTTCCATAACTACAATAAATTATTAGTATTAGTATTTTATTAAGATAATCATGAAATCACATACAATACAAATAGTATACCATAATCATGAAATCGCATACAATACAAATGGAACACCATAATCATGAAATCACATGCAATACAAATGGAATACCATAATCAAATTAAGATAATCATGAAATCACATACAAACAATCTATTTGAGCCTGAGGTAACATAGGCTAACATTAACATATGTTTGAATTACACACAATTTGCATGATAATATTTAACAAGCTAACATGTAATCCTTGTCTTAATCCTTGTAGATTGTTGAGTAATAATAGGGATACTAGTTATAGTAGATAAATATGGAAGTATTTAACTTGGTGAATTAATGGTACTAGGTCTATTTTCCATCCATAAACCTAAGGACAAAATTAATAAATCATATAAAACATTAAAACTCTACAATGTAAAATTCATACGATTTTACATATATTGCAAACATTACGTAAAAAGATATACTTAGGTATTTTTATAATTTTTATGAATTCCAAGATTATGATCATCTCACTATCATGGTAGCTTTTGTAACCACAGAGCCATTTGCTAATCTATTTTGCACATCAATATTGAATTATACATAATTAAGTCATCACATCTTTCTTATTTTAATTCATAATGTAAGGTTTACTTATATGAAAAACAACATCTTCATTTTTACCAAGTTTTTGATATGATTTTTCCACAAATAAGATCTCATTCAATAAGCATATTGTAAACATGCTAAACTAATAATTATATACATAATTATCATACCAAACATTCTCCTATCATTAGAATTATTTTTAAGTCATACTTTTATACCCGAAATATTTTATATCAGATAACATGCTCGTTTTTATCTGTTTTCATAATAATAATAATTACCACATAATTATATTGAAATAAATCATGCTAAACATATTTCATACACCAAAACCCTAATGTATTATCACGCAATTTTTATCATTTTAGTAGAGTATAACGGTTACCTGAATTCTGGCAAAAACGTAAAATTAGCAGTATCCACCAAAATTTATTAGGTCCTGCAAATTAAACTTTCGTACCTAAAAATAATACCACAAATACAAATTAATATCTATCGGATAAAATAATAATTATAGTATAAAAATATTTATTTTTCTAAAATTACCAAAATATCCTTACAATTAATATTGGTACCCAAAATTTTATTACAACAGTAACAACACTACGCAACTCACGTTGCATGTAGCGTGAGTCACGCACAAGGGGAAGGGGCATGGCTGACTGGGCGAGAGGGTCGGGCAAGGCTAGGAGGCAGGGGAAAGGAAAGGGCGGCAGAGGTGGTGGTTGGTCGGCGGTGCAGGGCTGGGTCGAGGGTGATGGGCTGCCGGGAGGCTGCTGCGAGAGGTTGTGGCTAGGCTGGAAAAATTTCGAACAAAACAGAGAGGGAGGGAAGGGGTAGATGGTTCGAAGGTGGTTGGTGATGCGGGGGAAGGTTGGGCGATGGCGGAGCAAAGGGTAACACGGCTGGGCTAGGGGCTGCTGGATGAAGAAAAACCGAGGGAGGAAGCTGGTCGAGATTTGGCTCGGGGATGGAATTTTGGGCTGCCAAGTCAAGGGTGACGGTGGATGGCTGCTGGCTGGTTTGGGCGATGGGCTGGTGCACGGTGTAGGGGGCTCGGCTGAGGTGGTGGCGTTGGGATGGAGGACGCTGGGCGACGAAAATGGAGGTGCAGGGGCTGGACGACTGTGCATGCAGGGTCATGCGATGGGGGTGCTGTTTGGTGATCGAAAATGGAGGGGAGCAGAGAGGGAGCTGTGACGGGCAGAAGTTGTAGGCGTAAGGCGTGTGTGTGTCTGTGAATCTGTGAAATGAAATGAAAGTGGGGGGCTGTGCTGTGCCGTGTGCATGTGTATATGTGTATAACATGCAGAGTGTGTAAGAGTGTGTAAGTATGGCGTGAGTATCTGTATATAAATGTACGGATGAAGATAGGAAAATCTTCCGAAGATATGTTTGTATAAGGCTTAGAGTAGAGTTTATTTATCTAATTTTAATTTTAATTTAGGTAGATTAAAATATTAGATATAAAAAAATAGTTCGGGAAAAATTATTAGAATTTGGATAAGTAAAATAGTCGGAAAGAGTAAAATAATTGAGAATAATTTTTAGGAAATTATTTTTTGTTACGGATCAAAAGATTATTAATAAAATAATTTAAAATAAGACTTACATGTAAAACTAGGATTAAAATAAAGAATCGGTTTCTATCAACTTTTTAGCCTAATTATTTTTATATCTAAATCGTCGAAATAATAATAATAATAATAATAATAATAATAATAATAATAATAATAATAATAATAATAATAATAATAATAATAATAATACGTTTAATGCTAAACCTCTTAAGTTAATATCAGATAGAAAAATAATTCGATTGGAGATATATTTAAATAAACAAAGAAGATAAAAATAATTGGAAATAATTTTTTGGAATTTATTTTTGGTTATAAGTCACGACTATTAATAAAATAATTCCGATCAAAGTAAACCGATCTAAGATAGATATAAATAAAATAAAAAGGTAAAAATAATCAAGAATAATTTTTAGAAAATAAATTTTAGGTTACAGATCAAAAGATTATTAATAAAATAATTTAAAATATGATTTATAGGTAAAACTAGGATTAATTTAAATAACCTAATCTCTATCAAAATTTTAACCTAATTAAATTTATACTTAAACCGTTGAAATAATACGAAAAATAATAATACTTTAAAATTAAACCCTCTAAAATAATAAGATTTAGGTGAAATATTAAAAAAATATAAAGTAACTAGAAAATTAGAAATATTTTGACTAATATCTTATTATAGTTTATATACAAATTAAGGGGGTTAGACAAATAAGAATTAAGTAAAACATTTAATAGGGGACAAAGTGTTAAAAAAATATTTAGTATTTAATGTATAAAAAATGAAATGAGTTAAAAATGAAACTTTTAAATAAAATTTAATCATTGTAAGATTTTGAGTTTATTTTCTCATAGTATTTAAATGTAATAATTAGATATATAATGTTATAATTAATTATAATAATCATTTAATTTAAAGATAAAAGTTATTTGTATTTCTAACCCTAATTAAAATTTGAGACTAAATTATATATGTAATTTATTCACAGCATGTTTAACATTTACATCTTTATACTTTACAACCTATAAAGTTATTGGATATTTTAAAGCTTTATTAACTTTACAACCAACTAGGGATAATATTAGCTAGGCATGATATTAAGCTAAAAGATCTGAAGGGAGTCAAGGATGAGTCGTCATCATCAAGTTTGCAATGACAACAAATATAACACCTCAAAATCCTCACTAAGAATATCAGATTAAGATTAATACTTCAAATAATCAAAGGCTTATAAGGAGTAGCTATTAACTAAAAATAGGTTGGTTGAGAAAGGTACGAATGGACCAATGTGTGAGATATGTGAACAAGTAACTTAGACTTTGGTGCATGAGATTAATGATTTCCCAATGACCCAAGTTTTTTATGTGGATGATGATAACCCATAGAAAAGTTGTATAATATAAAAAGACAATAAATTTGATTGATTCTATTTCATAATCTAACACTTAGATGATGAGACGTTAGAAATGACGTGTACACTAATATGGGTTATTTGAAGGAATTGAAATAGGAGGAGATCAAATGACTCTACATCGATTCAATGACCAAAGAATATTATTGAGGATACCATGCACTTGCTTCTAGAATAATTAACAAAGGAAGTGCATGATCCACCATGTTAGCAATTATAAGAACGAAGGAGATGGATGATATGCATGTTGAATTGTTGATGCAAATTGAACGTGAACAATGCAGGAAAAGTAATATAGGAAATCATGAAAATTATAATTGTAATTTAAGATGTAAAAGGCGATATATTGTCACTTATTAGCTATGTTGTAGCCATTATAAATATCTATCGACATATTTATAATATAGATAATTGTCTTAAGACATCAGACATACAATATAGAATTTAGTGTGCTATGACGGAGTATTGTTTTACTAAGTTAGGCATTGAGACAAATTCATTGGAAGTAGGGTAGGGTTTATAATCATAAGACAACATTGATATTTCATTTTTTACAAAGTTATTGATAATTGTGATTTTTATTTATCACATATTTATTTATTGTATATTAAAATCTATTGTTGAAAATGAAAAAAAAGTGACAATGTCACACTGAGAAATTAAAAAACCACAGCAAAAAAAACTAAAACCAAACTAATAGTAATAGGATAAGGCCGTACTATTATGGCTAGGAAAAAACTCTCTTATTTTAAATTGTGATGGTGGCGTGTTCAAAGATTTTATTAGTATTCTAAAAATACTTAAAGTTAATTTTATAAAAATTAAAAATAATTTTATTTTATTTCATATGAGTTTTAATTTTTATGTTCAAACACGTTATCGATCATGATTCATACTGTTATAAATAATACCTAATTTGAATTTTTTGATTTGACCTAAAATCTATAGACCCGAAATAGACCCAAATTTGAAAAACTCGATAGATCTGACACTTAGTTGATCTGATTCACATCCGACCCATAAAGTGACCCGAACCCGAACCCGAACCCGAACCCAAACCTAACCCGAATTTTATAGACCCGAGTCAAACCCGAAATAGACCCGAACCCGAGAAATCCGAAGAACCAAGCATTGACCCGACCCAAATCACACTCGACCCGTCAATTAACCCGAACCGAACCCGGACTCGACCCAAAGCAACATAACCCGAACCACACCCGAACCGAATTAGACCCGCACCCGAACCCGACTCGATTGTATAGTAAATAAAAGTTGACCCGGCCCATATCAACCCGACCCTAACCCGACCCAAATGACCCGTTTGCCACCTCTATCCACAAACACTGTGAAACAAACCTTAAGATTATGCGTAAAATTCCTTTGTTGGAACGCTTTCCCCCGACGAAAGCTTGGATTAATATCTCTTACATAAGGCCTTAGGTTTGGTGGCTTACTATGTAGGGCGTGGGTACTCTCCCTAGGGCTCATGTTTGGCTGATTTTTTTTATTCTAGAAAGGAAGAAAGAATATGCCATTATATATTGGTTTTATGTTCACGCTTCTCTGAAAGTTGGAAGAAATAGGAAGGGGCGGCCTAGGGAAGCGCTGCTGATGGTGCTGCGGCATGAGGCCTCCCAAATTATAAAGGCCTAAAAAAAATTAGAATATTTGATATAAGTTAAAAGCAAAAAATGCGCATTGTTAGAGTTTACCCATGCAGCTTATGTGGTGATGCATGCATGTTAGGCCACCACAGTTCGAATCCGCTTGCTGCCACATTTTCCTTCTTTACTTGTGTGGGATTTTGTGCCTACTTAGTTTTTTTTTTTTTTTTCTTTTTCGTATGCCTTCTGCTTGGGTTTTTTCTTATGTCTCTCTATTACTTGCCCTTTTACATGGAAAATTTCTTGATTCTTGTTTCTTTATTTTTATCTAAGTATTATACGAGCAGGTATTTAGTTTTTTGTCTCTCTCCTTTTTTTCTTTTTTCTTTTTTTATTTGTTCATTTTAACTTACTGATAGTTACAAGCTTATAGGCAAAAAGTCTTTTGCTTTCTTTTTCCGTCTCTTTTACTATGCTTATCGTAACACTAATTGTTAAATCATAGAATTAGTTATTTAAAAATTAAATTCAAGAAAAGAAAAAAAAATAAGACTTAAATTTCTCAGGCAATACCTAGATTGATTAATTTTTTGTAACAAAGTATGAAGTATTTATAATGGTATGTTTAATAAAATATGTGATTAATGCTTACACAAACTAAGTTTTAAATATTTTATTAAGTAATTATATATAGGTTAAGTTATATTAAAAAACATTAAGATATGAACAAATAAATAATAAGGATATATATATATATATATATATAATTAGGGACGCCCCTATCTTTTTCGCACTGGGCCTCTGTTTGTCTAGGACCGGCCTTGGAAATAGGGGGAGGAAGTTGATCTTGTCAGGAAGGTAAATGCCTCGGGAGAATTTGCGGGCAAAGGTCTAAACTCCGAGACATCATATCCATCAGGTGCAGGGAGTTCACATGAGAACAAATGTTAAGGGGGACCAAAGATATTCAGCATGCTCTGAAGAAAACTGTCACAGTTAGGACTGCAACTAAAAAGTCTCTGACGTAACTGAGAAGCCCAAAAAAGCTGAGGGTAGTAAGGCCAACGGGACTCACCGTACTACACTTGCCATTGGTAGAGGCACGAGCAAGACTGAGATAGATGAAGTGCGGTCGCTAAGAGACCAAGGGCCTTGTAAACAAGGATGGGGCGGTCAATGTCCGAAACGCAACCGGTGGAGGGTTGAGACCTCCTGATGACTGGGACTTCTTTTTCCTTTCCGGCTGTTTCCATGATATCGGAGAGAGGAATGTTAAATATACACCTATATTACTAAGTTTATTGTTGGATTATTATCCGAAGTTGGGCTTGTATGTGAACGATACGAATTGGACGTTGTCGTAACGGTTAGGCCCGAATAAACGTGATCGAATTAGGTTTAATTAAGTTGGGCCTAATGTATCTGATTGAATGTGGACTGATATGTGTAGAAACTGTGGGAGTCCTAGATCGTTGATGGACCGAACTAGGATGACCCGATAGATGACAGGCTTGTTATCTATATATATGTGGTTATGGTCCCTAGGTCACAAGTACTTCGCTCCATTGGTTCCCATCAGTCATTGGCGAGTAGCGGGTACGTGCGTGATCTAGAAGACTACAAAACCGACCGTTAGGGTTTGATATCAGATTCGACGGTACTCGACAAATCTTTTGTTATTATGGATTCAGGTACGCTTCCGCGATATATTATATATATATTAATCTTGATAGATTAGCTTTCGATCCAGTCAAATATATATAGATTATATATTAATCTATCAATTGGTATTAGAGCTGTTGCTAAATTTATCTAGATTAATTCAAAAAAAAAGGTCTTGCGTGCGGTACTGTTCATCAGTTACTGTTCATTCAATTTTTTTCCGGCGAGTACTGTTCATGCCGATTAATTCGTCGGACTGCTCATAGTTACTGTTCATTCAATTTTTTTTGTTGAGCACTGTTCATGAGATACTGTTCATTCGCTGAGGCTACCAAAAAAAAATTAGGGTTGCAAGGGCTATGCCTCGCACCCTTTCCCTTCTTATGTGTCATATGGCCCAATTTTCTTTTAACAAAAAAAAAATGCCGAGACCTTATGTGCCATTTCCGGAGATGCATGGTGTTATTTTTTTTGTTATATATTTAGTTATTTTTGGGCTAATAAATCTTTAAGTTGGGCCGTTCTAGCTTTGGGCCTACAGTTATTTTTTTTTTGTGGTCCAGTTTTCCTTTTGTACTATTTGGACTTATAGTTTGGGCCTTATATTTATTGTGTATTATTATTTCTATATTAAAATAATAATAATGCATGATTGACTTAATTAATTTTTTTTAATTGGATATGGAGTTCATTTTTTTTATTCCAATTAAAATTTCATATGGGCCTATTTATGTGCATTACTTGAAATTTATGCAAATAAAGTTAGATTTGATATTGTTGTATATATATTAAATCTAAATAAAGTTGGTCCAAATATTATAGGTCCAAATTTATACAATAAAATTAAGGGATCAATTTATTTAAATGATTGGTTGTCTAATATTAATAGATAAGCTGGTTAAAATAATATGTCGCCAAAGTGACCTCTTTTATGGAAATTGGTTTATGGAACATATTAGATGTTTGTGCATATATCTATTCGTGCAGTTATTCAGTCGGCCCAAAGGAAGACAAATATCTGGCAGATTTTTATATGCACGTGCGATAATAAATATGTGACGATTGTTTGGTTGCCATGTGGATAATAAGTCAATCCAAAGATGGGCTTATTATCTGACAGGCCTTATTGTCAGTATTTGATTATTGCAACAAGAACACCACTTGCAGTTAATATTATTGTCCAAAGACTTGATATTAATGTTGCGCCGGTTTCTTGTGATGGGATCACCAATATTTAAATTTATTGATTATTTTATTATGTGAATTATTTTTGTGAGCATGAATATTTATATATGTTTATGTTTTCTGTAAAGCCATGACTGCTACTACTATATCTGCTAACTTAAGCTCTATTCCCATGCTGAACGGGAATAACTTTAAGGAATGGAAGGACAATGTTATCATTGTACTTGGCTGCATGGATCTGGATCATGCACTCAGGCTTCCGAAACCCGCTGATCTGACGGCTGAAAGTACCTCTGATGATAAGAGGAACTTTGAAAAGTGGGATCGGTTGAATCGCATGAGTCTAATGATCATTAAGCGCAGCATTCCGGAAGCCTTTAGAGGTGGGGTGTCTGAGGACATCACCAATGCTAAGGATTTCCTTGCTGAAATTGAGAAACGTTTTGCAAAAAACGATAAGGCAGAAACAAGCACTCTCTTGCAGCGCTTGATTTCAATGAAGTACAAAGGCAAAGGAAATATAAGGGAGTACATAATGGAAATGTCCAACATTGCTTCGAAACTGAAAGTGCTAAAGCTTGAGTTATCAGATGATTTACTCGTGCACTTGGTGTTACTTTCACTTCCTGCACAATTCAGTCAGTTTAAGGTCAGTTATAACTGCCAAAAGGAGAAATGGCCTCTCAATGAGCTCATTTCTTATTGTGTGCAAGAAGAGGAAAGATTGAAGCATGATAGGACTGAAAGTGCTCACTTAGCCAGTACCTTTAAGGGCAAGGGCAAGAAAAGAAAGGATGAAGCTGCTTCTAAGGGTCCGGTTCAAAAGAAACAGCAGAAGGAAAAGGATAGCTGCTTCTTTTGCAACAAAACTGGACATGTAAAGAAGGATTGTCCTAAATACCACGCTTGGCGTGCAAAGAAAGGTACAATCCTTACTTTGGTTTGTTCTGAGATTAATTTAGCCTCAGTACCTAGAAACACTTGGTGGTTAGATTCTGGATCTACTACTCACATAAGTGTTTCTATGCAGGGTTGCTTGAACTGCCGAAAGCCAAGTGATGGCGAAAGATACATCTATGTGGGAGATGGCAAGGCAGCATCAATTGAAGCAATTGGCACTTTTAGGTTATTATTAGAAACTTGTTTCTATTTGGATCTGAAAGACACTTTCGTTGTACCGTCTTTTAGACGGAATTTGGTTTCCATTTCCTTATTGGACAAGTCTGGTTATTTTTGTTCATTTGGAAATAATAAATTTAGTCTTTCATTAAATTCAAATACGATTGGCACCGGTTCATTATGCGCTTACGATAACCTATATATGCTTGACATCATCACTTCATATCACGAAATCCTGCACGTGGAATCACGTGGTACCAAACGCAAATTAAATAAGGAAAATTCAGCATCATTATGGCATAAGCGCTTAGGTCATATCTCAAAAGCTAGAATTGAGAGGCTTGTGTCGGATGGTATACTTAATTCCCTTGACTTTGCGGACTTAAACAATTGTGTCAATTGTGCCAAGGGAAAACAGACCAAAACTAAGAGAACAGGTGCAAATAGATCTTCGGATGTCTTAGAATTGATTCACACAGATATCTGTGGACCGTTCCCTACGGCTTCTTGGAATGGTCAACAGTATTTCATATCATTCATAGACGACTACTCACGTTATGGGTACCTGTATCTCATTCACGAAAAATCACAGTCGCTGGACGTGTTCAAATCATTTAAGCTTGAGGTTGAGAATCAACTCAACAAACGAATTAAGTGTGTTAGATCTGACCGTGGTGGTGAGTACTATGGCAGATATGACGGTTCAGGTGAACAATGTCCAGGACCATTTGCTAAATTCCTAGAGGAGTGCGGTATCGTCCCACAGTACACCATGCCGGGATCTCCTAACATGAATGGTGTAGCTGAAAGACGAAATAGAACTCTTAAGGACATGGTGAGGAGTATGATTAGTCATTCAACCTTACCAGAATCACTCTGGGGAGAAGCACTAAAAACAACAGCTTACATTCTAAATAGAGTACCAACTAAAGCAACTACTAAAACACCTTATGAGCTTTGGACAGGCAAAAGGCCTAGTTTAAGGCACTTCCATATTTGGGGATGTCCAGCTGAGGCAAGGCCTTATAGACCACATGAAAAATCATTGGACTCCAAAACAGTTAGTAGTTACTTTATTGGTTATGCGGAGCGATCTAGGGGCTATAAGTTTTATAATCCCACACTTAAGTCAATTTTCGAGACGGGAACTGCCACATTTTTTGAGGATGTTGAGCTTGGGGGGAGAAATGAGGTTAGAAACATTTTCTTTGAGGAGGAATTAGTCAATATTCCTACTATTGTCTCTGACGATGTGCAAGTCCCAGCACCTGTCGTCGATCAGGAGGCAAATCAAGAACCTCAACAAGACAATGCAGAACAACCACCCATTCAAAATGAAGTAATTGTTCCAGAAGGACAAGCTCAACAACCTCAAGAGCTAAGGAGATCCACTAGAGAAAGGAGAAGTGCTATTCCAGATGATTATATAGTATTTCTCCTAGAACATGAGGTTGGCATTGGCATGATGGAAGATGATCTAGTCAACTTCCGTCAAGCCATGGAGATTTCAAATTCTCAAAAGTGGATTGATGCCATGAATGAGGAAATAAAGTCCATGATGGACAATGACGTATGGGATCTTGTCCCATTGCCTGAAGGAAAGAAGCCCATTGGTTGTAAATGGATATTTAAGACTAAGAGGGATTCAAAAGGCAATGTGGAAAGATATAAGGCACGTCTAGTCGCTAAGGGCTTTACACAAAAGGAAGGAGAAGATTTCAAAGAGACATTCTCTCCGGTCTCTTCTAAGGACTCCTTGAGGGTAATTATGGCATTAGTGGCACATTTTAATCTTGAGTTACATCAGATGGACGTAAAGACCGCCTTTCTCAATGGTGACATTGAGGAAACGATCTATATGGTACAGCCAGAAAACTTTGTGTCCGGAGACCCAAAGAATATGGCTTGCAAACTTAAGAAATCTATCTATGGGCTCAAACAAGCGTCTCGACAATGGTATTTTAAATTTCATCAAGTAATCACCTCTTTCGGCTTTGAGATGAACTTGGTTGATGAATGTGTATACCATAAGTTCTGTGGGAGTAAGAACATATTTCTGGTTTTATATGTTGATGACATATTGCTAGCAAGCAATGACATAGGTTTGTTGCATGAGACCAAGAGATTTCTAGCTAAGAATTTCGAAATGAAAGATCTTGGTGATGCATCTTTTGTATTGGGCATAGAGATATACCGGGATCGTTCTCGAGGTATCCTAGGGTTGTCACAAAAGGCCTATGTTGAAAGGGTTCTCAAACGATATGGAATGCATAACTGCAAACCGGGAAATACCCCTGTCGCTAAGGGAGACAAGTTTAGTCTCAATCAGTGCCCTAAAAATGACTATGAAAGAAGGGAAATGCAAAATATTCCCTATGCTTCAGCTTTGGGAAGTCTTATGCACGTTCAGGTATGTACGCGTCCGGATATTGCGTACATTACTGGGATGTTGGGCAGATATATGAGCAATCCAGGACTTGACCATTGGACAGCTGCCAAACGAGTCATGCGGTACTTACAGAAAACGAAAGATTACATGCTCACATATCGGATGTCAGGCAAGCTTGAGATCGTAGGATACACTGACTCCGACTTTGCTGGATGCCAAGATAGTATGAAGTCCACATCAGGTTTTTTTTTTGATGGCTGGAGGAGCTGTGTCTTGGAAGAGTTCCAAACAGACAGTTGTTGCCTCTTCCACCATGGCAGCAGAATTTGTGGCATGCTATGAGGCTTCTAATTATGGTATATGGCTGCAAAATTTTGTCACGAGGCTGCGTATAGTTGATGGTATTGAAAAACCACTCAAGTTGTTGTGTGACAATAAGGCTGCAGTTCAGTATTCCAACAATAATCTAAGTTCTATGAAATCGAAGAGTATCGATATCAAGTTCTTAGTTGTTAAAGAAAAAGTTCAAAAAGGAGAATTTTCTATAGATCATATCAGTACAAACTCTATGATTGCGGATCCGTTTACTAAAGCGTTACCACCCAAGCAGTTTCTCGAGCATGTAGCTCGTATGGGTGTTATATCAGTTAATGATCTTTAGTTTTAGTGGGAGTTTGTAATCTCAGTTGCTTTATGTATAGACTCTCTTTGGTTTGACTTATGGATATTTTGACCATATGTTTTATGCAGAGATAAAGTTTCAGTTCTTTTCCTTTCTATCTTTTGGTATGATTTGATCTCACTAAAGTTTTAAGGTGGACCAGTTGGAAATATGCATGTTAGGGTCACATTGCATGATATTTCCATGCTACACATCCACACCTTGATCCATGTCATTCAGTCATGTCAACATATGTGACCATTGAGGGTTTAGTTACGTAGTTATGTGACGAAAGCCGCTTTGATCCTATGTTTATGTGATTGATGGACCGGATTGGTTAAAGATACATTTTATAACGACAACAGATTTGAGCTCATTTGGTTATGTCACAATTAGTAACGTTGCACATATAGCCCAAGTGGGAGATTGTTGGATTATTATCCGAAGTTGGGCTTGTATGTGAACAATACGAATTGGACGTTGTCGTAACGGTTAGGCCCGAATAAACGTGATCGAATTAGGTTTAATTAAGTTGGGCCTAATGTATCTGATTGAATGTGGACTGATATGTGTAGAAACTGTGGGAGTCCTAGATCGTTGATGGACCGAACTAGGATGGCCCGATAGATGACAGGCTTGTTATCTATATATATGTGGTTATGATCCCTAGGTCACAAGTACTTTACTCCATTGGTTCCCATCAGTCATTGGCGAGTAGCAGGTACGTGCGTGATCTAGAAGACTACAAAACCGACCGTTAGGGTTTGATATCATATTCGACGGTACTCGACAAATCTTTTGTTATTATGGATTCAGGTACACTTCTGCGATATATTATATATATATTAATCTTGATAGATTAGCTTTCGATCCAGTCAAATATATATAGATTATATATTAATATATCATTTATACCTTTAAAATAATTTATTTTTTGGATCGTGTTGTCCTTTATTTCACACCACGAGCCATTCACCATCTTCTCTCAATTAATTTTACCAGTCATCTAACTTGTTCTAAAATCTTAGTAATGGAATACTACTTGAGCGAAAATGAACTCGACAAAACTATGGTAATTTTTCTTTTTTGGATTTTGAAGGTTACAAATGGACCACTAGGAGTGAGGAGGGAGGAACAAACGATCTATCCAGAACCCAAGATCAATAATGGGAGATCCATCCGGTACCTAGGCTCAGCAACAAGTGATCCACCTAGAGCCCATTCTCAACAATGGGGGATCCACCCTGTGCCAAGGCTCAGCAACGGATCATCCACCCAAAAGCCAAGCTCAGCAACCGGCAATCCACCTGACGTTGCCTTCTAGCATTTAATTTACTGCATCTAGTTATTTAAAATTTTTTGGTTATATTTAATAATTTCCTATTATTTTTGTCAATTTCATACTCAGGATCCAATTGATACCAGACCAGATTATTCTCTACGGATTATATTTTCAGTGATCATAAGTCCATAATTAGGCATGTTAATGACACTGAAATGCCACGTAATATGATTTTTACTATAGAACAATCAAAATTGAGTAAGATTTGGCTTTGTTGTGAGAGAGGTGGCTTTGTTGCGGGTCATTTTTCTTTGTAGGTCGATTGTGGTTTGGGTCAAGTCATTATTGGTTTGGGTCATTTTGTGTCACCTTATTGCTTAGATTGAGTTGAGTTTGGGTTTGGGTTCTGTTCATTGCCGATCTCGGTTGTATTAGGTTAATTTTTCAGGTTGGGTTGGGTTTAGGTTGAGATATTTTAGTTTTGAGTCAGGTCATGTTTGGATTATTTTGAGTTAGGTTGTTGTGTTGGGTCTAGGGATATAAACGGGGCATATTTTACCCGAAACCTAATGGATTTTATTTATCGGATAGTTAAATGGATATGGATAAATAGATAAAGATGATGGAAAAAAAATACCTATCGGTTTCAGGTACGGATCAATACAAGTATGGAATATTCATATCCATATCCATACTCATACCCATACCTATATCCATATCCATACATATTTACTCGATATATAATAACCCTTTTACCCTTAATTACAAAATAAATATGGTATAAATTTAGGTTAAAATTGTCATTTGATTTTACTCTAGAGTTATGGATATGGGTTTTTCCGTTGGGTGGATTTATCCACCTGATAATATCCATTAACGAGTAAATAAATTATTCGTCAGGTAACAGATATCCAATGGATATAGATATGGATGTGTTTATGGATACTAATTTGGGTTGTAGGTACAAATTTGGGTACAGATTTTCTTATTGGGTACAGGTACGGGAATGGGTGTACACTTCCTTAAACCTTCTTCATTCACATCCCTATCGAGTTAGGTTTTGGCAAAGCAAGCTCCTATTTGGGTGATTTCGTGTTTGAGTTAATTTGAGGGGTTAGGTTTGGGTTAACTTAATGAATTAGGTCTTTTTAGGTTTTGATGAGTTGAAATGGGTTCGGGCCGAGCTAATCTTTGATCAAATTACTTTGGATTTAGTTAAATAAGACATTGATCATCAAAATTAATCTAACTTATTAACCTCGTTGGCAAGAATTAAGTTTAATTTCATATAAGAGTGTCATTAATAATGTGTTATTAATTACCATTTGTTTGTTATTATGAATTTTTAATGTTGTATTTAAAATTATAATATTGTTGGTGAATAAGTAAGTTCATAATAAAAGTAAAATAAATAAGTAAAATCTAAATAATAATATAATTTTAAAAGCTTTAAATAAATAACAAGACATTTTTATTTCTGTATTATCATAACTAATTAATATCGAATTTGATTTTATTGAGTTAGGTTAGATTGATAGCGGGTCAGGTTGATGGCGGATCAGGTTGATGGTAGGTTATAGGCTAGGTTCGAGTTGGATAAGGTCACTTGTATTCTCGTTAGCGTCAGATTGGGTTAGTTTAGGGTCGGGTTAATGAATGTATCAGATTATATCAAGTTGGGTTTTGTGTGGATCAGGTGGTGGGGTGAACTTTTTCCAGCTCTATTTACTAGAAGGGAAAAGAAATATAATTATGAAGGGGTGCTTGATAAAGTGAAGAGGATGTTGGAACTCCATGAACAAAATATTGTCATCACGTATTGCTTTGGTTTTGGGATATGAGAACCTACATAATGTGAATCAAAGTGGAGGAAGAAGCACAGGATCTATCATCTATTGTTCCTTACGATGGTAGGTTGAAATTGTAAGAAAAATGCTTCGGTTTAAGGCTATTAAACTTGAAGTAAGTTGCAGATTTGAAGGATAGTGTTCTTCGAATGTTGAAGCCACATTCGAAGGCCTAAAATGAAGATTAATCCCAGGTAATTCTTCACTCTAGAAGGGACTCCAAAAAGGGAGAAAAAAACACAAGAAAATGCTCGAGATTTATGTGTTCAAAATTCTATTATTCAGCTCTGTTTCATGCGTGTACAATGTAGTGTATATGTATATATATATATAGGCATCAACTAGCATAATGGGCCTTAAACTAGCCGGTTGTTTATTTTAATTCAAGCTACCTTAACTCACTTGAATTAAGCCCATATAATACCTAATCTTACTCCTAATATCATCATTTAAATTATATTAATGACTAACATTAGAAAGCCACACAATCAACCATGGTACATACATGAAATTACAACAAAACCCTAGCTTACATAACATACACTTAGGGTTTACAACAAGTTTAATATAACTAATGATAACATCACTATATCTTGTTGTAGTATCATCCTATGTGTGCCATAGCCTTGCATGCTTTGAATTCTTATACACTTTAAGTCTCTTTTTGTGTGTTAACTTCTTCTCCTTACAAATATGTAATATACCTACAAGAGTATCTTGAATCGTTTTCAATGCCAAGCATAGAGATATCATCAAGAACATTTAAAATGACTGGCCCCATTATTAAGAATGCTAATTCTTTTTTACCTTGAGAATCATTAGAAAAATTAGATACATTATATGCACTTACATCATTCTCCCCAAGTTGAGAATAATTTGTCCTCAAATTATCATCAGTATAATAAGGAGACAAATCACTAATATTAAAAGTTCTTGAAATTCCACCATAATGATCTAGAAGTTCAAGTTTATAAGCATTATCCCCAAATTTTCTTAGTATTTTAAAAAGTCCGTCAGCTCTTGGCATTAGTTTATTTTTAGGTAAATTAGGAAATCTTTCTTTACGCAAATGCAACCAAACTTAGTCACTAGGAGAAAATACATGTGGGGTTCTATAATTATTTGCTTGAGCTTTATACTTTGCATTAGCCTTTTCAATATTGGTCTTTATTTTCTGATGAAGGTGTTGAAAGAATTTGACTCTATCTTTGGTTTCATAATTTTTTAATTCTCCTTTCTTTAAAGGCACCATATTGATTATCATGTGTGGATTCACTCCATAAACCACATCAAACGGACTAGCTTGAGTAGTACTTGATGGATTTCGATTGTAAGTAAAGTCTGCATGAGCTAATTTAACATCCAAATCCTTAGTACTTTTATTAACCAAACCTCTTAATAAGTTACCAAGAGTTTGATTAGTTACCTCTATTTGACCATCGGTTTGTAGATGATGTGAAGTGCTAAATAACAATTTAGTTCCAAGCATATGCCACAAATTTTCCCAAAAATAACTCATAAACTTGACATCCTGATATGAGACAATGCTTTTAGGCACACTATGAAGCTTAACAATTTCTCAAAAATATAAGTCAGCAACACACGTAGCATCATCGTTTTTATTACATGGAATAAAATGATCCATTTTAGAAAATCTATCTACTACCACAAAAATAGAATATTTACCACATTATGTTCTTGGTAACCCTAGGCTAAAGTCTATGCTAACTCCTTCCCGTGGTTTATCAGGAACTGGTAAAGGTGTGTATAAGCCTTTATGAAAGTAAATTTTACATTTTTGACATGTAGAACATCTACTCATCATAGCTTGTACATTTTTGACCATTTGTGGCTAGTAGAAATTTTCTTGCAATAATTCCATAGTCTTATGTATACCAAAATGTCTAGCAATGCTACCTTCATGTATTTATTTAATTATTAAGTCTCAAATACTAGATCTAGAAATACAAAGTTTATTTAGTCTAAACAAAAATCCATCTTGTATGACATAATGACCATGATATCCACTTTCTTTGCATGCATTGAATACATCCTTAAAATCTTCATCTTTAGGATACAATTCTTTTAACATTTCAAAACCTAATATTTTGGCATCCATCATAATAAGTAATGTAGATCTATGAGAAAGAGCATCAGCGACTACATTTTCTTTTCCATCTAAATGTTTGACAGAAAACAGAAAGGATTGTAAGAAACTCACCCACTTTGCATGTCTCGGACTAAATTTCTTTTGACTATGCAAGTATTTTAAACTCTCACAGTTTGAGTGTAACACAAAGAGTTTTGGTCTTAGATAATGACTCCATGTCTCTAAACTCTGTATAATGGCAAAGAATTCCTTGTCATAAGTTGAATAGTTAAGTTTGGATCCATTCAACTTTTCAGAGAAGAATGCTATAAGTTTCTTTTCCTATGAGAGGACACCTCCTATTCCAACTCCACTAGCATCACAAGTTACTTCAAAAAGAAGGTCAAAGTCGGGTAAAGATAGGATAGGAGTATTGCAAAGTTTAGTTTTGAGGGTCTCAAAGGCTTGAGTAGCTTCTTGTCCCCAATTAAATTCACCTTTTTTCATGAGTTGTGTAATAGGTGCAGCTATAGTAGAAAAATCTTTAATGAATCTTCTATAAAAACTAGCTTACCCATGAAAACTTCTCACATCATGAACATTTTTAGGGATAAGAAATTCTTGTATAGCTCTAATCTTATTAAGATCCACTTTAATTCCCTCTCCACTAACAATATATCCTCGAAAAACTACACTTGGAAGCATGAAATCACATTTCTCAAGTTTCCCATAAAGTTTAACTTTCCTTAGCTTATCAAACAATTTTCTCAAATACACTAGGTGATCATACCCATTTTTACTATACATAAGAATATCATCCAAATATACAACAATAAAATCACCAAGGAAAGGTCGGAGAACTTCATTCATAAGTCTTATGAATGAACTAGTTGTATTACATAGCCCAAAAGGCATAACCATCCATTCATAAAGACTATATTTAGTCTTGAAAGAAGTTATCCACTCATCTCCATCCCTAATCCTTATTTGATGATAACCACTTCTTAAATAAATTTTGGAAAATACTTGTGCACCAAAAAGTTCATCTAGCATATAATCTAACCTAGGCATAGGAAAATGATATTTGATAGTAATTTAATTCACTGCTCTTGAATCTATACACATACACCAAGTACCATCTTTTTTAGGCACTAGTAGGGCAGGAACACTACAAGGACTCATACTTTTTCTCACAAATCCTTTATCCACAAGGTCTTGGATTTGTTTTTGTAATTCCTTATCTTCCTCTAGGTTACATCTATAAGTAGATTTATTTGGAAGAGTCATTCTAGGAATAAGATCAATATCATGCTCTATACCTCTTTTAGGTGGTAATCCAGGAGGTAAATCATTAGGAAATACATCATGATATTCATCAAGCAGCTTAGTTAGATTAGGATTATCAAGTTGTTGCTCCCCAAGTTTATAATCTTTAGCAACTAAAGCATAGAAAATTCCTTCTTCTTCTATGCACTTTTCCATAACCTTTTTCATGTAAAAATTATCTCTTTTTATCATCACTCAAAGGCATATTATCACATAGAGAAGGTGTTAATCTATACAATTGTTTTCCTTTTTTCACCACATATTCATTAGTCACTCCATCATGAGTTGACTTTCTATCATATTGACATGGTCTTCCTAAAATTAAGCCACAAGCATCTATGGGAAAAACATCACACAAAACTTCATCATGGTAGTTTCTAATACAAAATATGATTAGGATTCTTTTTTTTTTAGCTTAGCACCTTTATCATTGTTTAACCATTGTAAAGAATAGGGTTTAGGATGATTAGTAGTCTCTAAACCAAAATTCTTAACCATTGCTTCACTAGCAACATTTATACATGAACCACTATTAATAATGAGTCTACAAACCATATTACCTATTTTACACTTTGTTTTAAAAATTTTCTCTCTTTGAGTAGGTGCCACATTAGGTTAAATTTGTAAAACTCTTAGAAGCAAAAAACATGGGTCTCCTTCTTCTTCACCCATGGTTAAAATTTCATTAGGAGATTTGATTTCTAGATTCTCATCTTCACTACATGGTTCCATGTCCTCTATTTCACTCAAGGTTAAAGCTCTTTGGTTAGGACATTCTCTAGCAAAGTGTTCATATCCTTTACATTTGAATCATTGTTTATTAGCCATTTCAACCACCTTATTTTTACCTTTTTCATCTCGATTATTCCTTTTATCATATGAAGATGTATTTTTAGGTGTAAAGGTATTTGAATAGGGTTTAGATGAGGTTGAAACATTAAACTTAACATAGGCCTTGGTTGATTTTGTTTGTCTTTCAAATTTTAATGCTAAATTAATCAAGTCATCAAGAGAATCATATGAAAATATATCAACTTTATCTCTTATCAAATTATTCAGTCCACCTAAGTATCTAGCACATTTTTATTCTTTTCTTTCTTGGGTATCACATATAAGTGCTAGTTTTTCATATTCTCTAGTGTATTCTTCTACACTAAACAATCATTGCCTTAGAGTTGTCATTTTTACATACATAACTTGTTCATAATCTCGAGGCACAAATTTTTTCTAAGGGTCTTCTTAAGTTTTTCCCAAGACTTAATTTTTGATTTCTCTTATCTTTTTTAAGTTGTCATACCAAATTCTAGCAAATATTTTGAACTTAAGAGTAGCAAGCTTACATTTTTGTTCATCATCATACTCTTTAAATTCAAATATAGCCTCAATTTCATGTAACCATTAAAAAAAATTTCACATTTAGTTCACCATAAAATTCAGGAAGGTCCAGTTTGATACCTTGATCCTCGTTGTATGTATGTCTTACTTGGAATGGGTGTGGTCTTCTATGATTGCTTGAGCCAAAAGAACTCATCTCTTCTTCTCCATCCTCAGCATGATTCAAATTTTTATATCCACATCCTCCTTTTTCTTGGATTACATGCCTCATCTTCCCTTCCACACTATCTTGCGTGGCTTCCAATTGATTTGGCCATGGATAAAGCTTCTCTTGATCGGCTAGCTTGGCTTCCACACTTTGCAATTGTTTTTGAAGTGTTGTATAAGTATGAAGCTGGGCATCCATGTGTGTGTTCAAGCTCTTGATAGACTACACAAATGCACGCACATCTTTACTTGCCATAGTGAAGTTGCAACACAACACTTAACTTCTACAAAAAATTCAGCAACTAATGGTAATCCTGGAAGTACACTTGCAGCTGAGTAATCTAGGGTAGATCTTGCTAAGATTTAAGCAAGTATTATTTGCTCCTTTACTGTCTTGGTCACACAAGTATTGAAGTAGAATGGTCGAGAAAATTTTGTTGCAATAACTCTTGGCTGGAATGAGGGTTTCTTTGTGACAAACAAACAAGTCACATAAAATTTCGGAAGAGGGCATCAAAGATGTATCAAGGGAGTGGTATCTTCAAGTTGAAGATACTGGGTTTTTAACACATGAAGGCGTAAAGGTGATAAAGAGGAGAGTGTGTGTTAACAGGTCGGAAGACAAAGGTAAGGTTTGAAGGTGACAAAGGTAAGGTTTGACGGTCAAAGAGGAGAGTGGTATCTTAGATAAGGAGATACGCAAGGAAGAAAATGTAAGGAGAATCTTCTGGATGAATTGAAGGAATAAAGGAAAAAAGAATGCTGGATGTTGAAGGCTAAAATAGAAGATAATGCTGGAAGAATATAGGTTGAAGATATGAATGGGATGAATGGTTGAAGAGTGGCATCGAAGAAGATGATGATCTTCTTCGGTTGAAGCTGTGAATAACTTCAACAAGACTGCCTTAAGAAGTTTAAATCTTCAATCAAGATTCATGTTGAAGATTCAAGAAGATGATGAAGTTGCAAGAACTGGATGAATCTAACCATTTCGATGGATTCTTGAAGAGAAGTTTTCTTGCACACAGCAGTAAGAGCAGCAAGAACTCTGGACAATCGAAGGCAACAAAGAGTTTTGGAGCTTTGATATCAAAAATGGTGTGGATCAAAGTGGAGAGAAGCACAGGATCGAATCAATTCTTTGTTTTGATCATCCACAGGTTGAAGTTGAAGAGGAATGGCTCGGTGTAAGGAAGGTTAAACTCGATTATCTATAGGTTTTCAATGGAAGATAAACTTTGAATGTTAACGCACATTCAAAGGATCTAAAGAGGAAGGAATTCACGACACTTTCCTATCTAGATATGTCTCCAAAAGAGAGAAAACTACAAGCTCATAAACTTGAGAATTTGTGTTCAAATGATTTCTAAATTCCAATATGCATATGCGTGTACAAGGAGGAGGTATATATATAGGTAGTAAACCGACAAAATGGGCCTAAACCAGCCAGCTACTTCCTTAATTCAAGCTAGATTTAACTCACTTGAATTAAGCCTATAAAATAATTAATCTCAATCATAATATCATCATTTACATGATATGAATGACTAACATTACAAAGCCCTACAATCAACTATGGTATATACATGAAATTATAACAAAACCCTAGCTTACATGAAATATACTTTAGGGTTTACAACAAGCTTAATATAACTAATGATTTTACCAACTATATCTTATTGTAGTGTTATCCTATGTATGCCATAGCCTTACATGCTTTGAATGCTTGTACACTTTAAGTCTCTTCTTGTTTGTTAACTTCTTCACTTTGCAAATATATAATATACCTACAAGAATATCTTAAAGTATTTTCAATACTAAGTATAGAAATATCATCAAGAACATTTAAAATGATTGACTCCATTATTAAGAATGCTAGTTCTTCCTTACCTTGAGAATCATTAGAAACATGAGATACATTAGATGCACCTGCATCACCTAGCCATCCTCTACAACCATCATAGTCATCATCAACTTGCTGCTACACCATCACCATCCTCCCCATTGTATGCCGCCCCTATTCTTTTTCTTCCTTCCCCGAATCATATCACACAAGCACACATGCAATATATATATATATATATACCTCACACTCTCCCTACTTCTCTTTGGTTTTTCTTCACTCTACTAATATATTGTACCAAAGAGCCAT